>JAZHFQ010000329.1:1200000-1800000 GCA_038387885.1 Spodoptera picta
CTTTATAAATAACAATTGGAAAAAGCTTTTCGCAGCCTTTGTTTAATCGTAGCTAATTGATGTAACTGAGAGAACTCACTCACGTTAATTGCCTCAACTTGGCGCAGCTCCAGTTCAACTGATTTATTTATTACACTCTTCAATTTTCTGATACGAGGTGTTTTATTAATTAATTTATAGCCACATATTAGGTTATATAACATTAACATAACATCACGCCTTTTATCCCAAAAGGAATAGGCAGAGGTGCACATTACGGCACTTAATGCCAGTGTACAATGTAACACCCACTTTTCGCTATTTATGTTATGAGTCCCATGTAATAGGGTGTGAGTCTATTATCATATACCAGATACAATTCCAGACTCCGTGCTACCACTGAGATTTTTTTAAATACCCAGTAGTACTTTGCCCGATCCGGGAATCGAACCCGAGACCCCTTACCCGGCTGTCGCACTTGCGACTACTCGGCCAACGAGGCAGGTATTAGGTTATATATCTTATTTATTGCGCAGTTGTATAATAAAATAAATAAGCAAGTGTATATTTACTCAAAAACTTATTATGATTCCAAAAAAATGTTAAGTGAATGGTTAAAAACTCTTTCTTACCACGAGACTGAGGCACTTCTTCAACACCTACATTGACACCTACTACAAACTATTGATAGTACAATACATGTACATGTTTCACACAAATATTTATGTACGTACCTACTATTTTTAATTCAAACTTAGTCCTTAAATTAGAATAAGTTAGCAATGTTTGTATTTGTATTTGTATTTATAGATATTAACTATGTACGTCTTGTTGTGAAAGAGCGGAGTTTCCTAACACAGGCATATCTTGCTTAAAAGGAGGCTCCAATCACAATTTATAGGTTCCGTAATCTGTTTTTACAAATAAACGATTTTTATTTATTATTTTTATTATTATTGAATTAGTATGCTCATTTCACATGATCATTTATATTTGCACCATACATAACCACCATAGACATTATATTTATTTTTTTAAACTTTGCCTCACAATAGAATTGTAACCTGTATCGTGGGTATGTTTACAAACATACAATTTTACATTACACTTGCCTTCAACAAGTCAACAATTTGTAGAACATACAAAGAGTTGCTGGGCAGCCGGTTGATCGACCACCACACCTGCCTCGACTAAAACCAAATCATTCCTATTTTAGGCTATCATCTAATTATACCACCACTAAAACTAGGACTCTAGAACTAACTATAGTCCATTTGTTTAGGTAATTAACTAAAGGTAATCAAACAAAACCACGTGACACAGAGATACTTAACCTTCTATTACTTCAAATATTTCTCGTGTTTTAATTTAAACTACCTCTAAATTCACTTTAAAATCGTTCATTTGTCACACACACACATACAAGAGCCTAGGCTATGGGTCTATTTCATTATCATGTTTAAAAAGAAACTATTCTGAATCTGATGTACGGATTTTTTTCTTGTACGGATATGTGTCTTTAGGCCAAGTTTCTTCAATATATTTGAACACATTAATTACAAACGATGAATAACCTAAACTTAAATAACTTAATAACAAAAACAAAACAAAGAAATAAGATAAATTCAACAAAATAGGAACGCGAGCGCAAACGACGAGAGAGCCGTCAATGGCACCTGATTAACCGACTAAACGTAATACACGCTACTTTCATTGTTGCGCTACATCTTAATTGTACTCTTTAATTTGACAACATTATCTAATGCTTCGTTCTTAAAGAAAGGTATCCAATACCTGGGATTTTAGGCTCTTTATGGTGTCTATTGTAATGAAATATTATATTATTTAATAAATGTTATTAAATTATTATGCTCAAGCAGATATATATAATATTTACTAAGAAATAAGTGAAAAGGAACAGAAACATAACATTTAATAAAGAAAACTGTCGTAAAAATGGAAACAATTTTATTTTCTTATGAAGTATTTTGAATCATGGAAATGTCAACTATAAAGAACTATTTTTATGGTTTGTTTACAAATAGTTAACTACCTAAACAGACGGAGTATAGGAGAAACTAGGTGGTGTAAATTTTAGGATATAGAAATCTCACTCTTTATCTCTCAATTTGACTGCACGGTTGGCGCGGTGGCTGGGCAACTGGCTGCCGCGCAACGTGTCGCGGGTTCGATTCCCGCACGCAACAACGATTTGTGTGATCCACAGATTGTTGTTCCGGATCTGGGTGTCATGTGTATGTGAGCTTGTATGTTCGTAAATGTACCCACGACACAGGAGAAAATACTAGTGTGGAGCAACGTTTAAAAAAAAAATCACCAACGTATTCACAAGCGCGGGACCAACAAGGTCATATCACACTAATATTATAAACGTGAAAGTTTATTTGTTTAGGTGTCTGTCCGTCAATCACGCTGAAACTACTGAACGGATTTTGATGAAATGGTATACATGCAGAGTATGGGCTGACTTAGGTGATAGAATATTTTTACCAATTAAATGCTCCCATGGGATTAAACAGGAATCATATTTTACGCGGACGAAGTCGAGCTCAACAGCTACTACAAAATATACAGAACCGCACTTCACAAAATGGAATATAGATATATCTATCTATATAGATTCCCGGAGCCTGTGTGATACATGTACTAGTAAGTAATTTTGACAGAACAACTGTTGTTACGGCATTACGCTTGCGATCCGGTCACGTGCTATCACGGAAATTTGGATATATGATGAAAAAATATGATTCACCTAATTGTGAAGTCTGTGGCACGATTGATGACGTCCAACACTGCTTGGTGGAATGCAAACTGTATCGAATTTATATAGAAGCTTTGCTTAGGGATTTAAAAATAAATAGACTAGATGTCGGTATGCTATGAAAGATAGTATATTGTCCAATCCCAACTCGGAAGCAGCCAAAAAACTGTATAATATTTTTAGTAATTCCCTAACAACCTAATATTTTGTTGAATTCCTTTGTGTTCGTTTTCCTTTTAATGGTATAGTTTAATTCGATTATTATGTATTAAGTGAGTCTTGTTATTTGATTGTTATTTTTTTTTGCTTTTGCTTGTATTATTATTTTAAGTCAACTAGTTTAAGGGTTTCCTGATTTGTATCAATAGGACTGACATGTCTTTAGATAAAAGTCCTGTAAATAAATAAAGAGAACAAAAAAAATGTACTAGTAAGTAATTGGGTTCGTTTTTTGAAGAACGTGGAGCTGCGACAGATTACTGACAAAGGAATCTTATGACACAATCTGTATGGACGAGTTGGATTGTAGAAATATTTTAAGGAAATTGTATTGAATTATCAACCATTATTTTTAATACATTAGGTTCAATTTTGTTACACGTGTTTTTATTTAAGCTCTTAATTAAGGAAGAGGTAACTAAGAAACGTGATACTTTTAAACTCTTGACGGCACGGTTGGCGGGGTGCCTGTACACTACCGCGCAACGTGTTTGATTCCCGCACGGAACAACTCTTTGTGTGAACCACAAATTGTTATTTCGGGTGTTATTTGTAAGTGAACTTGTATGTTTGTAGGTGCACCCAAGACACAGGAGATAATCCTAATGTGGGGCAACTTTGTTAAAGAAAAACTGCAATCCAGAGATTGTTGAGCTAGACCCCGACTGTTAAGCGTTAAATGGTAGCAAGTACTCATATAGAAAATACCATATAGACATAGTCGGACAATGGACTGTCAAGGATTATTAACGTTGATATTAATATATTGATTCTGCAACACTACTGAAGCTAGTTTAAACTATATTTTAAATCTCTCATTCTATCGTCAGAATGCATACAAACCACATTAATTACACTCTTGGGAGATAAAACTGGTACAGAACTTAATTACTAAGTAAATCTTAACTCACAAACTTAACTGGCCGCGTAAGAAGTTTAAACACCTATACTTTTGTTTACTTGTTTCTGTTGGAAACATACAGTTGTAATGAAATATTTACGTTTATTCTTAAATGCAATATTTCGTTATCTGCCTCGTTGGCCGAGTGGTCGCAAGTGCGACTGCCAGGAAGGGGTCGGGCAAAGTATTACTGGATTTTTTAAGGAAAACTCAGTAGTAGCACGGAGTCTGGATTTGTGCCCGGTATATGTCATGTAATACATGGTAATCATAAACATAAATAGTGAAAAGTGGGTGTTACATTGTACGGTGGCATTAAGTGCTATAATGTGTAACTCTGCCTACCTCTTGGGGGATAAAAGGCGTGATGTTATGCTATTTCGTATGTGTCCACTTTGACTCATACTCACCACTGAAATTAATTTTTCACCACCTCTCTGCGTTCTGCGAGTATCGTTAGTGACAACCGTAGGACTAACACAATTGCAGTAGCGTTTTCTGATAATCCAAGCTACGAGGCTATCTTAAACGGTCTCATGAAGAAGAGACCTATAGTCCAGCAGAGGATCGTCACAGGCCAGTGACAAGGTTGACATTAAATAAATCGTTATGGTTTCGGCTAACTCACGTAACCGTTTGATGAGGAACTTGACTAGTTTCAAGCCACGCTAGATAGTTAGATGCTCATATTCATGAGCAGCATTCCGCGGCCCGCGACGTGGTGACTATCGCTTTGCTACTCTGTTAACCTCGAAAAAAAAAATTGTTCCAAAAGTCTCATCTATGCATGTGAAAAAATGCATTCCACCAAATAGTGAACATTCGGTCGGACGGTCTGTTCGTGCCCAATCTGGTCGTGCCTGTTCCTCTAAGAGTCCCGTATGTTGTTATTTAAAGTATCAGTTTTGTTTTGCTTGCAGCTTCATAGTATAACACTGGGTGGACGGCTAATTTATCGAGCCATTTATACAACTGGCTCGGTGACCACCAGTTTCTTTAGAGTCTATTTCCGAGTTTCATGGTTTCATTTCAACGCGTAACTATGTATATTAATTTCAAAAAGTTTTCAAATTAAAAACTTAAATAGGGTCTTATGTTAATTGACCTGATGCCAAGAAACTTCACATAATAATTAATATTACTCTAATGCAACTCGCAGACTATTTTATTGTGTAAATATAAACTTATAGAGACTTTGAAATGCAACTACTTAGCACAAAATTCTAAATTCGATACCCGAATAAAGTAACATTTGCATTTACAGAAACAGTAATTATTGACAAGCAAAACTCGACGTTACCTCCGTAGACTTATTGACTAAAATGTTCACTTTCGCTCACTAAATGGTTACCGCACGGTATATGCAAACTTCGTCGCCGGAACTTTTTTCTTTCACCGCCAACGCCACCTGCTGGAGTGCACTTAATGATGTAAAAACACATCACATGACACTCAGCACTCCATATGCAGTAGAACAGGACCACAGCTGTAGCCAAATGCCATTTAGCGCTTGTCTACATGTAGAATAGAAAACCAAATTATATTGAATTGACATAAATTTTGACACTTGTCAGTGTCATCCCCATACATTTTGATTTCTACTCTCCCTGTAGACAAGCGCTAAAGTGGCGTTTGGCTAAAGGCCCCATTTACATAAAATCGTATTTTTTTACACGACTGTAGAAAGGGTATTATTTTTATAACTGTCAAAAAGATCCCAATCTTTTTGATGTCCAAAAAACAACTACTATGTAGTTTGTCTAATATTTCGAGGCTAAATGAAGCATTGAAACTAAATTCCCATAGCTAAACTACGATAATCTGTATTCAACAGTAAGTCAACAGCATTATTTATTACACAAGTTTATTAATTTGCAAACACAACAATAACAACTGGCTTGACCTGCGACCATCTTGGAACTGGGTCAACACCTTACAGCTCTATGTAAACAGTACTCCGTGGCCCCATGATCCGCCATATTTATGAAAATGTATGTGCATAGTAATTAGTGAAGGCAGTTGATGCCGCGATTGAGTGACCTGTTGGCCACTGTCTTATGAGTAGCTTGTAGTTCTGTTTAAAAAGAATGTATTTGACGTAGTTGTACAAGACAATTTAATATTAACTAATAGTTTATTAAATTGTATAATACTGTAGGTAGTGTTGGTAGTTCTTTTTCAGTGGTTATTGTTTTAGCCAAGGACTGTTTTTCAGCGTAATTGGTTTTAGCCATTTTCTTATTTCACACTAGCATTTTCTCCTGTGTCGTGGGTGCGTTTAAAAACATACAAGTTGATATATATGTATATTCCACTCAGACCCGAAACAACAATTTGTGGAACACACAAAGAATTGTTGCGTGCGGAAATCAAACCCGCGACACACAAAGACAAAACTCTTATAGACCCTTTAAAAGTTGGTCCAACTAAAGAAACAAAATGTCGTATAAAACTCTTTGCTTATTTCTACAAGTGATAATATTATCATCTTATACACTGAATTATGTGGTCTTATAGATATCTCTCCCACCGTAAATAGGGTTATATATTATAGCTACTAACAACATGGGGACCACAACGTCCCTGCATCCTTGTCCTAACCAACTTTGGGTCATTATGCATACAAAATAGTTTCCACAATATCATCGTACTCAGAGGCTCTCATATTTGAAGTTTGCCGAGAATTATCTCCTATATCCCGATATTAGAACACCATAACAATGAAAGCCATTGTTCAGGCTATAGAGAGCCAGTTACCGACATTGGATGCGCCCGATGTGTCGAAGTTTCCCTATAACAACACTGTATTAGACATTAACTTGGATTCTTTAACACTGGAATAGAATGTGTAAATAAAAATAAAACTATATTTTGTTTATTTATCCCATACGTTTACGATTTAGTTATTGCTTTTCAGGCTCGTCTTTTGCCTTAAAATGTAGATGATTGACTCCAAGCACTATTTAAAATAATTTTTAATGTAACAAAGAAAATTTTTACCTACATTGAAATTAGTGACATATATTTAATTCTTATGATTTCTTTACATTAAATTCTCTAAAGTCTATATTAAAATGCAGCTCACCTTATTTACACAAAACATTAAGAATCGTATTGAAATAATTTATGAACTGTGCTTGATTCTCAGAAGAATATTGCGGGTACTTCTCAATAGGTTTAAAGTTTCAAGATGGTCATAACTTGGGCTTATTTGAGCAGACTCCTTTTGAAGCAGTTATCGGATAAGTACTTTAAGTTTTATTGAACAGAGCGAGCGCTGGGAGAGTCCCTATTTTATTTATTATGTTCACTAAAGTAGTTAGTGGAGTTGTCGTTATTTTTTAATACTCTTAAAGTGTTCATTGGAATTGCCCATTCTATGGTTTGTAACTATATTTTCTGCTAGATGGTGTAAGAAGACCCACGTTATAGGTCCCACTTGAAGACTCCAGTGACTCCGACATTCTAGGTGCTATCACCATAGAATAATGCTGTAAATTAATCTAAAACGTCTTTATCATTTCGCATTTAAAAGTGAAAAATAAATTCTGTTCCACACTTCTGCAATCTTTGGATGTTTATACAAAATGAGGCAATAGATATTGAGTGTAAGCAGGGCAGTCGTTTACACATAATTTCATACTACTAGCTCTAATTCCGCGTCATTTCTGATCGGTAACTGTTATGATTTTGATTAAATCCATTCTGCTTCTATTGATCAAGTTGTTTCACTAACTATATCGTTAGCTAAGTGGGTAAATGCTGCTGCCAACTATGTTTCCTGTTTTGATGTATGTGATAAAGTATTATTGGTTCTATTTTTTTTTTCTATAAAACGTTGCCCCACACGAGGATTTTATCCTGTATCGTGGGTGCGTTTATGAACATACAAGTTCACATACACATGACACCTTGACGTGGACCATCAATTTGTGGATCACACAAGGAGTTGTTCCGTGAGGGAATCGAACCCGCTACACGTAGCACGGTAGCCAGTTGCGCCAACCGTGCAGTCAGTTATCACTACATAGTATAAATCAAAGTCTATCCGCCGTCTGTCTGTCCCTATGTATGCTTAGATCTTTGAAACTACGGAACGGATTTTGATGCGGTTTTTGTTTATAGATAGAGTGATTCTTAAGGGAGGTTTATATGTATAATACATGCATATTGCACCTGTGCGAAGCCGGGGCGGGTCGCTAGTTCATAATATTATTATTATTATAAGGTATTCCCTTTTTCTCGAAATTACAAATTTCGGTAATAATATGAAGTTCACGGGCCTAAACCAAGTGAAAATCATGGGGTACTTGATCGGTGGTCTCTTCTTGCAAAAACTTCCTCACAATACGACAGGTGTTCAGAATTGCGGCTTTCTGCATGGTTGTATATGTGTTTTTATGTAGGTCTAGGAGTTGGATACCGTGATGTAAGTTTTTAGGGATGACTCCCGTACTGGAGAGCACCAACGGCACAATATATACTTTATTCATTTTCCAGATTCTAAGTATTTCTTCTTTAAGCTCTGTATATTTGTGTATCTTCTCCGTTATTGTTTTCTGTAGATTGTGGGTATTTGGGATGGCTATGTCGGTAATATATACTATTTTGTTAACTTTATCAATTAAGGTAATATCTGGTCTGTTATTGTGTACAGTTTTATCAGTTAAAATAGCTCTATCAAAGTATAGTGTATGATTTGGACTCTCCAGTACAGGTTTTGGTGTATATTGGTAGTATGGTACGGCAGGCTCTGTCAAAAGTTTGTGTTTGATGGCAAGTTGTTGATGGATAATGTGTGCGACTAGATTATGTCGATGTGTGTAATCTGTTTGGGTTAGTGTTGGACAAGCAATCAAGCAATTTATTTATTATTATTATTCCCTTTATTTATTTTTATACTTGATTTAAATATTTTTAAATATTTCATAATATGTAAAAAAAAAAATTATTATTATTATTATTAGTCTTCATTTGTGAGTTTAACTTGTCATTCAAATGGTGACTGGCGCAAGCTAGCACCCCTACGCGTCAGTCGAAGTGTTTGTTGGATCCTCGATTTTATAAAATTGTTATTAACTTTATTAATTTAGTATTTTGCCTAATGTAAAGAATAGGATCACCTGTTTAGTGTGGGCCCATAACATTACAATTGAAAACTAGGTAGCTCATTTAATGTATAACCATACCTATTTTTAGGAAAATAAAAGGCGTCAAATAAATTTAAATCATAATACAAGGTAATACAGTTTCAAACTTTAATGGAGTTTTTTAATGAAGTTAGTGTTGTTACCGCTTTTCAAGTAAGCTAGTTTCAGAATGGTGTTTATGCATCTCTTGGGGTGCACCGTGAGAGTGTATAGTACTTTTCTTAATTAGACATAAATAAGTTCGGGTATGTCCTGTTTCTTTGCTGGAGAAATTAAATTATAGTTGCTCTTTTACCCTACAACTAGGGACTACAATTTTTGCTTATTTGCGACAATAATTACTTGTCGTTTTAGAATACTAATTGAAAAAAAATGACTCCAATTTAATAAAAACTGAAAGAGAAAATTAATATATATCTTAAAATAAATAAATATCTTAAAATTATTTTTACCGGGCCAACCCTGAAAAGGAGATACCTCCACATCAGTCTTAAAAATGAATTCTTATTTCAGTATATTAGTATCTACAATCTTATTTAATTTTTTCTTATTAAAATCCGTGACCTTTCGGATGTTATATCAATTACAATAAAACTCAATAATATACAAAAGAAAATAATTTATTGAATGAACACAATAATTTAACGTAGGTACTAAAAGTAACTATTTCAAAGTAAAAATAATTTAAACTGACTAGAGGCAGTTCAATACAGACGTATTAGTTTTAGGGCTGATTTTTCAATCATCGGTAATTCTAACTGTAGAATAAAATTGACATTTTGACTGTTTTTAGTATGGAAGAATTGTCAAATATTCAAAGTTATTCCTCAGTTAATCTAGCGTTGGAAAAAGTCGGCCCTTAATAAGTTAAAATGAATTCTAATTTTATTATTACATGAAGAAAGATAGTGAGACAGACTGATAGTGTATTATGATGAGAATATTGGAAAAAGTTTAATAAATAAAAATGAAACAGAGATAGAGAAAAAAGATGGAAAGGATCTAACCAAAGAAATATTTCTTTCATAAACTAGGTTTAAAAAATCCAACTTCAACCCCTCTTTTTTCGAAGTCCGTTTTTTTATATTAGACGGGACTGACGTTTGACTACGATGGAGCACGTCGACCCATAAGCAACCTAATCACTCGGGCCTTGAAGACACCCACAAGACACCCTTCAGAAATACAGACTCTGGCAAAGAATTCCACAAGGACGCACAAGAAAGCTGATGCGAAGCGCTTCGTGCGTGTCACATCTACCATGAATCGGTGACGCTTCGCCGAATGTCTTGTGGTACGATGATGGAAAATACTAGGGGGAATCAAGTTGTGCAATTCGCCACACACTCACCAAAATGTATCCGGTAGAAAACCGTTGGTTATGGTACTAAAACCTTTTCCTAAGTGTATCAAATACTTTTCTGAAAACTGCATAAAAATCGGTTCAGACAATCGCGAGGTAATCGCGTACTTACAAACACAAAGATATACATACATATAGGAGATCAAAATAAAATCTCCTTTTTTGGAGTCGGATAAAAAGATGTCTTACAATAATATTTTGTTCACATTCGATGGCACTATTGCTTACAATGTACTTAATAGATAACATAAAAAATAATCAATATGGTCGCTTCTGCAAACACTCTTATCTCAATGAAATTATGAAACTCATTGGTTCATCATAGGCTAATTCAAATATTCAAAAAAAATTTTATTGTCAGTGAAGTACAATCAAAAAACAGTCCAGACAATAAGAATCTAAGGTTGAGTCTTGCTAAACAACCAATTAAACCCATTGCTGACATCAGCAATATTAGGTAGAGAATCCTGAGGTTTGAACGGCTCTGGTTCTCCAGGCTCATAACTATACCCAACAGTGTTGTACTCCTGGGGAGGACCGTACATCATTGAGGAGCCAGAAGGACTTGACTGGTTCTTCATGTAGTAATTGAGGAGTACTCCCCCCAAATAGAAGACTTTTTGGAAGAACGCCACCAGAAAGAAGAATGATGCCACTTTAACTACTGCCAGCTTTGATAGCACTACAAGCGCTGCGATTGCTGAAACAAATACAAATTTCAATTAGATTTATCAGATAATTAAACAATTTTCAAATGTCAATATAGTTGTTTGATTCTAGGTACGACTGCCTCGGTGGCCGAGTGGTCGCAAGTGCGACTGCTGGGCAAGAGGTGTTTAATTTCCGAGACGGGCAAAGTATTACTGGGTTATAAAAAAAATTTCAATAGTAGTAGTACGGAGCGTGGAATTGTGCTCGGCATATGGCAATAGGCTCACTCCCTATTACATAGGACTCACAACATAAATATCAAAAAGTGGGTGTTACAATGCACAGTGGCTTTAAATGCCGTAATGTGCACCTCTGCCTACCACTTCGGGGATAAAAGGCGTGATGTTATGTTGATTCTAGGTACGAATACTGCCATAAGTAAGAAATCCTTATCGATATACAATTTTGTCATAAAGTTCACACAGGATTAAGAATATCTCTTGGTAAAGACTACATAACTCAAAGATCAAATTCTGTCAGAAGTCATTATTGTACGCGGACGAAGTCACGGGCAACAGCTAGTCCAAAGATTATAGATTGAAATCGGTTTTTAATTTTGGCCATTAGGGAACTCCTTAAGTACAAGAACACAATCACTTAAGTATATCAAAATCAGTACCTAAATTATTTTTCTTTCTTTCTTCTTTCTTTCTTTCTATACCTAATTACTTAATTAAAATAGATTTTCCTTAACCATTAACTATTCACTTCTATTATTCTCAAAGTATATTATAATTACAAATAAACTACTTTAAAAAAATCGACTTCAACCCTCGTTTTTATTGAAGTCTCGATTAAAAAACATGTAATTACACTTATACAATTGTGAAGACAGCGCCATCTAATGTCATGTATCGGAAATTTTTTTGTTAATATTGATGAAAAAGTAATAACACTTAATTTTTTAAAGTAACATCTAATATTTTAAATGATTAATTTGTAAAACCATTAGCTCTTAGGGCTGTAGAAAGTACCTAAATAAATTAGGTTCTAATTGCATTGTCAGGACTAAGTAAATCTTTGGCGGTCCGCAAATTGCTGTAACAGTTTTATTTAATTAATTCCCGTCAGGAAATATATGAAATTGTGTCAGCCACTGAATCTACTAGTGGATAGCGAGGTACCCTAAATAAGGTTAGGTCTCTGTGATTAAATTAGGTAGCAGGACTTGATTGTTAATTAGTGTTGAGACAAGAAAATGTAATGAAATATGTTTCCTGGAAATTGTATTGTTTTGCACTAAAACTAGGTTTATTATTTAAATTGCAGGACTTGATTGTTAATAATTTTTATATGATGAGGTTTGATGTACTAATACTAGTTTATAAGTTGTGTATGTCTTTACTAACCATATGGATTATATTTTCTGAATAAATAAATTGATTGATTGATTGAT
Organism: Spodoptera picta; assembly: GCA_038387885.1. Classification (NCBI taxonomy): domain Eukaryota; kingdom Metazoa; phylum Arthropoda; class Insecta; order Lepidoptera; family Noctuidae; genus Spodoptera; species Spodoptera picta. The sequence goes on from JAZHFQ010000329.1 coordinate 1,212,502, forward strand.
TGATTATTTGAGTGACATTAATATTTTAGAAAACACAGTTAAAAAAATTACAGACTTTTTAACCGACTTTAAATAAGGAGGTTCTCAGTGTGACCTGCATGTATGTATGTTTGTGCGCGTTTTTCTCGTGATTGGTTAAACCGATTATGATGCGGTTTTCGGAAAGTGTTTATTACCCTCAGGAGAAGGTTTTAGTATTAATTAACCGACTTAAAAAAATAGGGGTTTGAATCAGTTTTTGAAACATAGTTTCATAAAAGAATTATTCAGAATCAAAAACTTTTATTACCAACTAGCTTCTGCCCGCAACTTCGTACGCGCAATCCCGTTTTCTCCCGTTCCAATAAGACGTTCAGGATTTTTTTCTGTCATAAGAACCTTCTCCTGACAATAACAAACACAACCAAAAAAATCAGCCAAATCGGTCCAGCCATTCTCAAGTTATGACGTGACAACGGGAAACGGGTTTCATTTTTATATACCTCTATAGAAATCAGATTTTAATTAAATCCTGAAACAATTTCAGTAATAATTAAGTAAGCATTTCTTTCTTTATTGAAACAAAGAGTTTCCTTTTTCTTGTATAGAAGCACTATTTCTATCGATTGTCAATATGCATATGTGAGCACCATGTTAGACTTAAGATTTTTATTTTTTATTTTAGTAAGTTATTAGTATAATGCAACAAGCGTGTCTTTGCATTGTTCTTACATATGCGTACAGTATTGAAATATGTATCAGAGACATTGTAGAACATACTTTTTTAAAACAGTAACGAATGGAGTTTCTTGCTCGTTCTTCTCCATTCGAGTCTATACTCGGAATTTTAATTCGATTCCAGATTTGACAATTTCAGTGTTGCAACGTTATGACAAGTACTAAATAGTGACGTTGCGAAATTATTCGATATGGAAATGCAAAATTTCTGGATCGATTTTTCTCGTTTATAATTTTAGTCTCGTAAACTAAATATATCAGGAAATTAAATATTTCTGAACCGATAATTTAGTTTTGACGATTAATTAATGACCTGAGACTTTTCTTTTATAACTGTGTGAAATAAATGAAAAAATGTAATCATGAAGGAACATGACAAATAAAACAAATAGATGTATTATGGTAATAAGTTATTTTATAAATTGTCGCCGTCATCGCTGTCGCTATCCTGTCACTTTTTGTAACATTTATTATAAAACACACACACTGATTGTTTATCGATTTTTGTGTTCATCACTACACTATTATATTATTATATGTGGTATCATTATTTCACAAAATGACAGTAGCTATTGTCAAATCTGGAATCTAATTAAAATTCTGACTATACGTTTTGGAATGAGCACCTAGCTTCACCTAATTTCACGGACGGACTGACTGACAGACTATTATTTATTTTGTATTTGTTGACGTTTCAAAAGTACCAAACTATGGTTTAATTGAAATAAATGCTTTGACTTTGACTTTGAATTTATTACAGGAAAATAAACTGACTTTCACAAAGGTAAATATACAAATTAACTGTTTATATAAACGAATAACTATCGATAATTAAAAATAAGTACATAGCACTATTACATACATATTACTATTACACACAGCTTTTCGACACAAAACGAAGCCAATATTTTCAACTAACATGATTGGAAAAACGGAAGCCATTACCTTTCAAATACAACTTAAACTTGGTTGAATAGGATTGGTTTTCCAGTAACAAGGCTATCCGGAAAACAGAACGTCTATAAATTGTATTGACGAGATGAAATGTCAACCCGAATGTAGTTTCCATTACGGAAATTGTATCAATTCCAAGTTATCTCCAAGCTTGGGATCTATCTTAATCTTGATTAAACCTTGTACTTATTTGTTACCGTAATAGTTTAGATAATTGGTGGGTAACCGCAGTTAAGGTATGGTAATGATAGTTCAGTTTGGGGACATTTGTTCTAAGTTGGATTGAAGAGAGCATCGTTTGTTCAACTAGCACGCTACCAAGTATTTTGACTATATTCTTCACTAAATATTAACAAAACTGCTTTGACAGTGGTCGGATAGTAATCAAAGTAGAAGTAAAGCATCTCGTTATGAACTTAAATGAAAAGAAGTTCTACGCAAATAGAAAAATAATTATGTTCATTGCTTCAAAGTACTGCTTTAAATTACTTTTACTTGATTCCTCCGTCATTTCAAAAGATTTAGTATTCATTTACGCTGGTACCTTTTCTCTCGCAAAAACACGGAAGCATGATTTACGAGCTCATTTTATGTTCCAATGAACATCCTCATAACTCCCAGAAATTCGGACTACAAAGATGTCTTTGATTTGTTCGGTTGTAAAAACACTCCAATTAAATTAACTACTCACCCAAAAGTCTTAAGGTTCCTTTCTTTTTCTTCGCCCTCGCTTCCTCCGGTAATTGTTCATTGCTTTCCAAACAATAACAACACACTAATAACGTCAAAATTACGATCACTTTCTTCATCATTCTAACAGCGGAAAAATGATTTTTAATCTGTATTTAAATTGAAAATGATTTAATCTGTGTTGGCGCGCTTAATGACAGTTGACAGTTCGGGTTTTTTAATCCAAAATTATGGAGCAACGAAATCTATATCGGTGTTCCCCAAGTTCTGTTAAAAACTTTGCGGGTAAATATAAAATATTTTTGAGTTTTAAAAGTTTTGCCGTGTTATAAATATATTTTACACTTTTCCCGAACACCGAACTGTGCGGTTTGCGTTCCCGTAAATAAATAAGTATCGGTTAGGTGTGTGGCATTCGTAAATTCTTTTCTCGAAGAAAGTTTGTTCATTGTTTCCATAACTTAAAGGAAACTGTGTCGAGTTTTCCTTTCTGTGACTAATTTACATGTGAGGAAATAATTATTATGTTCTTTTGTGTAACTTTCGCGTTCCATACGTTTTGCTTGTATTTAAATTTTTACGTTTGTTTCAAAAAATTTCACCGTAATTTACATTTGAATGGCAGTTATTGAATATTAGGAATGAGTAATGGGTACTTATTCACGAAATATATGTGTTTTACTTGCTCCGTTATATCTTGGTGAGTCGTGAGAGGACGTGGTGTGCATTAATATTTTAAATTTAATTTAAGCCCGTCTTAATTATAAATTCATGCATATTTTGAAGGCATTCCGAACCAGCCAAGCCTATTTTGATGGACAACATTGGCACGCTTGAGCTTAGTGCTGACGTCTTACGTCATTGCTTCGGTCAGGACAATGGTCTCGCTACAAGATCACTGTCTTTCATGAAAGGTACAGAAATCTGCCAATAAAAGACGATTTAAAAAAAATCGTCTGAGTAATATCCTATCATTCAAACACATCAGTCGAACAATAAGATAAACATTTATTTGTGAACATAAATAGCTTTGAGTAGAAACATTAGAACTAAAGCGATTCCATTTAAATGTAATCTATTCAGATCTTACCATCAAAGCGAATGGAAATGTTAAGGAAAGTCTCGTATTTAACCTCTTTATGTAAGCGGCATCTTTTCTTGGTAAGTTCTTATAAATTTGTACACTATTTATGAATAAGTAGATGTAAAAATCATAAACTGAAGAAAGTGTACACTCTAACGGTGAAAAAAGGCTAAAGATAAAGATTTAAATGCCTTATCAGTGTAGCAGTTGCGAATGCGACTGTAGTGTATAATTCCTTTTAATGTTCTCAGCAGTAGAAACAATTCTTAAATGTGATCCAGATTTTGTATGATTCTGGAAAGACTAGAAAATCCTCAAACAATTTGACATTTTTAAATCATTCGAACTAAATTAAGGCTTGTAATGAAAAAGATCAAACCGCGATGAAGTTCAGCCACTATTCCACAATACCATTGACTCAAGAACAGTTAAAATCAATACATAAATTCAACCACTGGCTCACCAATAACCTCAAACCTAAAATTAAGTCTGAATTTTGCTAGCAACCAACACTGTTCGCTTAAAACGGTCTCAAATTTCGTCTGTCGGTCGCTATTTAGATTTAGTACGGTCATTAGCGCTCGTCTTTGTGGCTCGTGGCTAAACAACCTATCAACAAGTGTTGATTTACATTTTAGTTTAGCTTTAACTAACTTCTGTTCTTACCGTTTTGGATTTTAGACAGCCACGTGTAACGTAGGTTGTAACTTTGTTGGATGTAACCAAATATAGCAATAATTCGCAATAAATCAACTTCGTATTTATAATATTTGCTAATAATTATCATTTTACCCAATACCATTAAACCATTTCACGCTCAATCATACATCGCGTTTGTGCACGAATAAATACACAATTCGAACAGCTAAATGTCATAAAATACAATTTATTTACTTAATACAAATTCTGGCTAAGCACACAGCTATTTGCTAACTGCCAATCCGGGTGCAAATAATGAACGCAACAATTTCGTTGAAATGAAACGCTCTGCAAGTCTGCATTTAAAACGCAGCTCGAAGCTTAGCGAGGCGATATTACCAGCACAGCTAATAGAAAGCATAAATTATGTAAGCGTCGCAGCCAGTGATGGGGAAACAACCCGGGAAATTTGGCACCAGAGAGTCCGGGATGTAGCTAAATGCAACAACCCTGGTGTACTTTACGACTGCCTCGGTGACACTTTTTGTTCACATTTGTGTTAAGTTACAAAAGTAACTGGTAAAAAAAATCAAGGATGATTTAAGTTTATTATTTTCAATATGCTTAACAAACACAATACAATGCCATGATAACAACAGTAATACTGTAGTATGTCAATGTAATGATTATTTTCTAATATAGCTAAATTCTAAAACAAACAAATCTATTTTGCTACCATTCGCACCAGGTTCTGTCATCAAATGAGGAAACCCTTACAATGCGATAAACAATAACTGTTTCTCTAGAACTCAAGCAAAATAAAGCAAATTAATAACAATATATTATCAAAGCGAGGCTAATTATACAAAGCATAAATTATGTAAACGTAGCGTCCTCAACTCCTCGTAATCCCAACTACTGCAGCACTCCGAGAATTCCGGGAATTTCGTGTCCGTATTTGAGTTACTGTATGAAAACTCAAATACATGTTTAACTAGATAAGAAATCACGGTACAGATTTAAAACGGTATTTAAATCAAAGCCTATATATTTTGCCAACTCCTTATTTTTGTGTAACTATAGGATTCTGTTCCTAATTACAGTTTAAAGCTATTAGATACTTTCATAACAACAAATTGATTTCTTAATCAAAGACATGTTAACATTTAACATAATCTTTACTTTGAAAGGGCACTTCGCTAAGAACTCTCAATTTAAACAACTATTTCAATAAATACTTAAACAATGACCCAAACATTTATCAATAAATCCCGGGACAGAATCCCGCGGTATCCCACCACTACGGCCAGAGCAAAGCTTCCAGATTTTTATTGAATTTTAACTTATTTCAAGCTCATTCCGTTCATTGCGAACCGCCCTGATTTCCAGTTAACTATTTTAAAGTGTAATATTTTAACCGGTTACGAAAGAGGCACTCGTTGTTTTATTTTTTTTAATACAATTCTCTTTTCGCTTTGGTTTGCTGGGTGATTGTGTTTAGTGAATTAATGTTTGCTGTTTAAAGTTTCATTAAGGGTGCTGCTACTCTACAAATTCTAAAATAAGGTTTTCATTTCGTCTCATTGTTTAGTAAGACTGATTTCATTTCCGAATCAGCCTGATTAACACAAGTAGGTATGTTAATACTTAGAGGTAGAATTATTATAGGTTTTCTCCTTGTCACATAAAACCCATATGTTTAAGTTGACCTATTCTCTGAATCATACTTTATGGTGTAACATAATTACAATTCAATATCATAGTTTTATTAACGTTGCCCCACACTAGGATTTTGTCCTATGTCGTGGGTGCGTTTACAAACATACTATTTTACATACACATACCACCCAGACCCAGAACAACAATTTGCAATCACACAAAAAGTATTTCCGTGCGGGAATCGAAACCACTACACTTTGCGCGGCAGGCGGTTGCCCGGCCACCACACCAAGAGTGCAGTCAAATTGTGTATTTTTAGATTTCATGAATAGATTTCTTTTCAAAACAAAACACAAGTACAATAGTGAGCAGTATCATGGTGCACGCACACACAACGTTGCCTCTCATTATGAATTCAACACCGTCCTCAACACTTGTGCTGAACTCTGAATAATTTACACAAAGCACACGTACACTGTACATTCATAAATTACATTCGTAGTACTTTCTACACAAATATGTGTGTAATATTGCATTTCACACACCTTTGACCTACAATGTAAGCAGACGTAAGCTTTGATAATATTATAAAAAACTGTCTTATTGTTGTATCTGTAGGACAATAGTTTTCAATTTCTAAATATAGTATGTTTCCATTGTAAACACAAGACCGATCTAGTCTTGATTTTACAGAACATTATAGGATCAATATATGTCTAACAGCATCATAAGTAACAACTCGACAATGAACATTGAATATTGAATTTTACAAATACTTTTCTCTTTAACTGAGTTTATGTTATTTTAAGGACTGCCTCGTTGTTTGTAGTGGTCGTAAGTGCGACTGCTAAGTAAGTAGGCAAGGGGTCTGGGGTTCGATTCCCAGATCGGACAAAGTATTATTGGGTTTTTAAAAAAATTCTGACTAGTAGCACGGAGTCTGGAATTGTGCCCGGTATATGGCAATAGGCAATAACATAAATAGTGAAAAGTAGGTGTTACATTGTACAGTGGTCTAATGTGCACCTCTGCCTATTATAGATGGTATATATATTTTACTTGGAAAATCTGCGAATCGTTACTCCATTTTTCAGGGTTTAAAAATCTAAAGACATCGTTTACTATAGACATCCTTAATACAAGACAATAAACTCAATATTAAACCTCTCCTAAGAGTAAAACTATCCGGTACGTCGAACACGCAAAAAGAAGTATGTAACTGCATACTGCGGTGGCAGACGGCGGTTATACCGTGGCGTGCACCGGCACGGCAACGGCATGGCCCTGGAACGGCACCGGCACGGGCCGGATTCCTGCCGTAATGAGCAGTGCATTCCGCGGCGCGAGCTGTAACATAAAACCCTATAAACGCTGCCTAGACTACTGTGGCTATGTCTTCTCGAGTGTTGAAAAAATATCCTGCTCTACTTTTTTTACTATAAATAAAAATCTAGTAATTTTGTGAACATTCCTTTTGAGTTTATCAAAAAGGTAAATAGACCTGAAATATAATGTTTAAATGTCGTAGGTAGTAGCGTTCTATGGTTTTTACATGGGGCTAAAAAATCGGGTAAGCTGATATAAGTTTCAAGGTACTTTTCTATCACGTAACTTTAGAACACCAGAGGTAGAGAAATAATTAAATTACAATAATCAGTGAGCTGCGCGACATCGAAGAACCCCTCTGTGGTTCGAAACTAGTAGAGCTTTTCGCAGTATATTCACGTGAGCAACCCATTTTAGTTAATTTATATTAATTCATTAAACGCAAAATGAATTTTCTAACTATAGTATTAAGATTAAGAAATAATTGTAATCTTTAATCCAGACTTACATTTCTATAATAGAAGTCTTAATAAAATAATTACCTGAGCTAATTTTAGCAACAATCTGTTACCTTAATTGTACAAAGAGCTGAGTATCATTGCGTAGATACCTGTAATTAATATTAATGATACCTACTAAGTCATTAATTAATACAAGTCATGCTATACACCTGATTCTAGATCTAATTTCCATAGTACTATAACTTTATTTTCCATACACCTAGTGTGTAATATCTTAAGGGAATAATAATCAATTATAGACTGTAATATGTCTTCGTTATTAATTAAAAGACATGACGTCCAACATTTTCTTTAGTAGATACTTAAGTGTGAGTAAAGTTATTTTTGGATTTTAGCTAGGTTAAGTCAAAGATACACTAAGGGACAAAATAATGTCCTTCGACACGTGTCGCCAGCGACGTTAGGTGAAGTAGCGCGACGTTGCCGGACTTACGTCGACATGTTTAGCAACATCAACGTCTCTGTGGACCTGTGTCGCACGATATTGCCAGACATGTTTACCGATATGTGTTGCACGACATTTATCCCCTGAAGTATCCTTGACTTTAACAGATTTGGAATTCATGTCATATTTTTATATTCCACCACTGGAGTTACTTTGAAAATCACATTCATTATTATAATAAAATCTAACAAAAATGACTGCAACACACTAATAAACCCACTAAATAAAAACTACACAATGTAAATTTAGTTAGAGCTCCCTAAAGGGCTACCAAAAAGCGTCATTAACCAGAAACAAAGCCAGTGAGAGGAGTTAGTATAATTACATAATATATAACTTGGTTCATGGTAGTGTTGCTTCGTTAAAACAGTTGCTTGTCTCCTGAGATTAGTCTCAAAGAGACCACTCTGTTTCCTCACGAAGATAAACGTGTTTAAAGTTTCTGTTTTGAACTCATTGCACTCGTTAGGTAGACTTCAATTACTTTGAATGCTATCTGCAGATGATTTTTTGAAGATGAATTGAAATTAAATCAGTGAGGATATTATTTCAAAGGAGGATCTTTAAGTTACATTCTAGTTCTTTTTACCAAGACATTCTTGATGAAGTATTAGAGGTATGTATATTCTTTCCATTTATGGATATGTAGTGGTTCCAATAGACGGTATGGTGAGAACATCTCTACATATATGTTATGATAACTCACCAAAGTTGGCCAACCTATTGAATCTTTTCCTCTGTTTTATGTATTATATCAAAGTCCAGAAAACCCTATTTGTAGAAGTTACCTTCTCTATTCGAAGAATTGTTGTTCATGTTTGCAACTGAAACTTTCTTTATTATATTCAGAATATCTGTTATTCATGAAAACAGTCTGCCAAAGTTGTTGTTCCACACACACCCTACCAGTAAGCGGTTGATAACTCAGCGTGTCTTGACAAAAATTGGTTTCACTAGAGGGCGTGCGACGCGCACTACGTTACCGACCGCATACTCCACGAAGTTTGAAATAAAAATATTGTCTTTGGCTTTCTTTATTCCAATATAGTTACTATACTGTTCCTATAGATTAAATTCTGTTACTATTAGGTGAAGACTTAACAAAATAGTTGTTGAGAAATGTTTTGGATAAAAGTATTGAACTTTGTACAGACGATGTTTGTTTCCTCTAGTGGCACCATCTAATGTGGTCCATAATTCAACCTTTCTGTTAGTTTACCTCTATCAATTAATAAACTTACTTACGCTAAAGAAAACGTATCTACGTATCTTAAGAAGATCCAATTATATTAAAGCCCCAGTAACCCCATATTAAAAGCATCCGTTTTTAAGACGCCATCACTTAACCAAGCATCCTCGATTCCTATTAGAGTAATAAACCAATCAAAATAAACAATGTAAACAGAGTAACAGTTAATATCACAATAATTGGCAAGTCATCGTTACTGGTACAATAACTTGGCATAGCGCGGCTACAAAAGATTGAGGCAATCATCGTTAAATTAAGTCAAGGAGCAGACAGGTGCAGAAACGATACATCTATACTAATCTATACTAATATTACAAAGAGGAAAGATTTGTATTTTTGTATTTTTGTATGTTTGTAATGAATAAACTCAAAAACTACTGGACCGATTGCAATAATTTTTTCACCATTAGAAAGCTGCATTATTCAGAAGTAACATAGGCTATATAATATCACGCTAGCTCCTATAGTTGTGGAGCAGTAACCAAAAATGTTTTAAAAACGGGGGAAAAGTATCGTTTTTGAGGCCTTCCGTGGCGTGCGCTGAGCATATAGTTAAAGTTATACAAAAATGCTCTATAGATGAATTGTTCATCTTAACATTATTTTTAAAAAAGTCCGCGAGAGCATATGTCTACCTTTTATAGTTTACCCATAACAATCGTTTTAATGAATGGTTCAATCCTTATAAAAGTTTGCTCTAGATAACTTTTGAATTGATCAATCGGTTACCTTAAGATTATTAATTCATCCAAAAGATACCTATTAGGTAAGTACTTACCTACTATTTCAAAAATAATAAACTGAGAATAAATAAATATAAATAAAACGTAAAACTATGTAAAAAATCTTAAGTCCCCCCGTGCAAAGCCGGGACGGGCCGCTAGTTGTTCATACAACCATCCAATGTTGCTTTGTTGCCTTATTGTTTTAGTACAGAGTATAGAACGTTGCTTAAGCTCATGTGTCATTTAAACCACTTAGTTTTATGTCCCTTTGTTGTTACGAACAGTTTCACGGTACACTCTAATATATATTTAGGTACGTGATGCATTCCGAAGCAACGGATGAAAGGAGCTATGTATTCTTCCGCAGTCGAACTTATAGGATACGCAAATATGTCTAGATACGCCGAACTAAGTTTAAGGTAAGTAATGCACATAGCAAACTGAACCCTTTCAAAATGTGTTATGTACTTAAATCGTTCACAACTAATTATTAAGAAGCCATAATTTAAAAGTATTCTACCTATCTTCCTATCTATAATACCAAACTTTGTCCAATGTTGTTTTATGTTGAACGTAAAACGCTTATAATCGCGCCCAGAGGCATCACATTTATAGCAAATTCGTTAACCCCTTCTTTATGGTTCGCCAAACGACTGTTTTTATTATGTTGTACGTTTATACCCGCGGGTGGCGAAGTTTTAGGTTAATTTCAACAGTTTCCAATAAGAAATGTGACCTCTGTTTAATGTTTTCGACCTTTAAAGTGGCAACTTAGAGGTTCTGGGGAACACTCGTGTGTGGGAATGTAGAAGCGAGATTTCGGAGAAGTGGCCCCTGGGATGCGACAGTGCGGCCCTGGAATGGGCCCCCGACAAAGCGGTCACGTACGCTGTGCACCGTGACACGAGGAAATGGTGTTGTTTCCTCCCCGGGATGTGTCGAAGGTAAGTAAGAAATGCACCAGTGTATCCCACAGGACTCGACTCGATTGGCTTCTCGAGCTGGCTTTTGAATTGCGTTTCATTTGCTTGTTATTTAAAGATTGTTATCGTATTATGAAGATCTAATACAATAGTGTATGATTCTATTGTTATCCATATTCATTTTATTTCACTGAAAAGTTTGCCTTATTTAAAAACACGCATAATACCTCTACAATATAGAAGTCAACGAATGAAATTCTGATCAATCTAAAAATGGCGTAGAATACTCATGAAAAAATAAACTACGTACAACATATCCAATATTAATACCTAATTATAATAAAACATATTGCATCGTACGTAGCACAGCTGGTCCCCCGTAAAACCCGTCGCCATGACACGACACCGGAAATCGAAACCACAACCACGAGCACTCATTAAAAATTGAAAAGTTTCAACTGTTATCGGTTATTGCAATCCCGGAACTACTGAAATATAAATCTCGCTTTACAATTTCCGCTAGAGATACACGATGCCTGATTTTTTATGGAAATTATTTACCAAATAAATACGTAATGGTTATCGGATGGTCGACACAATTCAGACAAATATAAAATGGGCTTTTAACGGATTGCTGAACTACCGCAGTTTATTTGCAAGTTCAAATATGACTTTATGCGCTGCGGCAATCATTGATCATCATGAGCTGAAAATTTCTGATTTACATATAGGGACACTGTACAGGGGTGTAATTGGGTGGGAGATGGGTGCATTGTTTAACCAACTTCAAAAAAAGGAGGAGTTTCTCAATTCGACCGTATTTTATTTATTTATTTATGTACACACATTCAACACAGAGGACAACACATATATAAAAACAGAGTACATAGGCCCCACATATTCCAACTGGAATCTCTTCCTGCGGGCTTGTGGCAGGAAAAGATATAATAACACCGAGACACATAGTGTTACACAAACAAGATAAATATCAATTAAAAAAAAAGTAATAATACCGAAGAAACCGATAGAAATAACAATAATAAACAATAAAACAAACCAATACAATGCTATTATATAAAAAGAAAAAAACAAAAAAACCTTTATATAAATATACCTACATATATAGAGGTATACCTCTATATAAATATAAACAAACAGATCTATATTTCAGGAGGAAAGATAATGTTCTCTCACTTGTCTCTTAAAGATAGAGATTGACTTTGCGTCCCGAATGTTCGGCGGGAGTGAGTTCCATAGTCTCACTGCATGAACGGAGAAGGAGTAGGAGTAGAAGTTGGTATTATGGGGCACAATTTTAAGATAGGATTTAAGATGAGAACGAGTAAGGACTTCAGGAGGACGCACCAAGGAGAAACGGTCTCGGAGATAAGTAGGATAGGCTGGGTTGAACAGGATGTTATAGAGGAGACATAATATGCGAGTGTTCCTGCGAAGACGGATTGGGAGCCACTTGAGCCTGTTACGAAATTCAGAAATATGATCGAACTTCCTAAGACCAAAGACGAAACGGATACATACATTTTGTAAACGCTCAAGTTTATTTAGCCACAGAGGAGCTACCTCTGTGGCGTCCAAATAGCAAGCATCTGCATAGTCAATGAGAGACAAGATCAAGGCCTGGACGAGGTGAATCTTAGTCGTCATCGGAAGCAGGGTCTGGAGGCGCCTCAGCGAGTGGATGGAGAAATAAACTTTCCGACTAACCTCGTTCACCTGAAAGGCCCACGACAGGTTCGAGTCGATATGCACCCCCAAGTTTTTTGCAGTATCAGTGAATGGAATGTGTGTGCCATTCAAACGTAACGGACCAAGGCTAGACACGTCGAGAGCGTTTCGATAATATCTGCTACCGATGATCATGGCCTGAGACTTGAGAGGATTGATTTGCAGGCCAAAAGACCTAGCCCACTCGGCAACGCCATCCAAGTCACGATTCATGGCATCGATAGCAGAATGGGCCTCGGACAAGCTAAAGTGGCGATATAGCTGCAAATCGTCCGCATATAGATGGAAATTGGATGAAATGACCCTGGCAACGGTATTAATAAAGATGGAGAAAGAACAGGAGAAAGGACGCCACCCTGGGGTACCCCAGCAGCAAGGTCACACCAATCAGAAAAAGTTTCTTCAAGGCGGACCCTCTGACGGCGACCCCGAAGATAAGACTCAAACCAGGCCAGAGAGGAAGAAGAGAAATTGTTGGCCTTCAGGACCCCTAGCAGGATGTCAAAGTCCACGGAGTTAAAGGCAGAACTGAAGTCCAACAACACAAGAACAGTGAGAGATTGGGTGTCCATAGCCCAGCGAATGTCATCGGTCACTTTGAGCAAAGCTGTGACCGTGCTGTGACCAGGGCGAAATCCCGATTGAAAGGGAGAAATGAGGCAGTTTGACGTCAGGAAGGAAGTCAACTGCTTATGAACAATATGTTCCATGACCTTGGCGAGAAAAGGCAGTATGGAAATAGGTCTGTAATGTGAAAGGGTAGAAGGGTTATTTGTTTTTGGTAACGGAATAACGTGGGCAGTTTTCCAAGCAGAAGGAAAAGAGCAAGAGAATAAAGAAAAGTTGAAAATGTGAGTGAGAATAGGAAGAAGGAGGTCAAGAATGGGGATAAACATACGGGAGCATAAATCGTCACTACCCACTGCAGAGGAGTTAATGGCACGCATGGATTTTTTTACTTCGTCCTCGGACACACACGGGAAGCGGTAGAGAGGAAAGGTTGAGAAGAGTTTTAGTTTTTGTAAGGTTGTCAAGTGAAATAGGGGAGTGGGAGAAATGATGATTCAAGGAGATAAGATCAACATCCTTACTGACATTGACAGGAGATTTGCCGATGCTCACAGATCGCAAGAACTTCCAGGCATCAGCAGCGTTGTGGTTAGCCAGGTTGTCATCGAAGTAACGCCTCCTAGCATCCCTACACAGACGACTGCAGCGATTACGAAGATTTTTATAAGAGGAAAGATTTTCATCTGTAGACCTACGTTTTAATTAACGTTCCTAATTTTAACGTTTGTAATTAGACATTTTTTTGTTATATCTATAATTATTTGAATGCAACTGTACAAATACCAATAATATAATAAATTCAATACAGATATTAATGATTTCATACAATCAGTTTTTACTAAAAACTAAAATATTTACACCTTAAAAAACAATAATAAATATGTTACCTTAAGGCATCAAAAGAAATGAGACGATAATAATCTTCATAGAATTATATTTTACACAAGTTTTTGGTTTATTAAAATAATAACTTTTGATAAAAAAAATTGTAAATGAAAAACGCTTTTATGGATATGGTTTCATTATCTACATTGAATACCCACATGTACATACCAAGATAAAATATAAGGACACGCATTGCCTATGTTATGACATTTTATTAATGTAAGTTTAAACTTAATTCACAATACCTACATGGAAATAAAGACACAGACTTAGTTTTAATTGGTTGTGTTTTACCACAAATGGTATTTTTATAACATACCTACATTAGTATCTTTCTACAAAGACTTCCTCTTAAAATAAATACAATATGTCAGAATAAACAAGATTCCTAACCTAATGATACCAGTGTGGCTTTTCCTTGAACAATAGTGACATGGCGTAAGTAAGGGTGTAGTCAAATCTTTGACGTAAACAAATAATGCAAATTTAATCTAAAATCAACAGTTCATCTTTATTATTATAAGTTTTAGTTTACTTTCTCTATAATAACTAGAGAATTGTGTCTAACAGTAGCAAAATAAAAGGGTGCAAATAAAAGCAAAACAAAATAAAACATTTAATACATAATATAAATATAAAAAAAACCCGTTTCTCGTTGTCACGCCATAACTTGAGAACGGCTAGACCGATTTTGCTGATTTTTTTCATTATTTGTTGTTGTCAGGAGAAGGTTATTATGACAGAAAAAAAACCTGAAAATCCAACAGGAACCGGAGAAAACGGGATTGCGCGTACGAAGTCGTGGGCAGAAGCTATTAATACCATAAATATTTAAAGTCGATAATTTTTATGCACCCTTAGTGTTGCTCTGAGTTCGACCCTGTCTATGCACCCAAAAACTCATCCCATAACAAATGTACAGCCCTAAATTACGAATTATCACGTAGGGGCGGTACAGTCAGGCGAATAAATTAAAACCCGCTGTTATTTTAAATTTACGACCGTGACCAATCAATTTCGAAGCTGCACTGTACAAATACAAAATACACTGACATAACAAACTATTCGTGAAACCGAGTTTTATTGTGATAGCCACCCCTACGTATACATACGTCATCACAAAAAATATGGCGGAAAAAGGTTTTACAGTTCCGTATTTTAGTTTCTAGATTTTTTTTCTGAAAAATTTCTGGTTTGTTCTATTTTTATTCGGTTACATTTTTTAAAATGTTCTGGAGGAGAATTCAGATAAAGCATTCATCGTATCCGTACTTTTATTAATAAGTACCTTAGTACGTCTACTTTACTGCTTATACTTTATGTCACGTCAATAATAAAATACTAAAGATCAATTAATGGCGATTTATAATCAAACCCTATTCGTGTGAGAAGGGGCTTTTCTCAGCAGCGGACATTTATAGGCTGTTGTAGATAATAATGATGAATGGTAAATTTTTCTACCAACAGTTAATTTTTAACTGTATAATAAAATTGACATTTGACAGTGGAAGAATGGTGTCAAATATTCAAAGTCCGTCCTCTGTTAAAATTTTTCTGGCGTTATCAAAATCGGCCCTTAGATCAAGTACCTAAATATCCAACGTAATGCAGTTACGAGGATTCACTCTTTGCTGATATCACGAAGATTAGCTTGCAACAAAGTCTGCAACCTAAATACAACATTAAAATTCACGACTTCGTCGACTGTGTTAATATTTTCGCAAAATTTGCACACAGAAATGTTCTGAGACAGTTAGTTTTTGCTTTTAAAAGTCCAATAAACTCGTTGGAATGGTGTACAGTGTCTAATGACAATCTTAAGAGCCTTGAGCGCGTTACTAAAGATTATTAAACTGGATACGGGCGGTTACAACCGGAGCGAACCGATTTTATCCGGTTTATGTCTTGATGGCAGTGGAAAATTGTTATTTTCATTCTGTTTATGATGTGTAGCTGTAATTAGAGTTAGATAATAATGTTTGGCGTTGGTTATTTAAAGAGTAGGTAGACATACTTATTTCATTGCAGATTTTTTAATTTTTGTTCAAAATATACTGGATAGCACATTTTTTTCTGTTGTTAGTAATTGAGTGTTACACTGTATTTCAAAATATATTTTGGCTTGAATACAATGAGAGTAACAAAAAAAACATATGTAGAATAAAATAAATATCGTTACACACACTTGTACACTATCCCTTGGTGGCTTGAGTAACCAAGAATGTTACATTTCATATTTACAGAAACAGCAGCAAACCAAATAATACTGACTGTATATTTTACTTACAAGAAATTCACGAAGCATGTAGTATTGTAGTATTGTTCTGCTCACCTACAAAGTCGCTAGGGACAATAATATAACTGTGTATTCCAAGTGTAACTTGAAATCATACTCGATTCTCTAAGTTCTCTTGTTATGAGTTTGTGTATGTATGTATACATACAACATTACTATGTATGTACTAGCGTCTTCCAGCGGCCTCGCTCGCGTTCCCGTGGGTAAAAGTAGCCTGTGTGCTATTTCAGATAATCATTTACCCCGGTTCCAAATTTCATTTCGGAACCTTCAGCCGTTTTAACGTGAAGGTGTAACAAACAAACAAGCATTTTTTTATGCCCTAGGCCGGTAAACGAGCAGACGGATCACCTCATGGTAAGTAATCGGCGTCGCCCATGGACACCTGGAACACCAGAGGCGTTACAAGTGCGTTATCGACCTTTTGGAGATTAGGAGTTTGAGGATCGTTGGGGATTCAGGGAACGGGGAGATTGGGGAAGGGGAGGGTAATTGGGCCTCCGGTAACCTCACTCACACAACGAAACACAACGCAAGCATTGCGTCACGCCGGTTTTCTGTGAGGCCGGGGTATCACTCCGGTCGAGCCGGCCCATTTGTGCCGAAGCATGGCTCTCCCACACACGCATACAAACATTTGCATGTATTTATGTAGGTACATATGTGTCATGCTGCTCTCTGGAATAAAGAAAACTCAAAAACTGTATACGTATGTATAGAACATGAATTATAAAATAACATAACATAACATCACGCCTTTTATCCCCAAAGGGGTAGGCAGAGGTGCACACAGAAGTAACACCCACTTTTCACTATTTGTGTTATGATTCCCACATAATAGGGGGTGAGCTTATTGCCATATACCGGGCACAATTCCAGATTCCGTGCTACTACTGAGATTTTTTAAAAACCCAGTAATACTTGTCCGACCCGGGAATCGAACCCGAGACCATTACCCTTTCCCGGCAGTCGCACTTGCGACTGCCGGGAAAGGGGTCTCGGCCAACGAGGCAGTCGATTATAAAATATCTATATTTATTGTTCCAGTTTTATTTGTTGTTGGTGTCGTTGAGAAAGGAGTATCGAGTTTTGAAGATACTTGTTAACTGTAATATTGTTTTTCAATTAAAGTCCTAACATAATTGGTGAAAATTTGAACTATACAGTGGTTCATGTGTAATACTGTTACTAGACAATAATAAAAGATTTTTTTTTCATAAATTAAATAATTTAATTATTTTCAACTTACATTATACGATCAACAATTCACTCATACAGTCAGTCACGCAATCTTTTCATAATTAAAATCTATAATAAATACTAAACACTATAAATGAATTCGTATTTACAAACATTCTTTCTCAATTTTTGTACAGTGATTTCATTTTCTTTTTTATCATAAAAAAAGGTTTCCTTTTATTAAAACCTTTTTAAACAAAACCTCTAATATGGATTGACCTTTCGACTTGGACTAGAATAAGGATTATATGGCTTTTGACCTCCCCGTCTATAAGGACCAGGAGGACCATACTCTATATGATGGTGGTCGTGATGACCATGGTACTCCGGTTTCTCCTTGATGTAGCTGAGGAACCAGCCGAAGATGTAACCAGCTTTGTGGAGGAGCAGCCAGAACGCGAAGGCATATATCAGCTTGAGGATGAAGATCTTCTTTATTACCAGGTCCACGAAGTATACTGGAAAGAATAGGAAAAGATGTTAGCTTGGAGCATTTCTTTTTTTTTTGTTTAGGTATTAATGGACAATATCACATGAATGATAATTTCCTTTATGCTCTTAAGAACATATAAATAACGCGATATAAATAAATAACATTTAAAT
The DNA here is from genome assembly GCA_038387885.1 of Spodoptera picta. Classification (NCBI taxonomy): domain Eukaryota; kingdom Metazoa; phylum Arthropoda; class Insecta; order Lepidoptera; family Noctuidae; genus Spodoptera; species Spodoptera picta. The sequence continues at coordinate 1,230,773 of JAZHFQ010000329.1, forward strand.
GTTTTATTAATTTTTAATTACTATCTTATTATTGTATTGTCACTGTGTTGACAATATTCTGTCGTTTCTTCGTTTTTTTTTTCTATATCTATATTAATATGTGTATTTATTTGTTCTTTTATTTTTTAATTTTGTATATTTTTGTATCTGTGTGCGTACCTACTGTCGAATTAATGCTTTTTCTTTCATTTTTTCTTTCTCTTTCTATTACAAAAGTGTTGCTCTAGAATTCTTTTATGTCATGAGCGCGTTTAGAAATACGAATTCAACTATGCAGACATCACACGTATCCCAGACCACAATTTGTGGATTACATAGACAAATTATTATTATTATTAAGGTTATTTTGTTCAGATACATCATACCTAAATAAAGACTAAGAAGAAACACAATAAAAGCGTTTTCATCATGCTCTCTAATTAAATTATCCACCAAACCATAGACATCTTAATGACTTGTTCTAAATCACATGAACAACGTCTTTAACAGAACAAAAACCGCCAATCACGCCTAGAACAAATTGAAAAAGATTCTCCAGTGGTTTTATTCATAGTAGACTGAGCACGAAACTGAAGGTTTTTCGGACAACAATAAACAGAGCTTAGGAAAGTAATTGCTTCGGCCGTCCATGCGAGAAGGAATTCAATAAACCAATCTTATTTATGATATTAATATTAACAAGATGTCTCACTATCCTTGTTTATTTCTTTATCTCTTTGTCTCTATCCTTTCCATATTACAACCCCCAATAAGACCTTTTTTGCTATGATCTATATCCTAACCACTATTAGCATAGCCTAGACAAAATATGTAGACACTTATTCCTATTCAAATTGGTATTTTCTATTCATATTGTTTTGTATGCAAGGAATATATTTTGCTTCTTTTTGGTCTGGTGAACTTGGAAAGTATTAAGCTCTTGGTATTATAATCTAAAGAATATACAGGACTAACTAACTACTTATTTTGTTTGATAGAGTTAGATAAAAATACAGGTCTGGACCTACAACGGTCCTTAGATATCTTAGAATCCATCATACTCATGCATCTAGCTAGTTGAACGCCCATTTGATTAGATATTTCACCAAAATCGTCGTCTTTAAATGTCTATAAACTATCGTCTTTCATCTGCCCTACATTAAAATAGTCATAAAACTAACACATTTTATGAATCAATCAGAAAGTTAAAACAATAAAGTAGTGGATATTATTGAAAAGGTGACAAATAGCCTCGCACAATAGTTATGAGCCAACTGACTCGATAAAGTGGTATTCGATAATCGCTTTCCGATGGCTGTGCACATTTGAATTTATTGAAAACCGTCCATTTATCCTTTAGTACGTAAATATCTTCATTATTCAAAATGCATTTGAGTGATGTTTTAATATACAAAGAGATGTAGTTTACTATAAATTGTATTTGATTACTTTTGGAGTTCCTGGCGCAAAGATTTATCTATTTCAAGGGATACTTAATTTAAAGTTTTGTAATATGTATATCTGCATATTTTACTAGTCTCGATCAAACAATTAAACATATCACCTTTAAATAAGTTAATTGTTTATTCATGATTTTCCCTTTTTATATATAGATAATCTGAAAACTAAGGGGAAATTGTTAACTATAGAACCAGTTCATACAAATTCACAAATATCGGTTTTTACACTCCAATTTACTATTTTTAATTTATTATCTTTTATTGTTCAGACTTATTTGTAGTGCTACATTTATTACTTAAATATTATTGTCTTAATGTAATTTTTATTGCTGTGAAAACTAAATTGATTTCATTTCAGACTTGTCTTCAAGAAATAGTAATTTAAATTCATTTTTATGAAGATTATTACTATTTTCATACTTATTTATTTTAAACGTTCGAGTTCTAATGTATTCAAAGTACTCATTGGTGAATTATAAACTATATATAGACTTAAAGTTATACACTTACTAAATAATCCAATCTTTTTCTTCTTCCCTCTCTCTTCGACGGCATCCTCAGACCCCTCACAGAACACCACATATAAAAACACTAGCAACACCGTCAATAAACGCATTTTATATGGCAATACTGAAAACTGTCAAAAAATTCGTTTTATTTTAAATTCTGTTCTATTGTCTGTACTGTATCCAGCCTGTATCAACTATGTTATGTTCAAAGAACTTGCTTACAGTAATTTTTAGACTCTCAAACAGCGCACGAAGTGCTAATTGGAGGAAAGTCATGCCCACATATTATGTATGTTTAGTTACCACTTTCTAGGAAACTGCTAAACAGTGAATAATATAGTTATGCTGCACTTGACAATATTGGAAATAATTTTCACGTTTTCATTAATTTTATGTAAGATGTTTCATGACTAGGCGCTTTTTGGAAAGAAAACGTAATAAAAGAAAGTGGTAGTCAGATTGTATAAGAATGGAATTCTGTTAACGTGTGATTGGTGTTTTTTGAATTTAATTTATTGCGAATTGTTACTCAATTTTCTTGAATAGGTCAAAGGTTTTTTTAGATAATTTTTAATAGAGCATGCATGAAAAGACGATGAAGCGAAATAATTACGAAAGAATCGTAGTAATTGGCGTTCCATAGTCTTTGCCTACCCCCATGGGAGACGCATAACTGGTATATATGTATGGTTTCTTTTTAATAAATGCTTTAGCAGAACACAATGATTGCTGGTTCCAGATTTATAATATTGAGAACATAATTGTCATTAATAGAATAATTGTTTTTCTCTACTAAAAGTTCAAAGTCGTTATGACTATCTCCTGTATACCTATACCTTGTATACTATAAGCATTATTCTTGAACAATGCCCATTGAGAATTACATACAACTTATTAACAATAAGAAATATTTTTATCATGTTCTCATAAAGATCCCGAGAGATAATATTATTACAATACAAGTTAATAGCATTAGATACTTGCTTGTGTTCTTAATAGTAATTATTATTTATGGGATAGTTGAATTGTTTCTCTGTATTTAGGGTCACTCGATTTAAGTAACCTTCTTTTGTGAGGTCTCCAAGGTTAGCATCGAAGCGATTTTCCTGCTACGTGGTTACTGTTCGCAGCTTCAGCTACCAACCGTAAGGACTCGCATTCGAAGATGTTTAATTAACTTTTTCGACTTTCGTTTTCGGTAGAAACGGAGTCTGAAACTATCTTCATTCCATTGTTTGTCGATTAGTGTAATACTAGTGTCTAGGTACACCTAGTTTAGTAGGGTAAAATTAGTAAATTTTTTACTATTTACCCAGTGCATTGGGGTAAAGTAAAGCTTAATGTTATGACATTCGTTTTACACATAACATCATACCTTTTATCCCCGAAGGGTTGGCAGAGGTGCACATTACAGCACTTAATGCAACTGTACAATGTAACACTCACTTTTCACTATTAATGTTATGAGTCCGGTATATGGCAATAGGCTCAGCCTATTGCCATATACCGGGCATAATTCCAGACTCCATGCTACTACAGAGATTTTTTTAAAACCCAGTATGTCTTTATGCGACCCGGGACATTAATTAATTCTGTTCAATAACCGCCACATACTATTTGTCTTCAACCACAACCGCATCATAAACCAACAAACAAACTATTGTTTGTCAAACCATTTTAATATTGAATAGGAACTAAACATCGATATTTCCCACACTATATCTAACGCGTCGATATCAATTGATAGTGCTGTGTAAATAGAGCCGATCCCGGGATCGTTATCGATAAATATGACGGTATCGCTAGGGATGGGCACGGATAGAACATAAATAGCCAACGCCCACTATTCATTGGACCCTCCCGAAACCCGAGATTTTTATGAAGTCCTAGAATTAGGGTTTGTGGGATTTATTTTATAAATGTAGGTCGGTAGTGTGTGTCGGTTTTCATCGATATAAGGATATCAATGGACCATCCTTTATTACACTGCTACATAAACAAAATTTTACTGTTTTCGACACAGTGACAGAGTTAATTTGTTAGTACCTATATTTGAAGGAAACGTAGACCCTATGCCAAAATACATATACGTATGTTTGCATTCTAAATATAAAAGCATAAAATCTCTACCTGTATAGAACTAAAAAATCGATTACATTTAAAGCTTAGGTAATAATTTGATTTTTTTTTCTCATGAAATTATTGCTATTGAAATAACTAATCAATAACTATTTATAATAATACCTATTTGGGGTTGAGACGTTAGGTCCGTGGGGTCCAAGTGCGCTTAAATTGTTCAAAAACATTTCGAAACGCCTGGTCGACACATCTCGTGACCAGAGGGCTGGTCTTTTTCTCGGTCAGAGGTTAAGCATTGCCATACAACGTGGCAATGCTGCCAGCCTTCTGGGTACTTTCCCCACTGACGTCGATGCGGACGAGTTTTTCGATGCCTTATAAATACTTTATTTTTCCTATAATTAATTTTAATCATAAGTTGTATATATTTTTATTGTATAATAGTGGTAATAATAATATTTTCCGAATGTATACTATAAGACAACAATTCACAGTATTATTAGTTACCTAAAATCCTAAACATATTACAAAATGAACGAGCATAAAAGCCATGACTGCCTCGTTGGCCGAGTGGTCGCGAGTGCGATTGCCGGGCAAGGGGTCTCGGGTTCGATTCCCGGGTCGGGCAAAGTATTACTGGGTTTCTAAAAAATTCTCAGTAGTAGCACGAAGTCTGGAATTGTGCCCGGTATATGGCAATAGGCTCACCCCCTATTACATGGGACTCATAACATAAATAGTGAAAAGTGGGTGTTACTTCTGTGTGCACCTCTGCCTACCCCTTCGGGGATAAAAAGGCGTGATGTTATGTTATGTTATGTAACAATTCACAGAATTATTAGTTACCTAAAATCCTAAACATATTACAAAACGAACGAGCATAAAAGCCATAACTAGAATACACAGATTTTCCTTATCAAACCATCCTGTCGCATTTACACAACTTAGTGGGCACTATAGCAACACTGATAAAATCTAACACCCACAACACAGTCCGAAATAATATAACGACAATATAAATGTTGAGGGATTCACCAACGTTGGTCTATCACCTGAATAAGGGATGGTGACCGTAATCGTTCATTTTTAGGAGTCCCGCGATTATCCCGGAGCGGTACGTCACTAAATGAGTGTAGGGTTACCACCGCGAATATAAAACCGAGTGGTTCATTTTGAAGTAGCTTTTTATTATTTGTCATATTTGTTTCATGAAGGGTTTGAGGAAAACTGTTATGGATTTGGGTCTGAGGAAAACATATGGTAACCCTCATGTGTCATGTTGCGAGAAAGGTTTATACGGTAATGTTATGAATAACTTGTAGATTTGTCGGACTGTTTCAAGTCAAGTTTAATATGCGATAACTTACTAAATACGTAGTAGCACATATAATGATGTGGTTGGTTTCATTTCGACAGCATGTTTATTTTTCTTTTATACATATTTGCCGAGAATTGACTTCTTCTGGAATTTATATCGATAAAGCCTTGATATCTAAATTCTTCAAGGGATTCAGTTCCCGGGTTCAATTCCCGGGTCGGGCACAGTATTACTGGGATTTTAAAAAATCTCAGTAATGGCACGGAGTCTGGAAATGTGCCCGGTATATGGCAATAGGGTCACTCCGTATTACATGGGACTCATGTTACATTGGACAGTGGCATTAAGTGCTGTAATGTGCATCTCTGTCTACCCCTTAGGGGATAAAAGGCGTGATGTTATGTATATTTGTCTTAACGAAACGTAACAGAGTGGAATATGGAATATCAAAGTATACTTAAAATAAGTGAATACAAAAATCTACCGTATCACTGTTCATTAGAACTGCACTAAGTTATTTATAGTACAAATACCATGACACAACATTTTAAACAGTCCCAAGAAATACATATATACATAACATCACGCCTTTCTTCCCTGAAGGGGTAAGCAGAGGTGCACATTATGGCACTTAATGACACTGTGCCATGTAACACCCACTTTTCACTATTTTATGTTATGAGTCACATGTAATACGGGTGAGCCTATTGCCATATACCGGACACAATTCCAGTCTCCGTGCTACCACTATAAATTTTATAAAAACCCAGTAATACTTTGCTCGACCCGGGAATCGAACCCGAGACCCCTTGCCCGGCAGTTGCACTTACGACCACTCGGACTACGAGGCAGTCAGTCCCAAGGAATACTAGTAACAAAATTGCCGTATGAATGAATAAATCATTAGCCACATATTACATACACCTATTCGTCAGCCCTACGCTCTGTGTACTGTCGCGGATGGAACTCGTGAACATTCTATTATTACAGCTATATGTTATGTGACACACTTTTGTATGTGCCTGTAACAGGGACGTAGTGATGTCTTATTTGCTCTTTTTATTTTATGCGGGATTATAATGTAACGTGTTGTAGATAGAGCTATAGAATTATTTCTAAATTAGTAGGTGCGAAACTTTTGATCAAATGTAATCTTTGAACCCTAATAATTATGCTTAATACATCGCTGACTTGCATTATTGCCGTTTTGCAAAAGTGCTTGTATTTTAAAACTGCATTACTTGACGTCAAACACAAATCCAATTTTGGCGATTACTTATTTGCTATAAACATTAATTATTTTCTGCAATTCTGTGCAGATTTAATATGCTTTATACAGGCAATTTTAATCTAGACTCAGGCTGATATAATCGTGATCTTCAGATCCAGCCAAACTTATTGGTTTTCAGCCCATATCCCTAACCCAGACCTGGTCGATATGGCCCTTCACTAGCATTAAATTATTAAATTGTTGTTTATAAACTAAGTCAACAGAGTGATTACAATTTTAACACAATAAACTACTGTTTGAATTAAAGAATGGTTTTTCTTATAACTGCTGAGTCATACAGAATAACAGTAAGATCGGCACTAGCACCCAACAGATGTTGAAATGGAAGTCACCAACTTCCCCCACCATATTATTGATCACTAGCGACCCACCCCGACTTCGCACGGGTGCAATATGCATGCACATATTAACCTTCCTTAAGTATCACTCTATCTATTAAAAAACACCGCATCAAAATCCGTTGCACAGTTTTAAAGATCTAAGCATACATAGGGACAGACGGCGGATAGATTTGTTTTATACCATGTAGTGATTCACCATGAAGTACAACTAACCTAAATTTGTTTTAAGCATCAAAAGGTCTTGGATCTAATCTTTTATGAATTAACACAACCTAAATCTAATCAAAGCAATTATAAGCAAAACAAATAAGAAGCTCTCCTATGCTTGTCTCAATAACGGTTCGTGACTCACAGACGGCAGTACTTCATTACGGGATTACAATATAAAACAAATCACGGCCATTATTGTACCAAAATAAATAGCTCGCCTTAAGCCGCGCCCAATAAAGTGTGACATTACGGGATACGGGACTCAATTCCCGATAACGTTTGTACATCCCTAGTAAACAGTGGTCGTCAAACTTTTGTTAATTGCTTGTTTATTTTGTCAATCATTCGAAAATATTGTTATTGAATATGTAAATATTGTAGTTAAACCATAAATATGATAAGGTCTTTATTATGGAATAGGAGGCAAACGAGCAAACGGATTACGCGATGGTAAGCGATCAGCACCACCCAGTGCACCAGAGGAGTCACAGGTGTGTTACCGGCCTTTTAAAAAGGAATACGTTCTTTTCTTGAAGGTTTGAAGGTATAAAATAATATTAAGACGACAGAATGTAGTTAAAGCAACACAACACATCAAAAATTGTTCAATAAATGTGTAAGTTAACATACTACATCTGCTTTTTAAACTATGGTTGCCTCTAGAACAAATAGGTTTTACTTTAAGATAAAAATGAATGTTAAGGTAGATGTCAAAAACAGTCAACCACGCAATACGTGACTTTGACTTTATCTCAAACACGAAACACAATAACGCAGTGTGAACAGTAGCCATCAACCTGTCCTCAACTAATAGGCATAAAGTTTAACAGCTCTCGCCCACTCTCCCCACGGATGTATAAACCTCTTTGGCAAACTCAGCAGCGAGCAGCGACCAATTAATTGTTGTATCGGTTTTATGAGCACGCCTAATCCCGGCCACTCGGCCATCGGCACAATCATTACACGAAAACGGAGGATTACGACCTAATGAGCATCTTTGGAAACCACTGGACGAACAAAAACGTTACAATGGAAATAAAATGTTTTGTTTTTGTTTTGGAACGGACAACAGTTTATGTGCCTTTATTGTTGTTCGGGAATAATTAATTAATATTCATCTATGTACGTTTCGGATGTTGAATTAAATATTGCATGGAGCGATAAACATTTTTTCAGTTGCTTTATAATCAAACAAATCTCTCCTGACCATTGTTGAAAAATTCTTTGCAAAACCTTAACCGGCTAGTTAGAAAGCCTATAGTGTTTTACATGTTATTCTCTTCCTAGCATACAAACAAAGAAGTGGTACAAATATAATGATAAAAGAACAAATCTAACAATACAATACAACTTAATTACTCAATTCTACCAACAAACAAATCACCAAACCAAAAACACAATACATTCCATCAATCTCCCAAATTGATTCTCTGAAACCATATCAAAATAATACACGAGTACCTACGGACTAAAGATGGCTGACAAATTAGAGTTCCAAGCTCGTCTAGTGCCTACAAACTGTAACATAGATATCGTAGCAATATCTTGGCCTTACTTGAGCTTTGACCAAAGTAATAAGTGCCTATATTTGCTCGGAAATACTAGTGCTTCTCCTTAAGTAAATAGTTCAAGAATATCCTGATATTTGCGATGCCCGTCCATTGCTAATGCATACGACTTCGAGTGTACTTTCAATAATTGTATAGTCTTGCTATTTGTGCAGTTGAAAGGGAAGTATTGTAGGTACTGTATCTTTAACATCATGTGTGTTAAACCTAAACAGTTAAAATTTATTCTGAAATCTGGATTCAAGTGTGATTTTTTATGGCATAAGCCGGTAAACGAATAGGCTGATCACCTGATGGTAAGCAATCGGCGTCCCCTATGGATACCTGAAACACCAAAGGCTTAACAAGTGTGATAACGGCCTTTTGAGGATTAGTAGTTTGAGGATCGTTGGGGGATTCAGGAATTGGGGAGTTTGGGGAATGGGAAGGTAATTGGGCCTCCGGTAACCTCACTCACACGACGAAACACAACGCAAGCGTTGCTTCACGTAGGTTTTCTGTGAGGCCGTGGTATCCGGTCGAGCCAGCCCATTCGTGCCGAAGCATGGCTCTCCCACACTTACAAAAACTATATATACTAAAACTTTTCTTTTTCCATAAGGAATCTTATTGCAACTGACCAAAATCTTTGATCTCGACATCGAAATCCCAGAACAAGACTTCTATACAAGTAAAGAAACATCGTCTACGCTACGTGCAGTACTAATGTACAACAACGGTCAGGTTTAGAGAGGTCAGGCTCATCTCGAGAGCCAAGTGTCACGTGCTAGACAAATGATAGCATCGCTGTATCACGAACACTAGATTTATTTCAGTTGTCACTTACTCCTCGATGGCGGAGTACTTGCGATTGCTGAGTAAAAATTTTGACTCAAAGCAAAACCTGTACTACCTATAATCCACATAAAAATAATTCTTTATGGGAATGAAATGAATAAAATATTTTATACACTCAGATTATCATATTGTTAGTACCTATCATTGTAGTAGAGCTAGGACAATCACAAATTCGGTGCTAAACATTTCGAAAAGATAAACATATTTTATCAATAATCAACTTTGAGACTTCGCGATCAACAGGCACACTGAAAAAATAAATGATTATGTTTTCGACTTACTCACGTAGTAATTTGACGAGGAACTCGACTAGTTTCAAGCCATGCTAGAGCCTGATATTCTTAGCAGCATTCGCAGTAACAGTGTCGTGCGCGCCGCTGTCGTCGATACCACAAATGGAGGAAAGTGCGCGTGAATTACGGCAGAGGGCGCGCTGGGGCCGAGTACCCAGTAGCAGCGCGACAGTCGCCGCGTCGCAAATTGCGAAATGTTGCTCATGAATATGAGCCTCTAGCATGGCTTGAAACTAGTCGAGTTCCTCGTCAAACAGTTACGTGAGTAGGGGGAGTCCGGGAGAGTTTATCCACCTTTGACTAAAATGCTCATAAATCACTTTATATTAACAAAACACAATTTTCTACAAATGGTACACTAAGCAACATTATTAAGCTTTATTTTTTCCAAAGAAAATTTAATAAATCATTAAAATTATAAAATATATATTAATTAACGATTTTTACCGAAATGAGATTTGGCTAATATATCCCGCCTGGGTGGGAGATTTGACCCGCCAAGAAGGGAGACATTACCCGGGTTTAAAACTAGGCAAAATAAAAACAACTAATTATAATTATATAAATAAATTTATTGAAAAAAACATAGCACATAATAAAACGTAGTAAATGAAAACAAGAGTTACATAGTTGAGTATCTTTGACATACGGGTAGTGAAGAATTAACTACTTAGCTCATATCACAGTAAGTATTTATAAACATTTATTATTAGAAAATATTTCTAAAATAGTTTATAACAATATAATTAAGAATTTTCTCAACCAACAGTTATTTTATAAAGAAAACAGTCTTTTTGGAGCAAATTATCTTATACATTTTACAATATCTTATCAATATGGAGAAAAATGCTAACTTATATAGGCTAGGTATCTTCGTAGCAATCATAACAGTCTGAAACTATTCTATCTGTGTTAGAACTAAAAAAATAACTAAGGTACAAATAGTAAAACCCTAAAGGTAGGACAGCGAAATAAAGAGACTTTCAAAACTAGAAACAACAAAAAAAACTCAAAACAAAAAAAATCTTCGAAAAAAAAACTCATAATCATCAGTCTTCCTTTTTTAGATGGATCAATTAGGACAAATGAACTGTTCCTTATTTTCATTTTTGAACAGTCCAACGCATGTTTCATGGACATTTTTACCACAAAAAGCACAGTCTCATATCCATAACTTCGTTTTCTCCAAAGATGAAACAATACCAATTATCGATATCATTTTGTACTTCATTCCATGAACTATCAGAGCTATCATCATATTTGGGTTTGTCTTCAAGGTCTGTCTCACTGGCACTTGACTGTAAAAGTTGTCTTTTTGCAGACTTTTTCTTTGCTCTACCTTTTTGTTTCTGTTTAGTTATTTTCATTTTTTTTCTCAAACTCAGTTCTGTTTCTTCTTATAAATCCTCTAAACCAATCCATCCCTGCGCAATTGTTCGATGACCATGAAGCTGGGACCTTTTTAGAATTACTGGTTGCTTTTTGGATACTTAGCTGAAATAAAACAAAAAAAATAATGGTTGTCTGTAAAGTTCTAGGGAAACAGAGGGAGAGATTACCCTGGGTAAAGCCTCCCACCGTCGCTAGGGTAATATCTCCCACCCCACACCAAGCTGTCTGTTATTCAATTTCTAAAAAAAACTATAATATTTAAGTAAAAACTGTGTGTTGTAAAGGATACAAGGATAATTACATTGTAGATATATATTCATGACACGCTGAAATCTATAAACAGTAAGCAATAGCACCCAAATCCCGAAAATTGAAAAAAATTACTTACCGGGCACAAAAACCTGTTTTTTCTTGTTACTCGAAAACAAAACTGCCGATAGCAACGCCGCCACGTGAGTAAGGTGGGAGGGGACTATGAGTTTTAAGAAGTGTGGCAATTTTGCAATATCTAGTTATACAGAGATTCTATGATCAGTGGCTATTGTCTCCTCCCTGCTAAACTCTCCCGGACTCCCCCTAAGCCAAAAACGTAATAATTTATTTAGTTATAATACAGGCGCACTTACTGATTGGCTCAGTTGTTACCTAACCAACAATCTTAGGTACTTAAAGCTCCATTGAAATATCAATAGCAGAAGGTATTGTACCTCCAATATGAACTCGTCTCTTCCCCCAAACATTGCAGTGATGCCGTCACGTAGCTCGCAAACGTTCCCATCACTCGACTCCAACATACGACCAGCATTTACTATCGAATTGAAAGATTCCTACACTAATAGAAGGTGGAATAAAATCATTTATTTTGCTTACCTTACGAAGAAAGATTGTTGTACTGAGAATAGAGTATTTTGTCAACAAGAAAGAAGAATGTTATTTATTTATTTACACTTTTTGTACCTACAATATTCAACGGCAGTTTCATCAGTGTTGTTGCCAAGCAGTTATAAGAGTTATTTTACTGATTTGATTCCCATTGTGTTAAATCATTTTTATTTCCAACACATTTCTATCACTACATAGTATAAAACAAAGTCGCTATCCGCCGTCTGTCTGTCCCTATGTATACCTTAGATCTTTAAAACTACGCAACGGATTTAGTTGCAGTTTTTTAAATAGATGGAGGGATTCTTAAGGAAGGTGTATATGTATAATACATGCATATTGCTCCCGTGCAAAGCCGGGACGGGCTACTATTTATCAATAGAAATAGCCTTGATACGTTGAATCTTATTTTAAAGACTGCACCCATCTGAGACAAGCAGAATGCTACATATGCTCCAAGTTCTATCAAAAAAACGCATGCACAATGAAACTAGAGGTGATCAATTAAAACATACGACTACAAAGAAATCTACCCTTCCAATCCTAGAAAGAAAAGCAATTAATTTACTCTCTGTTTATAGAAGACAGGCATCAAATATCTGGCGTGTATCAATACTATCGCAATATTGGCTCTGATTGCACTGCGATATACTGGCTGTAGGTTCAGGAACATTTCTAATTCCGTCCACTTTAGTTGCGTGAAATAGACGGCTGTTCTTAAAAATATAGGGTTCGGAGTCGATATAACTTTAGGTGTGTCTCATATAGAGATTGGCTTTTTTTTGAATGGGGAAAATCATCCAATGACAACCGCCCGGGTGAGGCGAGAGGGAGTGTCAGACTCTTCCGTTCCTACTCCTGCACTTCGAGCTGGAGCCCCGGCAACCCGATAAGTGTTCCGCAGCTCCGTATCGGCATCAGCCCTGTTGGGCCCCATCTATGGTGGTCTGATGGCTCCTTGAGGCGCGCGCGGAACGTGACGCGCCGTACGCTCGGGCCTGGTTCTGGTCGGGCGGCGAGTCACCCGTGCTCGCCGTGGCCGGAGATTGTCTCGTGATCCTCGACGCCCGGAATATAGATATTGGCTTGGAATAAAAATAATCTTACTTAGGTACCGATGGATATTTGGATATTTAAAACAACACCCACTTTACCCCAGATATTCAGAGAGAAACATGAATTGTACCTCTACAAGTATAATTTCGTATTATCAAAAAGATATTTATTATTAACAAATGTAAATTTCAACGACATAAAATACTTACCGTTATTTAATTTAAACGATCCATCAGAAGATCAGAACATTTATCAAATAAACGAACGCTAAATGAAGCGCGCATTCAATTTACTTGTACTTAGGTAACAAACAGTTGCTATTTCATTTCCTTGGCAGTTCATACAAAAATAACAAAACGTTGCCAGCAGATGCAGTTGCTTATTGCATCAATATTTCATAATGCATTAAGGAAACTTCGAGAAAGTCTAGGCAATGCTGAATACTTTATAAATCACCAGATGTAGGAAATTGAAGTTGAACTAAGCTGCAAGACGATGGTTATTGATTGGCTAAGGATATTGAGGGAAACAAGAGTGAATGATGGATTATTCATTTAAGATTAAAAAACGATAAATAAGAACTAAATAAGGTACGGCTATACATTTAAATAAAGTTGTAATTTTGCTTTACTGGGATGATATGAGGTCATATTATCATAGGTACATACTTATAGAACTACCTAAGTGATACATAGACAAGCTACAAAAACCAAAAACAAAAGGCCTTAGGTACCTACTGACGTATTTTTATAGAAAATTTATACAGTTAAATAAAATTTGTGTGTCTGTTTCTAATATTAAAATAAGTTTAAGTGAGTTAAGTGTGGAAGAGCCATATTCTACGCGGTCGAAGTCGTAACAGCTAGTAACTAATAAATAATCGATCTAACCCCGGACCTATAGACGTCAGACCAACAAAAACCAAGACACTCGACCTCTTATATTAAAAAAGTACTAGATTCCCGAAATACACAATGGCCCAAACTGGCTTGACTTTCTTACAAAATTGTTTTTCTTTCTTGATCATTTAAGTATACGAAATTGCCAAAAGACTTTTTCTAGCAAATTGTTCTGAAGTCATTTATGTTTTCTCTTTTATATATAAAGATACTGTTATATACCTACATTTGGGAGCAATCTAATGAAGTTACTATTCTTATATATTACATTAGTTTCCTGCATAAATTCCCGAGAGATTCCAAGGAAAAAGTTAAAGATATTAAATTCAAGATTAATATTCAATTAGATGGAAAATGAGTGGACTCTCTTTTTTTATACCTCTATTATGAACATTTTTTACAAATTATGTATAAGAGCTTTCCATGTTGGTAATTTAATGACTTTATACGCTATATTTTTTATGGAAAGTGACAAAACACATCAGTAACTTATATTTTTGTTTCATTGGGGATTTCTATTGCATGTTTGACTTGGTCTAGTAGATATTTCATTTTCATTTTCAGATATTTCTTGTGAACTAAGTCGATTTACGTTATATTTCAGAATTGGATAAAGGATTATTAGGTTTTTTTGAAATAATTATATATTTATACCAGCAGTGTTGATTAACATACTGCATAAATACAAACCATGTATTAGTTTTAGCAGTCAGTGTACATTGTGCTTGGAATCAGTCGTAAATCCTATTAGCCTGAAAGATCATAAAATTGTCAATAAATTGTGCCGCTATAAAACTCAGGGATATTACGGGATAATCCATGGGAATTGGAGAATAATTCCACACTCATGGAAATAAAATGAAACTGAAAACGAGTAAACGTGAGGGTTTTATTATGGGGAACGATTTATTGTGTGTGTTCAGGGTTCAGGATTCAGGCGGCCATTGCTTTAATTGTATACAGAAGTGAAATTACGTATAGATAATAGATATATTTTCATACAGACTCATACAAACGAGCTGCATTACTTGAAATGGATGGCGTACATGAAAATATTAGAATCATCGTCGAAAAATATATTGGTAAGTAAGCCATAAACAAAATATTTCGATTGAAGTACATTGTTTCAAGTGTGATCTTGTAAGCCATATGTACAAAAAATAGTTGAAAAATATTGAAGTCAATAAAATCTCCGGAATTTTAAAAATTCGCCTACTAAAGCCGAATGCAGTCATAAAGTGTTGCATCGTCGTGTGTAAAAGCTCAATAATTTTACAAGTGCTCGTAAAACGAGTGCTCCGTACTAAAACCGATTTATAAAGAACTCAGTTTATTATTCAGGTATTTTATAGCGGTCTGTAGTGGTTCTATTCACAGACAACCGGTAAAGGCTTTAAAATTTTCATAATTCCTTAATACAGTTTGAGTATGGTGCTATACCTATATTCGAAAGTGCTTTGTGGAATTAGTTAATATAGGTAAGTTACCACTTGAGAATTTGAGTATTAGACGTCTGTAATTATCCCAAGTTCAAGTCCACGTGCTAGACAGAACGTAAAGTATATGGTGCTCTGGAGAAATAAAATGCATAATGTTCCATTCAGGAGTGAACAGAGTCAAAATCATGATATTCCGTAATCGTAACACTTAACTAACTGAGAAGTAAACTAAATAGGTACCTATTACAAATCTGTTAAAACTTATTTAAAATATTATTTAAGTAAAACAATAGTCAAGCCATACTAATACCTTTCCACCAAATAAAAATCTATCTGCAACCCTATTTACACCTTCCAAAAACAACATGGCCACCAAAACAAAATGGCGGGCACAATCCATTCCAAAATGGCCGCGCACTACGAAACCTCCTTTTAATACACACTAAAGTCAAAGTCAAAGTCAAAGTCAAATTTACGTTTCGAATCATTTAATTCTGTTTGTGTAAAATAAAAGGACAGATAAAGTGTGAGGTGAAATTAAATAGTTTAATTTAATTTTAAAGTAGCCACTTAATGTGGCGTGTCGTGGTTCTTTGGTTTAAGGTCCTAAGGAGCTAGATGAAGCGATACAAATTAGTCACAGTACAATTAGTGCCTAATGAGTTTCGAAGAATAAAGGTTAATTTACTTAATTAAAATTGAAGCCTAAATTAATCAATATTTAGGTATTGTGGGTACAAACACAACAGATACCTACCTACATTTATAGACCTAAATATAGACCTATTCTATCTGAAATAACTGGATTTATTTTATGGCCGTTATGATTATTTTACTGCCTATTCGGAAATAATGTTGTACCTACAGTGATCTGAGGCCTTAGTACGAGTTTACGTTACGTTTAAAGTAATCGTAACGAGTACGCGTTCGGCGTTCTGATTGGTTGCTTCATTGGCGCCGGCCAATCAGAGTGCCGAACGCGTACTCGTTTCGAATATTTCAAACGTAAATCAAACTGGTACTAAGGCCCCTGTTTCTGAGGACCTTAAGAAAACGAAATGCATTTTAATACCCTTAATAATTATAGATACATTGAGAAGAGTAAAACTATATTCCTGTACAAACGTCATTTATGCTGTCGTCGGTAGATGGCGTAGCACATTAATTTTTAAAGATACTCCTTCCTCTCAATCGCATTCCAACGTCACAGTTTTAATTTTTACCCATACCTTACGGGATGTTAATTTGCCCATGTTAATTGCACTTTAATAATTTAACAATGCTGTCTGTTGAATTATTCTCCGTAATTCGAAACTGTCGGGAGTTTTCATAATTGAATTTGAGAAACAACTGTTTTGTGGCATTTGTTCTTTAAAAGGGGGGAAGTGGTAGGAATTCGATAAGGAATTTGTAATCTTTTACTTTACTCAACTCTTAATTGTGTTTTTGGTCAAGTTTCGGAAGGGTGGGTTGGATAACAATGTTTGTTAATTGTGCAGCTAATAAGATTTTCTGTACTGCATAATATCAGCATCACGCGACATAATCCCCGATACGATACGAACAGAGTACCTAATAATAAGCCGCGGAATAATGATTTTTATTTTATAGCATAAGCCGGTAAACGAGCAGACGGATAACCTGATGGTAAGCAATCGGCGCCGCCCATGGACACCCGAAATACCAAGGCCTTTTGGGAATTGTATGGCAGTCATTATTAATGTACTTAGTCTGTAAAAATTGTATCGAGATCATCAACGATGCAGTATTTCGTACCTACTAGTCTGAAATACTTAAAACTTTTGTAGCAAAAATCCTTTTAAAAATAAACGCCAAGGAAATCTCAAAAAAAGTTGCTTCATCCGCAAAATCTGAGGCGTAGAGTTACCTACCCTATGTATAATGTGTAAAATAACCTGAGCCCTGTATTATCACAGCGCTGTTATCTGAAGTCTGAGCAGTGACAGTAATCTTATAATTAATTAAATCCCTAGTCGTTGTACCTCATGAATAATAATAACATCGCTTTAGAGCTGGGCTCGTGGGCTGATTGATAGCGATCGTACTGCCTGTCTGTCTGTACTACTCGTTTTAATTAAACAGATTCTGACGTGTTGCTTTGCTGGACAGTAATTATTGGGTAATTCGTCTTTCCAATCAGGATTAAGAAAATTATATTGTTAACTAAACGTACTTATATTAGACGCGTCGTCACACAAGATAAATGAAAATCATACCAAACTATCCACAAAAGTAATTTACAGTTAAACCCATAGGTAGTTTGTAAAATTTCCTATTGTATTTAATATTAATTTAGAAAGGTTGTTGTCCGTGATGAAATGTTAATGTAGAAAGTTTTTTTAATATTTAAAAAATATAAATTAAATGCATCAACTGTTACGAAATAACGGAACTTACAGTTTAAGAGTAATTACTTCATCTGCCTGTACCCAAGGACGTTGAAACAAGGCGGACATAGTCTCTTGAAATAACGACTATCGCACCCTGGCTACTAGAGACCTACACACACCATTGACACAAAGGACATTCGCTTGACATGGCCCGTCATTACACTACATATATCACGGTGTTGTACGTATGTACACGCACGCACAAATACATCGCTGTCATTGTGGTGCAAATTCTTCAATAATTTCTAAGTGGCATTACGTCCGCCTCTTTTTCAACCTCCTTGCCTGCTTTTTTCGCGCCGGTTTTACGTAAGGTATCAGTCCAAGCCAGCCGGCCCATAGGTGTCAATTCTTAATGTTTACATCTGCTGTCTACACTGTACAGCCCACCTGCCTCCTGAAATGTGACTTAAAATGCGCTGGTTCCTTATTAAAGTTCTTTACCGGGTTCTGCAGATAGCATATCTGAAGGCCTGAGTTGGAGAGATAGGCTAAAGCCCCATTTCGTACCTGTGTTATTTTGGCTTAATTATACAAGGAATTTCTACTACTTTCATCCCTTATCCTAGACATTACTATGATTATTTAAACACCCCATTATCTGCAATGATTCAACTAACAATCAATAGTTTTGGATATTTTGTCTACTTATTTCTGATTGGGATAGTAAACATTTTGAAGAGACAACTTCAACTAAATTAATTATTTAGTTTTTCACCTTACACACGTAATTATTTGACAAGGAACTCAATGAAATGAAATAATTTTGTATATCGCACGAAAGTATATCTTCAACTGTTTGTAGTACTAAAACAAGCAGTTATTAGATTAGGATTTTTGCTTATAAGATATTTTTGTTTACATTATTTCCATGTAGGTACAATTTAGAACGCTTTCTCGACTGTTTATGTATATAGGCGATGCTCTCCTAGTACTTACATTGCCTACATACATCTGCTAATAGAGAAAATAACTCAAAAACCGTTTTCATGTTTGTCTGTTAATCATATAAAAAGGTAGCCTTTATAGCCTTAATGTTCATATTTGGTAAGCTTAGCATACATACATTTTTATGAACTCGGATTTGAGTTATTAAGGCAATGAGGTTAAGTTTGTTTTTTTCATAAAGTCACTTAGTCAGTAGCATCAGGCCTTTTTTTTAAAGGGGGAAAATCATCGAGTGACTGCAGGGAGTGTCAGACTCTTACTGACTAAAAACCACGCCGTTCCTTCTCCTGCACGTCGAGCCGGAGCCCCGGTTACCCGTTAGGTTCTCCGCGACTGCATCAGGCCTATTATTCTTTGATGAAATGTAGAACAGAAACGCTCCTCGCGGAATGACTCCTCTGATCTTGTCATTGGGGGGCGTTGATCACTTACCAGGTGATCCGTCTGGTCATGTGCCTCCTATTGCAAGATTGTTAGAAAGGTACCAGACTGAGTAGGGATCAGTAGCATCACTGAGATGTAGTTATATGGGTCATGATGACTTGGGATCACATATGACGTTATTAATGCCACGAATGTCAATCGTGGATGAGGGTGCGGGTTCGAAAATTACCAACAGCAAGTAGGTACCAATGTGACTTTTTCCGAGTTATATGTACCGTACTTTCTAAGATTATTCAGACACCACTGACAAACGGTGAAGGAAACCTGAGCTTACAATTTCTAATAATAAGTTTGTAATTGCCAACCCGCACTGAACAAGCGGTTGGTGATTAATGCTCAAACCTTCTCCGTGTCAAAAGAGGCTTTGCTCAGCAGTGGGCATTTATAGGCTGTTGGTGATGATGATGTCAACCGTGATATACATATAAAATGTCGATACAAATGTCATGAGTAATGTGTTTAAAGTTATAATTGCTACAAATGTCGAGATAAGTATCGCAAATGCATCGATACAACTAAACTATCATTTTGTTATGGCATAAGCCGGTAAACGAGCAGACGGATCACCTGATGGTAAGCAATCGGCGTCGCCCATGAACACCTGGAACTCCAGAAGCGTCACAAGTGCGTTACCGACCTTTTGGAATTAGGAATTTGAGGAGTAACCAGGGATTGGGGAAAGGTGGGGGGGGGTAATTGGGCCTCCGATAACCTCACTCACACGACGAAACACAACGCAAGCGTCGTTTCACGTCGGTCTTCTGTGAGACCGTGGTATCACTCCGGTTGAGCCGGCCCATTCGTGCCGAAGCATGGCTCTCCCACACTTAAAATGCATGAACATCTGCACTTAACACCCTAATCATGATTCCTAGAACGTTTAGCGTTTAGAAATATCAAAATTAAATAGTACCTACATGTGATCGCCAATAATATTCGGAATTCAAGAGGTAAATACAAACATACATATAATGTACGTGCATCGCGTCCTGTAGCTCTGGAACTGAAATGAAATCGTTCGCTCTAACTTGTTAAAACTAATTCTACATGCGGCTTCATTCGTGCATTTTATTCGAAATTCTGTTCAGTTTTCAGATTGAAATATGTAATTTTGCAAGATGTAAAATTTATAAGTGAAAGAACTGTACTCACAACTCCACAAGTATTTACTCTTATATCTAAGCTGACTGACTAACGATGCTGTTTTGTTTTCTGTACCGTCCATGGTTAATTTCTAATGATGGTACGCACGGCTACACATCGAGCTTTACATAACCAGTATAAACTGAACGTTAAATGTGCGGAAAGATGATGCGACGCGACACCAGGATAAACTGGTTTTGTATAGATTGATGTGTGGCCGTGTGTACATGGTTAGTTTGATTTTGATATAAACTACCTCTGTCTGGTGACATACATGATATAGGTACTTATATTAGTGAATTAACATAACATAACATCATGCTTTTTATCCCCAAAGGCAGTAGGTAAAAGTGCACGTTACAGCACTTAATGCCACTGTACAATGTAACACACACTTTCCACTATTTATGTTATGACTCCCATGTAATAGGGGGTGAGCCTATTGCCATATACTGGCCACAATTCCAGACTCCGTGGTACTACTGAGATTTTTATTTAAAACCCTGTAATATTTTACCCGACCACTCAGCCAATCGGCACAATCGCACTTGCGACCACTCGGCCGACGAGGCAGTGAATAAATATAGGTAGGTACATTTTGTTTATAAATAAGAATTTATGAATATAATACCATTATTTATCTCACGATACAAGGAATATCATAAGCTCGTTTAAAATTCACTTCGTGCGTTTCCATTATATCATAGTTACGGACTTACGCCACTATCTCGTGTCGCGAATATTAAGCAATTTACTCTTAACCCGAACACTACACCTCAGTCGTTAATCACGAGACCTTAATTACTTTTATTAGAGCAAAAACGAAGAAGGAAAACATCGTGAGGAAACTTCGCGAGTACGAAAAGCCAAAAAAGGATTGTGAATTTGTGACTTCACTGTGAGTTCTCGTGGTACGTGAACTGTTACGTAGTTATATTTATTTTATTTATTTATTTCTTTATTTCAGGCAACGGTGGCCCATATAAAATATATTACACAAATAAAAATACAAAAACAAATAAAAATATAAAAATACAAAAAAATACAAAATAAAATTACAAATACCAAAAAATTAAAACATCAATAAACTAATAGATAGATATAGGTACAATAACAAAACTCATAATTATAATTATTGCACACGAAGAGACGGCGTCGTGTTTCGCTGACTTGTATCACGTATATTTCACGTATTTCGCCGTTATAGCTTAGGTGTTCGCCTTCCTCCTACATCGCGCTATCTGAACCGTAAGTATTGATAATTTAGGTACCTACCAGGGACTTTTGATAATAGAGGTAGTCCAGCAACTTCTTCAGAAATATCGTAACCTTTGCATGATTATAAATAACCAAATAGTTAATCAATGAATACAGCCTTGGTAACCTATTCTTTGCTTCAGACAAATAGTATAGAAAATGTAAAATGTAAATTGTATTGTACAAACAGAATTCAAACAGAAAAATCGAGACAGCAATCGTGTTGTACTTACTATCGCTTCGCATCTAGTGCCCGCTGTGTGCCGTCAAATATAATTTTATTTTCTTTGTGTTGTCCAACCAGACATTCGCTTATTGTTATTATCTATCATATTACACTCTTTGTTTACAAAGGCTTTCCAGTACAAATTGCAGAAGATAACGAATTTTAATACAAATATAACTTGATTTGTTTGTAGCGGGCGAAACAAAGCCGGCGATGTGATGTTTTGTAGACAATGTTGATTACATTGCGTTTTTATTTTGATTCTTCTTTGCTATCGTTGTGTACATCTAAATAAGTTTAAAGGGCCTCTGAGGCTCAGTGATCTATAATGGTCATTTTGTGCCTAGAAGGTTTTTTATTAAAACACACTTTTCATAAGTTTAACAAACTTGGGTATAAATTGATATTTACCCAATTAGTAAGACGTTCTCATAAAGATGAAGACAATTGTCTTCAACTCGAAACTCGAAGATTGTCTTAGCTCCTGTATTGAATTAGAATTGAATTAGTTGTCCAGACTTCGGAAGTGTATAGTGTTAATCCAATTAGAGCAGTGACCACTACCGGAGACCGCAACGACAGATCAAACAGAATTCATTAAAGGAATTGCCACCGAAATCCAACTGTATTTACATTCGAGCGTGCACTGAGGAACTTAATATTTGACGGGGAAAACTGGATCTAATTTAAATCAGAACTTCTATTATAATAAATATTAAATGAATTCTGCAAAGAGCGACTTTGTTCAGAGAGATAACTAAGGAACTAAACACCATCGCACAGTGAAGTAATGAAAGTAAACAAAAGGACCACCATTTCTTACAAAACTTATTATGCTACCTATAAGTTTCCATTCTTAAAAATTCTGGTTGTCTTAGTCTTATTGAAATACGTTTTGTCAATAGTCCGTATCCAATCAATTCAACGAATATTTTCCAATCAATGTTTCTGCAACAAACCTACCCACATTTGCCAGTGAGCCTGCACAGGGTTTATCTAGAACTAGAACCCGGTCGCACGATTATTCGGCCATTTGCGCCAATTGCATAATTGGCACTCTGCATGTTTTAGCCAAGTTACAAGCTTTTTGGACCTAAACTTAGTTGGAACGTTTCAGTTAAGCGAACGTGACTAGTCATTGGTATAATGTATTCCGCTGGCAAAACCAGCTGAATTTTTAAGGAGTTCAAACTAAATTATGCTGATTGATTGAGTTATTCAGTTGGACATGTTTTGTTTTGGAAATGGGATCATAGTATCGTAGAACTTAAAACAGCGAGTTATTGTAAACATCATGTTAAAAAAATGGGTATTTCCAGACATGAAATAGGCTCAACCCCACCATGTACCAAATGAAACCAAACCATTGATGAGAGCGAAGTATTATTTATCTACTTCTACCTACCTTTGCAAGAAACACCAGTCATCATGTTCTATCAATGCGTGCCACGTGCCACTTAGTACAATATCATAGGTAGGTAGGTACATAATGAAGTAGGTAAGTACCTAGGCAGTTATTTCTTACTCGCCACGCCAAACCAACCCAACGGTAATCTTAAATTGATATTTATACAGGCTAGATAATTCGGTCAGGGCGCTGATCTGATTAAAAGCCACTCGATCGTGTTGTTTCAGCGTGCCAGGCGCGCACCCTTCGCCGTGAAGACAGTAACCGCTGACCAACCTGTCAACTTTGATTTAGTTCATCGCTAAAATACGCTTCATTGCGCTTTAACGCGCTTGGTCTGCGGTAAATTCTGCAGTGTTAGCAAACTAAGTAGGTAAGTAGATACCTACCTACTGTAACTTCGAACTACTTAGATAGGAATTGATTTTAGAGGTAATATTTTAGGTACCTATGAAGAAATTGGTCATCATAGCTATTAATTACCTACGTCATTGATCACCTACTCAGTGATCACTCACTAGACTTCTTTCAAATACACTATCGCACAGAATATAATAGGTACATATTCTCTTATAATTGCAACAAATAATTACTTTTACCGTTCCTTTCAGTAGAACATGAAAACTCCATAAATTCGCGATTAGACCAAACGAGCTCCCATTTAGTTTGATGTCGGCAGCCATTACAAAATTCAGGTAAAGTTCAGCTCTTAATTTGGGAACATTCGTTAGGTATATTGTTTGGACTGTGACCTGACTTCCTCGTGTAACCATTTTACGCTAATGTTCCATTTCATGGTAACAATTTATTAAATTTTTAACTGATGAATTTCGGGAAACCGGAACTCATCGCTATTAAGAAGAAATCGTCGCATTCCCTAAAACCTGTCTCAGCTAAAAATTTACTGAAAAATCTCTTTAATCATCTCCGATTTGGGAATATCGTCAACACTGACGAAATTAAATTTTATTTCTCTATCTTCTGTTTAATCAGAGATCTTCAGTACGATCGTAAAATATGGCGATAAACCGAAGACAAGCATTATGCTACCCTCTGTGTGCGTAGCCACGGTGGGGCAGAGTGGGGTGCTTACCCTACCCTGGCTTACATGTATTTAGATACTAACTACAGTACCTCCTTAGTATTTGTAATATGTTTATATGAAAGAATTAACTAAGGTAAGACCGCAGACATAGTTTGTTTCCATATTATAATTTACTAGCCCACGGCTTCGCTCGCGTCATAAAAGGAAAAGTAGCCCATGTGACATATACAATACACACAGCGCCTTCTATACCAATACTTTTGTTTTCCCTCGGGATATCAAATTTTTCCGGATTAAAAAGTACCTATTATTTAATCCGGACTTTTAACTTTACGTCTGCAAAATTTCAAAGCAATCGGTTTAGTAGTTACGGCGTGAAAGTGGAACAAATAAACAAACTCACTTTCTGATTTATAATATTATATATATATAGTAAGGATATATAGTAAGGATTTTAGTCTGTTGCCCCACCCTGAACCAAGGGCTGGCTACGTTGTTACGGCTGTACCATGACATTTGGTAAACGTCGGCCACAATAATACTTCGAAAACCGAAATTCCCAACGGTATTTTAGTCTACAAGAAGTTACCCACCATTCAATGCTCATCTCAGTGCATAATAACTCGGAATGGAGTAGTTACAATGTACAAACCTAAGTAAAAGATATTTGTAACGGCACCTAGAATTTTGCGGTAAAGGCACGTTCGCCCAGTAACACGTAGCTGCCTGGCGCGCGGTGCAGCAGTCATCTTGTTAACCTAAACGTTTAACGTCCATATTTCACTAAAGAAATTCATGCAAGAGAAAACTGCAAATGTGAAATAATATGATTACGCTCAAATATTCGCTCGGCGTCTTCAGCAAATAGGTTTTTTTACGAGCATGTGCCACGATTTCACGTTTTGCATCAGAGTTGAAAGTTTATTCAATTTCGTTGGAAACTGCAGATTTCCGAGATAAAATTGTAATATATAGGTGACCTGATTGCGTATACTGTCAGTTTAGTAATAAATATTAAAATAAGTATTTAAAATGTTTCTCAGTTTTAAAACTTTTTACTTTTTACGCGCATCAACGACGCTTTTCGAAACACATTTCTAGCTTAAAGTAATTAGGTTTTTGAACAAATCATGATTATTAGTTGTTTCTAATTCAAATTAACGAATGTATTACAAAGGAGTAGCAACAAAAACAAGAAACTGATCAAATAATATTTATTTTCTCCATCCTTAGATCCAACAAATTCATTATAATAAAGTCCTGTGGCCTTACGTCACAGGTAAAGCGCGTTTACTTACTCGCAACTTTTGCACCAACAAATTGATGACACAACTCATAAAATATAAGTCGACAATTTATTGGTACAAATACAAATAAAAAAATCTCCTTGTAAACTTATACACACATAATTAGAATAGAGAATTCATCAAACATTGTAGATTTTGCACCTGATAAAAATTTTGCATCATTTCATAATAATATTTATTTATTTATCTAGTTAAACTTTTGTTTTGTCATTTGGTTAACAAATATTGTACAAAGAAGTTAATGAATTATACTATTAAGTTTAGATATAACAGCTTCGGAAGTAGGCATGAGATGGTACGAGGAAGACAACTTTGTTTAGCAGGAAATGTACCATGGATGATAAATGAACAGCTTCGAAGAGACAAATGTATCTGCATTTTGTCATCAATCTTTTATTTTTTGTCTGTTACATGCCTTAGAAAGTTAATGAAAGTGTATTAGGTACAATTGCTCACAAACTGTCTACCGTATTAAAATCCTGTCACCATCCAACCATTTCAATATTAAAATATGCCACATAAAAATTCATATATAGTGTAAAAATTCATTAATACATCATTAAATTCACCCAGAATATATTTATTATGATTGCCTCGTGTACTGTTCATCAAGCCTTTATAAAGTGGTACTTATAACTAGAATATTGCATTATTTGGTTATTTAGAACTGTGTGTACTTGAGATAATATTGCTATAACTATCTTATTGGCCATTGGCCTAAAAATTGGTGTTGGAGTTTGTACCCGGTTGGCCAATATTTGACTATGAAATATCTACAGAAAAACAGACACAATGTCTAAGCTGTCAACATAAGTACTATTAATATATTAGAACCGTTACTACACTATATTCATGCTAAACGAGAGAACACGTCAGTCCAAGAACTGAAATTATAATCTCGGTCGCTGTTTAATAAATATTAAATTCATTAAGACGGTACATCCCCAGACACTCGTGTAACTACAGTAAATAAATTCACGTGACGTTCTGGGCACAAATCATAAATATATTTGACATTGTAATCATGTGTCCTTTGAAACATTGAACTATTTTGAGCACAACATACAGCACCCTGTCATTACAATTTGTATTAAAAATTAAAACTATAAAATGGCTTCTTTAACACAAACGACCGACTATTGTTAACATACAATTTGACTAAGGAATCTTCTATTCATTAATAACAATAACTTGGTACAAAAATGTATAAAAGTGTTGCATTTCTAAATTGGACTGAATGCACATACATTTAAATGCAATAATTAAACGAGGCAAGTAATATTATTGAGATATCTTCATGTAACTTACATTATAAAATTAAATAATATAATTAATACTTACTCAATGAATCAGTAACTCCTTTCTACGTCAATCAATAGAAAACTCCTTGGTCTTTCAAGCATGTAAGCTTGCCCAGCTTTGGGCACAGTGCCCATTATCCAAGCTTATGTCACTAAAACAATCTCCTAATATTATTTAAATATTAATTTATGTTATTAACACTCCGGCAGTGCGCATTTCAATTCATTCTAAAACTTTAAAAGGACATAATTTATATTGTTTCTATTATTTTCTATAGATTTGAGTAGACATAAAATGTATTGTCTATATAATAAGAATATGTAATTGGACAACAGTGTCGACTTTTTGCCGCGTAAGCAACTTGTCTATGTACTTTACTATTGGATTGTAGCAGTTTAATATTTTGTTAACAAGTAAACGATTATATAAATATACAGTTGCAAAATTGCATGTGAACACTAATTAATTTATTGAATCCTTGGAAACACAGGGAAGACAACAAATTAATTGAGGTAACGATATTAAAAGTTTATTATTTATTATATAGAATTAACAGTCTAGAATTTGCATCTTGAACTTGTATTGTTTGCAACAATACAATCGTTGACTAATCGCGTCTTCATATAATATTTCTAAGAACATTATAAAACTGTATTTCAATCAAAACGGGGCATTATAATAAGTCTGTTATTATTTTTATTTCTTATGAATATACTTGCGATATAAAACAACAGTATGTTCCAAATCCACAACGTGTACGGTACAAACTTTCGCGAAGCAAACTGCTTTAAACTTTAAGCATAACTTTGTTTATAAATATTTTGTAGTTTCAATGTGTACTGATGGAAATGACCAAATATTATCCTATGGAGAAAATTATTCACAAGACTTGGGACATATTATAACCTAGGACATATTATATACTCAGGAAAAAGAATATGTAAGACAAGTGTAGAAAGTAGTAATTAAAAGTTCTGACAGCAGAATGAAGACTGTTTTACATGAAATTGACAAACAAATATACAAGCTGTGCTGTGGGAAGAGAAGTCAATAAATATTTTGTAAAATGTAAGTCATGAAAACTTTTTTTCTATATTTACCCGTAATTCTAACAATAATAATCTCTCAGTACAAATTGAAACTTGCCCTGTGTATGGTCAGACTATCATATGCTTAAAATGGTCTATAGTTGGCTGGGTACTTGATAGGTATGGCGCCTTGCGCGGCCTTGGCATAGAAGTCCCACCCGAGTTGTTGGTATGCCTCTATGAGCCTCTCCTCCACTTCCTTGGAAGGACGTTCCTCTTGTATCTTCGTGAGCAACTTGATTGCTCGGCCCCATTGCTTGAATGTAAAGCAGTGCCATACGCCGTAGTGAATCGCCTGGAGACAAGATTTTATAGAACAAGCTTATTATTTTTCCAAATTGTAAGTTTTGGACTCGTCAATAAATATCTGTTTATAAATGTCTGTCTGTCTAGGATTCTATTATTATGTGAAATATAGTTAGGATCAGTCCAAAACTAAACCTCTACTACTGACTGACTCGGCAAACGTCGTAACGTTTAAGTTGTTTTTCTCACTTGTAACATTGTCTGAACTGACTTCCATGAACATTTCAAGAGCATAATAAAATTAGTCTCGTCGGTTAAGCCGTTGTCGAGTTCGAGCGAGTACCTTGGCGTCCGTGAGGTCGGTGTACTTGAGCAGGTCCTGCATGTTGTCCCGCAGCGCGTCCCCGGCGGCCGCCCCGCGCGACAGCGCGCGCAGGCGACACAGCGCCGTGCCGCGCCGGGACAGCGCCTCCACCAGGTAGCCGCGCTGCTTCTCTTGCTCCCTGCAGGGATCTTACGTTACTACCATACTCCATGTCCAGTCCTTGCGTAGGGGGAGGCACCACCAACTGCCGCGCAGCGAGCTACGTGTAGCGAGTTCATATGCACACGGACCAACTCTTTGTGTCAACCACAAATTGTTATTCCGGGTCTGGGTGTCATGTATAAGTAAAGTAGTATGTTTGTAAATACACCCACGACACAGGAGCCAACCCTATCGTGGACCCAACGTTAAAAAAAAGAAAATGATCAGTTATTGTGCTACACATAGTGTTAAAAATTACCTCGTTCTTCGTACCGGTGATTAGCGAAAAACTTGCAAGAACAGCGAGAAAACGACAAAATGCTGTATAGGAGACCAAAATTTATATTGGTCCACTGAGCCAACATTCAACAGGGCAAATAACTGCTTTGACTATCAAAAATGCATTTCTTTTTTAATTATGAATTTGACTTTGAGCTCCAGACACTACATTACATACAGGCCAACAAAATTTAAAAGGAAGATATAACAGATTTGAACTAAAACTACTTACTGCTTAATCTTACTGGCGTCACTCCTAGTATCGTTCTTCATGCCGAGGTAGGCTAACAACTTGTCCTGGTCAATAGCCTTTATAACCTGAGAATAAAGCATAGAATCGATGGTATTATTGTTGTTTTAGCACTATTGGTATTGATTTGTTTATTAGTAGTTAATTTACCTTTTCAGAAATAGTAATCATCTGTTCGCACCACGCTGTCGTAACATCAGGGTCTTCATTCGCATGAGGTAGTCTTTAATTAAAAACAAAATAAAATAAGAATAGCTATTTATAATACATTTGCACAATCAACTTATAGGTGTCAATATTTTGAAATAGCAAAATAATTAAGTTAAAATGATATTTACAGGTCTGCTTCACACAGGTTCAAGTTCAGGAAAATCATAAGATTGATTTCCGAAATTTTTAAGTTAATTAATATGTAATAGTTAATTAGATTATTTTTAAGTTATGTACTTACTTCTTGGTATCAGTAGGTGAGTCGAGTGCATTTAGATATGAGATGTGCGCCCCTAAGTAGCCTGGGAACTTCTCTACTAACTCTTCATAAACATGTTCTAACTTGTCGCCTTCTGTCAACAAAAGTTAGATGTAAAATGTTTAAAGGCTATTTGTTTGTATTTAAAGCTTTTATCCTGTGCTTTTAATGTATATTTTATTGTTTTGTTATCACTCAGTACTAACCACAAATAGAGGGAGAAATAGTTTGGGATTGTAATGTTGCAGATTACGAAAATGACAAATTATTTTAACATTTAAATTTGTTTTATAGCGAAAAATTGACTAAAGAAGACGTCTCTTAAAAGAGCAAAATGAAAAAATATTGAATTTAATATATTGGAGTAAGATCGATTCAAAGATTTGGGATTAACATAAATTTTGGTTGTCGTTAGGGACGAAGTATGTTATGAGTGAGTTGTTGGAGTCACCTAGCTTGGCGAGCCAGCCGGTGGTGAAGTCCTTGTAGGCGTCCATGTAGTCGTCGTGCTTGGGCTTGTCCTTGTCGCGCGCGGCGGGCGCGCGGCGCGGCGCGTCGGCCGGCACGAAGTGCAGCGGGTAGCTGGCCACGCGCCGCGCGCCCTCCTCGCGCGCGAACGACACGCTGCCCGCCAGGCTCGCGCCCACCGCCAGCCACGACCGACTCAGTCTGCGCACCAATCAACAACAGGCGTAAACACCTACCTAAGTACAAGCAATGAATACCGCACGTCCATTTCTGAAGGCTGCAATGAACCAACCAATTACAGCGCCGGACGCGGTCTCGTTTCAATCTCATTACACGTAAAAAAACTGGTACTAAACCCTCCTAAAACATAAATTGTGTTATATTATAATAATTTATTTATACTAAACTTTTTCAATCCTTACTAATATTATTAATCGGAAAGTGAGTTTGTTTGTTCCACTTTCACGCCATAACTATTAAACCGATTGCTTTGAGTTTTTGCAGACGTAAAGTTAAAAGTCTGGATTAAATAATAGGGTACTTTTTATCCCGGAAAAAATTTATATTCTCCAGGGAAAACAAAATTATTGGTATAGATGGCGCTGTATGTATTGGTATATCAATATGTCATATAGGCTACTTTTTATGCTTTTGTGACGCGAGCGAAGCCGCGGGTAAAAGCTAGTCATTTATAATTCAAAGAGAATGCTTAACTAGTTTTACTTTTAGCGATTCATAATCATAAGATTGTCACTTTCCAAAGTTCGATGTAAAATATTTATTGCTAGGTATTGTGATACAAATACAATAATTTTATTGTTAGAAATTGATATTGATTAAATACTCACTTATCTGCAGGTACAGTTGTGAAATAAAGAGGTAATAGGTTCCCACTTGCTAATGATCCTGAATTGTATTTCTTGCCACCTGTCAAAGCCTGCAATCAAAAATATTTAGAAGTTATAATATATTATTACCTACTACTTAACAGGTCACTTCAGAAACACATCCATATAACACATAAGTATTGGGATACTGCTTTTTCTACCTGCAAATTAATCTATTATACCATTGGAAAGACTTTTGAAAAGACCATCAACCTCAAACTTTTCTGATTCAGCATTCTTGGCAATTAGTATTATCACGTATAATTTCAGTGAGGTGTGCTGTAAAACGAATGCTTTTTTTTATTTTTGTAAGTAGGACATGTTTAGTGGGAGAGCTATACTTCAGCACGAATGAGCCGGTTCGACCGGAGTGATACCACGGCCGAGCTGAAAGCCGACGTGAATCAACGCTCGCGTTGGGTTTCGTCATGGGAGTGAGGTTCCCGTAGGCCCAATTACCCCACTCCACTTCTTCAATCCCTTATTCCCCAGCGATTTTCGAACTCCTTATCCCCAAAAGGCCAGTAACGCACTTTGTAACGCCTTTGGTGTTCCAGGGCGACGCCGATTGCTTACCACCAGGTGATCCGTCTGCCTGTACCGTAGAAGAAGTAAGGTATGAGTGGAGCACCTGGGGCTGGCTGCAGTAGACGTCGAGCGCGACGGGCGCGGGCAGGCGCTGCTGTATGGTGGCGGGCAGGTCCTGCAGGCGGTCCAGCAGCGCGCGGCTGTCGTGCCGGACGTTCAGGCGCAGCGTGTACTCGCCCTTCTCCAGCTTCACGGAGTACTGCCGACATACACATACCCTGATTTACTAATATTTACAAAAATTCCCTGCCATAGTTAATAGTTGAACGACATAAATTTATTATCCACAGATATTCATTCTAAAACAGTCTATTGTGTTTTTAAGCATAGATAATGATACAAAAACCTTATTGAAGATACATATTTCACAGTAAAATAAAAGCTTTTGTCCAACTACCTTTAAACCTAAAACTACAACAATAAAAATATTGAAATGTCATGCTTAAGTTGAAATGTTTAGTTTTATAATAAATATTATTCTCACCTTAGAAGGATAAGCATCGCCAGTAGCCATGAGTTGTTTACAACTATTGTACAACATCCACATTTGGGACTCGAACTCCGACTCATACAACATATCGCACAATAATGATATTATTGGTGACACCTGGAATGGAACAAGTTACACAATCATTAAAATTCACATTTAATACACATATATTTTTGAGAATGTTCAAGTACCTAATAAACAATTTTGAATAAAAAATAGTTATGTATTTTCTTATAAATATCCTCTCGCGTGTTTCTCGTACACACGGGTGTACGAGAGAGTTGAGTGCCCATCGCGCAATTGTACAGACGGGTGTACGCGAAACGCGCACCGATTGGATATTTTTTCTGTGACGTTTTTCTGTGTGTATATTTTCAAGTTTGCAACCCGTTCTTTATTTGATTGAACAAAATAGTTAATTCGCGTTTCTATTTAAATATTTACCCGTGTGTACGAGATGCGCGCAGGAGGATATAATGATTTGTCTTACCTCTGTGGCCTTAGCAATGTGGAAATTATAAGTATTGACTAGTTGATATATCTGTCGACTGGGCGGAATTACATCACGAGCTGTTAACGGGGTGATTTTCGATTCTGACGGCCTGCAATCAATATGTTTAAGGTACATAAGTAAACATTTTACAGTAACAATTAAACTGAAGTATGAAGCATAATAAAGATCTATAGGATCTTTAATGAAGTTGGCTAGTACATTTGATACATGCAGTAGGTGAGTAATAAAGCTATGGCTCAACAGTGGCCAAGGTTTATAAAAAGAAATCAATGCCATCTGAACGTGCATTAGGTTGTGGGCATTTAATTATTTAATCCGAATATTCATAATTATATATTTGCTAAACAATATAAATGAAATATGTATAAATTTATATTAAAACTTTCGTGAGACATACTGATTAATTATTATGTTATTGGTTTACTCGTGTAATTATTTGACGAGGACCTCGACTAGTTTAGTGGAAGGGAGTAACCGACACCATCGGACACCAGTGCCTTTATCCAAACGCCACTTTAGCGCTTGTCTACAGAAAGAGTAGAAAACTAAATGTATGGGGATGACACTGACAAGTGTTAAAATTTACGCCAATCTCATATATTAATTTAGTTTTCTATTCTACAAGCAGACAAGCGCTAAATGGCATTTGGCTACAGCTGCCGAGTATACATGATACCGTGCGACTGTGGCTCGAGTTACATCGGGGACCCATACAGAGCAAAGCACCGGGACATACATCGGCAGTAGCCGAGCATGCGGGCAGCACGGGCACGGCTCACTTGCTCCGTTTCGACAAGGCCTCCGTACCAGGGAGGGAGAAATACTTTGTACTGCGGAAAGTACGCGAGGCCATCGAAATAATTCGTATACAGTGTTGCGGGTCTAGAGTATGATACAGGGAGCACGGTATGTAACACGCGGCCCCCGGGAGCGAGTGAGGCGGGCCAGCCGACAGGGTGGGGACAGGCACGGTATGTAACACGCGGCCCCCGGGAGCGAGTGCAGCGGGCCAGCCGACAGGGTGGGGACAGGCACGGTATGTAACACGCGGCCCCCGGGAGCGAGTGCAGCGGGCCAGCCGACAGGGTGGGGACAGGCACGGTATGTAACACGCGGCCCCCGGGAGCGAGTGCAGCGGGCCAGCCGACAGGGTGGGGACAGGCACGGTATGTAACACGCGGCCCCCGGGAGCGAGTGCAGCGGGCCAGCCGACAGGGTGGGGACAGGCACGGTATGTAACACGCGGCCCCCGGGAGCGAGTGCAGCGGGCCAGCCGACAGGGTGGGGACAGGCACGGTATGTAACACGCGGCCCCCGGGAGCGAGTGCAGCGGGCCAGCCGACAGGGTGGGGACAGGCACGGTATGTAACACGCGGCCCCCGGGAGCGAGTGCAGCGGGCCAGCCGACAGGGTGGGGACAGGCACGGTATGTAACACGCGGCCCCCGGGAGCGAGTGAGGCGGGCCAGCCGACAGGGTGGGGACAGGCACGGTATGTAACACGCGGCCCCCGGGAGCGAGTGCAGCGGGCCAGCCGACAGGGTGGGGACAGGCACGGTATGTAACACGCGGCCCCCGGGAGCGAGTGAGGCGGGCCAGCCGACAGGGTGGGGACAGGCACGGTATGTAACACGCGGCCCCCGGGAGCGAGTGCAGCGGGCCAGCCGACAGGGTGGGGACAGGCACGGTATGTAACACGCGGCCCCCGGGAGCGAGTGAGGCGGGCCAGCCGACAGGGTGGGGACAGTGCGGCAGGGCAGTCGCAGCGCCAGTGGCCGCGTCGCGGTCCAAGGAATACTGCTCATGACTATGAGCCTGTAGCATGACTTAAAACTAGCCGAGTTCTGAGTCAAACAGTTACGTATGTAAACCAATAACATAACAATTAATTCATAAATTAATTAATTTCACGAACAATAGTGAAGTAAATACCAATAGCAACACAGTATACCTGACGGCCGGCTCCAAGTACTTGAGCTGCGCGGCGGGCTGGACGTCCTGCAGACGCAGGGCGCGCAGCGTGACGGCGCGGACGCCGTCGGCGGCGCTGATGACGAGCTTGTTGCCGAAGTCTGGCTGCAGCCCGTGGAACTCCACGCTGTACGACACCACCAGGTCGCCGATGTTGGCCCAGTACTTCGCTATTACTACTTCTAGTGTTACGCCGCCCTGGGAAATACAAAATGTTATTTTTGTAGCATTCACTGCCTATTATATTATTATAGCACGAAAGACTTGTTTCAAGATCCTCATAAATATTCGATACAATCTGATCGAAGCGGCGCAGATCAATATCTCGCCCGGATTATTTGCGATACACTTCGAGATTAATTTCAAGTATTTTTGTATAAAAGTAGCACCTATGATATATCGATGAGTGCCCAAAACAAGATTTCCTAGGGCAGAGGATTATGGCTAATTCTTAAAGTGTGTATTACAATTACATTAGCATTAGACTTACAAAGGGCTACACTATAAGAACGCTCTGCTTGCCCTACTTTCAAGTGGTGTGGATATTCTTTTCTTTGAAAATGTTCACAAAAATGTACCTTCCCCTTTCTTGTACTAAAACTACTTATATTACAATAATAATCTATAAAATTTCAATGCCAATTTTCAAAACTCCCGGGAAACTTTCCAGGTAAAAACACTAACTGATTGAACTAAATACTTATTACAACTAAAACAAACGCACGGTATGTAATACAGTTTTTGCGTCGACCTGGGATTCGAACCCAACACCAACGCAGCAACCGGCGGGCGAGTGCGCCGCCGATGCCACGCGGCGCTCTGCCGGACTCTCGCCGCGGAATGCCGCTCATGAATATAAGCCTCTACTATGGCTTGAAACTAGCCGAGTTTCTCTTTATATAATTACGTGAGTAAGCCGAAAACATAATAACTAAAACAAACAATAAAACACTTACAACAACTTGGAAGGGTAACACTGTGGGTGCTTCTGCAGTAACATTGATCATCTTCTGTGTCTCGTGACACCTGCAACTCTTCTTAGGCAATAACTGCATTGTGTGTATTAAAAATCTACCAGTCTTTTCTTTATCTTCTGTTGAGATCTTTAGGACGCCCCACGTCGCTTCAGGTGGGACTGAAACAGAATTTGGAGTTGATAGAATATTGAACAAGCAAATTGCTTCTTTTTTTTAATATGTGCTATATATTTAGGGACTTTTGGTCATAATACGACCACGCCAGCCCCATCATAAACTAATACATGAATTAAACGCTATTCCGACTTAAAGACCTTATATACTATTTTGTAAAGTATATTTGTAAAGTATATAAAATTGCTTCACTAGAGGATTTAACATTTCAGATAGTTTTTTTTTGCGTTGAGTAGATGGCGCCACTAGCGATTCAAGTACTGGTTTCAATGCTGGTTAATATTTTTTGCTGTAATAAACTGAATGTACCTATCTATAGGAACTACTTAAAACAATTTAGACGTAAATTTCAGACGTTATTAGTTTAGACGCGATAGAAGATTTTTACGAAGATCTTTTCCACAATTACCAATTCGCCTACCCCCATGGGAGACAGGTGTGAAGTTATGTATGTATGTATGTATGTTCTCCACAATTAGGGGACGTAAGACATTAATTTAAGTGAATCAAGTGATTATAATACAGTTTATACGATGCCTTACCTATAACGAAGTGGCGAACGATGGTGGCCGGGTGGAACAGTACGTCCCTGGCCGCGAGCGCGGGCGGCGCGGCGCTGGCCAGCGACAGCGGCTCGGGCTGGAACACCGACACCGGCACGCGGAACACCGGGCCCTTCGACACCGCCGACACGTCGTACGCCACGATACTGGCCCGACAGACCACAATAACATGACCAGTGTCGCCGCATTATATCAGATTCATGGTTATTGGAATACTTGCAGTTACTTGTCTCCTAAAAACTTTCGATAGACCATTTGGGACTCACAACAGAGCCGCTTTGCAGATGTTACCATGTTGTCTACATAGTATAACTTAATGGCATAAGCTACAATTCTATATTTGTAAATTTTTTGAATAAATAGTTGAATGATGTGGACGTAGCAATATTTGCTTGTCATACCCCAAAAAACTATTCTAATGTAGCTTAGAGACCGACTCGATGCTAATGACAATTTCTTTTCCAGTTTATCAGTTTAGTCAGATTTTAATATGCCTTATTGCTTCTTTACGAACTTATTTGAAAAGACACAAAGTAGTCTATTACTATCAGACAGCTAAAATCCTCCAATACAACTTTCTAGCTAAGTTTTTTTTTTAATAAATAATAAATTGGATTTCTCCACAAACTCGTATCCGTACCCTTGTCATATTACAAGTACATAATTTTCATAGTCAAATATTTTTTCTTTTACTTCTAGCTAAGTTTAACCATCAACTACACGGTTGGTGCGGTGGCTGGGCAACTGGCTGCCGTGCAACGAGTCGCGGGTTCGATTCCCGCACGAGACAACACTTTGTGTGATCCACAAATTGTTGTTTCGGGTCTGGGTGTCATTGCGTATGTGAACTTGTATGTTTGTAAACGCACCCACGATACAGGAGAAAATCCTAGTGTTGGGCAACGTTTTTAAGAAACAAAAAAAAAACTACATCTTACCTAGTAAAATGTGGTCCAGGTTTAAGTCCAGTAGTATCGACGCGTACAGTCCAAGGCCTGGCCGCGTTCATCATGTCCAAGTACTGCGGACACGACAGCCAGGCCGCGTCGCACGACAGAGCCAGTCTCATACCGAACGCTATCTGCTTCGGAATTACCGACTTGTCTGTAACACACACACTACACATAGCTTTCTTTGTATCTGCTTTTGGAATCCAGAGGATTCGTATGACTGGTATAGAAATAGCGCTTAGAACCTTCTTACCATTTCATAGTACCTATGCTTGGAACAAAGTTAAAACATTAACTTAATTACGCTAAAATGGCGGATAACATATCCACGGTTGTCTTTTATGAGTCCAGTATTGTATTAAATAATTACATTGCAAGAAGTTTGCCATAACATTTTCCTATTGCAACAAAATATTATTATTAACCGCCTCAATTTTCTCGACATTATACATTTTCCAAGTCTGTACAGAGTCAATAGATCTACATAAAATAAACTTCACAAACATACCGTCACAAATACATTCCTTAAGAAAATCCTTGAGCAAAGGTATTTTCGGGCCTACGAATTGAAAATACGGGTCAAGACAACAACAAATCTGCGTCTAGGTAAGGTAAAGTGGACTTTACTGTTATGGATATAAAGTTTGAAGTGTATACTCACTCTCCATGTCGTTATGGTCCTGTAGGAAGTGTGGTTCGACAGTGATGCCGATGTCCTTGGGTACGTCGTCGACCCGCGGCCTCAGTAGTATTCCCTTGGCATTGCTGGGTCCGCACTGGATACTGAATGTCACGTCACGTTCTGGAGCGCTTGAGTACTCGCCCAGCAGGTCGAAGGCCTGAATAGAACATTTTACTGTACTTCACATGGTCGAAAGCTATTCACATAAAAAAGTCCTATGTGAATTACTATACAATCTTGGGTTAATGTTACTTATGTTTACATCATACAGAGTAGTTATACTTATTACAAAAGTTCGACTTAGTACTGGTTTAAACTCGGACTATATGATCTAGGTTTGTTACGGTATTAAAGCTAGTACCAGGACTAAAATTTGTTCCAATTATAAAACTAAGTCTATTCGGGGATCAGCTAGTACCAAAGAAAGTCCATAGTCCCACAGATAAAAAACATAAATAGCATTCTTTCATTCGTTCACTCAGGATCCACTTGAAGCAACGTTCCGTTCGTCTAAATATTGTTATTACAACATAACATCACGCCTTTTATCCCCGAAGGGGTAGGCAGAGGTGCACACAGAAGTGACACCCACTTTTCACTATTTATGTTATGAGTCCCATGTAATAGGGGGTGAGCCTATTGCCATATGCCGGGTACATTTCCAGACTCCGTGCTACTACTGAGATTTTTTTTAAAAACCCAGTAATACTTTGCCTGACCCGGGAATCGAACCCGAGACCCCTTGCCCGACAGCCGCACTTGCGACCACTCGGCCAACGAGGCAGTCAATTGTTATTACAACAACGCCTGAAATGCTTAAATAATTATGTATCAACACAAAATTATATCATAAATTGTTTTTTGTTTGTGTTACAATAAAGTGGACAAGCACAACTTGTATTTTGACGAGCTTTTTATAACCAAGTTGTCATATTTTTTATCACCTCTAGCGTGAAATGGAGCGACTTATAAGAAGGCAGCAGAGCACGAATCACGAAACAAATATTGAGTCTTTTTATTAAGTTATGTTTCTGCCAGCGACAGAGGGTGCAAATGGAAACTATGATCATTTTACTAAATTTATTATAATTAAAATTACATGAATTTATTCCTAAGAGCGAATGCGTTCGATGTTAGAACAACACTGCTTTCTTATCTTAAAATTCTTTATTATAAAATTAGTATGAAGGTTTTATTGAGGTTAAATCTAGTGGGGTGAACGATGATGCAGCAATTCGTAGCTGGGCACAAGGCGACGACAAGAGGAGACGACTCAGCAGTTCGAATGTTGCAATACTCCGTAGAACCTTCGTTGCATCAAAGTAGGTGTAATGTCCTGACTCAGCAGACCTGCTGACACGGCGTTAATTACGGTGTAGGTACATGTGTCGGCACCGATACGTAACATCTCTACCCTCAGAACAGCAACTATTCGAAGACTAACGTCGAGAATAGGGCTGATCGCTATTCCGTGGTTTGTCTCTTTGACTTCTTCGGTTTCTCTCTCGATTTTGCAGATAGGACGGAGAACAGGTGTTCCTGTCAGACTAAATTTTATCAGTTGAAATAGACCTTTCCGATAGTAGCGATAAATTTTAGCTGACCAATTGCTTATGTGCAACTTCGGTGACGAACATTTTTGCCTGTAGTGTATAATTATATTTGATCCCTCTTCAAGGTAAAGTTTCATTCCTTTGTACATTACTTAGTCGTCCATTAATTATTGCTGTAATGCCGGCGCTATAGATTTCGCTTTTTTTCGGTAATTGTATAATTTTTCCTCAACATGGAGTATAAACTTCGGTCCATGTGCAAAACGTGTCCGGCAGTGCGCCTTTATGGCCAGGCTCATAGTGAGGAAATCATGATGCCCGTACTGACCATTGATGGTGTAGTCCATTACGACGACGGAACATGCGTGCGCGCGATGGTCTTCCAACCTGTGGATGCCTTCCTGGGTGGTCTACTGCTCGAACACGGGTAATTTGTGAGCGACGAAGAGGGGCCACCGCGTAATTATACGAATGATTTGGGCCTCGCTCACATGTATCGTAACCACTTACTGCTGGTTGCCTTGGAGGAGGGGGACATCCCGATGCCGCGCTGGAGTGCAGCGGGGTAGTTGCTCCACTTAAATTATATTAATGTATGTTCTTTTCTTTTCCTTAATATCTTCTACTTTTTGATTTCTTGATTCCATTTGCCATATCAATGTCTGGATATCCTCTGCTGTGGCTTCACGTAGATTCTGGATATTCGTACGGTGCTTGATAGCGACCCGGGTAGCTCGCGATCACAAATATCGATATTAGATAATTTTAACGCGCTCGCGCACCGGCCCGCGAATATCCTACCGACTGCGCCAGTTATGTTTCTGCCAGCGACAGAGGGTGCAAATGGAAACTATGATCATTTTACTAAATTTATTATAATTAAAATTACATGAATTTATTCCTAAGAGCGAATGCGTTCGATGTTAGAACAACACTGCTTTCTTATCTTAAAATTCTTTATTATAAAATTAGTATGAAGGTTTTATTGAGGTTAAATCTAGTGGGGTGAACGATGATGCAGCAATTCGTAGCTGGGCACAAGGCGACGACAAGAGGAGACGACTCAGCAGTTCGAATGTTGCAATACTCCGTAGAACCTTCGTTGCATCAAAGTAGGTGTAATGTCCTGACTCAGCAGACCTGCTGACACGGCGTTAATTACGGTGTAGGTAC
Source organism: Spodoptera picta (assembly GCA_038387885.1). Taxonomy (NCBI): domain Eukaryota; kingdom Metazoa; phylum Arthropoda; class Insecta; order Lepidoptera; family Noctuidae; genus Spodoptera; species Spodoptera picta. Next base: position 1,271,664 of record JAZHFQ010000329.1, read on the forward strand.
ATGTGTCGGCACCGATACGTAACAATTATATAAATATTATTGTTTATCGTGACTGACTGGAAATGGAACAACAACTTTACTTATATCGAAAGTCTTCGTCACTCAAGTCAAAGGGATTTACACGATGGCGATGTCTGTACGATCGCCGAGACGTCTCTAACATGTCCAAATCTTCCAAATCTTTTAAATCCATAACATCAATCGGTTCAATATCCATTTTACAATTATAATAATATAGAAGATACACGTAAATATTTCTGATAGCTAACCTCAAATAACTTTAGTACCGAAGTTAAACTAGGGGTCTCGGCGGTTTAACTTTAGTACCATAGATAGCAGTGGCGTGCACAGGTTTTCAAGACAGGGTAGGCAACTAAATATCGTATGATTAAACCCCTCCCCCCCACGCCGGTCATACAATCATACTCACACAAGACAGGTACATGTACATACATAATACATTTTGAAAAATGCGTTCAAGAATATTGTGGTGTATTCTTTCGCCAAATTACATACACTGACATCTCGCGTATTTTTTGTGAAGTACTTCATCACCTATTGTTTAAGTCAACAAAACTTACAAATAATGAAGGATCTATTATTTATTTTAATAATGAAGCATAAATTTGATGAACCAAATTTCATTATAGGATTGTTAATTTTAATCAATCTGTTCAAAATCATAATATATTACGAATTTAAGAGCGTAGGTACCTACATTGTGTCAACAAACAAAACAATAACAAGCGCGGCCGGCTGTGGCCGACCTGAGTCTATGCGGTACATTTGTTATTATTACATTACATAATTATTAAAAAGAATTAATATGTGAATCAGTACAACCCGAAGTCTAAGTTGATATTTTTAAGAATTATCAAACAATAAACAAGAAATCAAATAACAGATCCATTATAGTACGTACATATTTACATTACCTACCTTTTACTTGGGTCAATTCTCGTAACTCGAGTACACCTCTGCCTATGGTCATTACCTGAATCTAGTCCTATAAAGGACATTTTCTTGCGAAATCTTACTGTTTTTACTTTCAACAAACACATAAAATTACCTATTATTCACACAAACTTCACAATCGAATAATATAGGTACTTGTACTAGAAACTGATAAACAAATACACTATTTGAAAAACCTACACATATATTTAACTACTACTACACATTTATGCAACTTTATGTTTAAAACTATTTCCTAATAATTTAAACGAAAACATAAACAAAGCGATCGCACATCACATGAAAACAATATGGCCGAAAACATTGGAAATGAATTGAAGTCATTACCAATAGTCAATTGAGTGTTTATTATAATAAAAATGTAGCTTAAAAATTAAGGTAATGCAGCGTTTAATTTCAAAAAAACAAAGGTTAATTTAGTAAGTCAAATGAAATTGCATCATCGTCTTAAACCAATATTTCATACTAAAAAACATTCATTCATATAATTTGAAACGTTGTAAATGGCGCCGTCTTGAAGTTTCAATAACTTCCTTTTAACTTTTATAATAATAAAGACAACTCCTCGTTTAAAATTTCTATAAACCGACAAAGCGTAAAAAATTTAAGCTTTAATTAAAACACTTAAAACATATTTGTTAAATACGCAATTATAAAAATACATTCGCATTATATCGAACGAGTTCAGAAGTTTCAACAAAAAATTCAATAGATGGCGCTGGTGTACTCCATTCATTAGTACTTTACGATATACAGATTTTATCAATTTAAATCCTTTTATGATTTAATTGTTTTTAAAAATACAATAACTTGTTGCTGTTTTATTGTTTTAGAATTCTTAATAAAATACGATCGTTTTCCAAGTGATGAACAAACGGTCCTCTAATTTTTTAGTTGCAAACATTTTGTCAAGCAAAAGGAATCGTGTAATATAATTATGAATGGTTATTCTGTACCGTGACCATGGTCGTGAACTTCACGCATGCGCGGTGCATACTTTTGGTACATTACTTTCGTGACGTCACAACTAGCAGCCAAGATTTAAGGAATAGCAGCGCATGCGTGGTGCGTGCGGGGCGCATTCATTGCTTTACAAAGGCGCGTATTTATGTTAGTCGTTTTTTTTACAAACTTTTATTATATTATTGAATTTTAATAAACGCGTTTGTACATTTTATGTATGTTATATATTCACGATATTTATAGGTAGGCAAAGCCTTTTCGTCTATATGGACTGCACGCCACTGATAGATAGTTCCGGAACTAGTGATAAACTTTGTTTTATAATAACGTTTTATTTAGTCATGGTTTAAACCTAGTATTAATCCTGGTACTAAAAATAGATCGGTTTTAAACCTGTTTGGTCGCCGGCAGCGTATTCATTGTGAGGATCGTTGTTCTTCATGGTGTTGTACTGCTTCCGGTGTGCCGCAGGGTGGTGTTCTATCCCCTTTACTCTTTGCGCTATTTATCAACTCTATCTCTAATGAACTCTCTTCTTCCTTCCACCTTTATGCCGATGATCTACAGATCTACACAAATGCTTCACTGCATGAGTTACCTGATGCTATTGCGCTGATCAACCGTGATATGGCACGAATTGGTGACTGGAGCATGAAGTTCGGGCTGCATATTAATCCTTCAAAAACACAAGTGATGGTTGTCGGCAGCTCAAGGACTGTCTCTAAAATAGACTGGTCTACTCTTCCCCAAGTATGTCTACTTAACACAAAGATTCCTTTTTCCAGTGAAGTCAAGAACTTGGGGATTTACATTGATAGTACTCTGTCCTGGTCTAAACAGGTGCAGGAGGTCAGCCGCAGGGTTTTTGCCTCGGCGGGCGCCCTGAGGCGTCTACGGAATTTCTTACCCACTACTACTAAAATTGCATTAGCACAATCCCTACTTCTACCAATTCTCGACTATGCTGATGCCAGCTATCTTGATCTCACCCAAGAACAATTAGACAAGCTTGAGCGACTTCAAAATCTTTCCATTAGGTTCATATTTGGATTGCGCAAGTATGACCACGTCTCTGAGTTCCGCAACAAGCTCAAATGGCTGCCTATTCGCCTTCGCCGGAATACTCATATTCTTTCACTTCTTTACAATATACTTTTTAATCCCACTACCCCTACTTATCTAAAAGAACGTTTTACGTACCTTGGCGATACACATTCGAAGTTTTTGAGATCATCGAAGAGTCTGAAATTGAGTATTTGTTTGCATTCCACTTCCTTTTTAGACAAATCCTTTACAGTGCAAGCAGCTCGGTTGTGGAATGCTTTACCGATTGCAGCGAGGCGAGCTCAATCCATATCGCAATTTAAAAAACTTGTTAGAGAGCATTTCCTCTCTTTATAATTTTATATCCTATTTTAACCACACACACACATACACACACATACACACACATACAAACACATGCACAAATACACACCATTATGTATCATATTGTATATTGTATATTATTTTATTTTTATTTTATTTTATTTTTTTTTTTTTTTTTTTTTGAGTTGTAGTTGTATTTTTGTATTATATGTATAGTACTTTATAATTAATTATTGTACACTTGACGACCCATATCAGACTCCTATTACTGCTCCATCCAAAGGTTGTCTGTAAGAAATCGCCTTGTGCGATAAGACCGCCCATTGTACACTATTTTTGTTAATATTTTTCCTATAATGTGATTGTGTGGTGTACAATAAAGCATATATTATTATTATTATTATTATAGATCGGGTTTTGTAATAAGACGGATAGAGTCTACAAAAACTTATTAATATTTTAAAACCGAGCAAATTAATAACGCTCTAAGATGCCCAGTAATATTCTAAACTTTAAAACTACTAACTTAAAGTACATTTCACCTTCTCAACATTGAGCAGTCCACAGCCCTGTGCCCAGGGCTCGACGTGTGACAAGTAAGTAGCAGAGTTCTCTAACGCACGCTTGATGGAGTACGGAGAGTATGCGAGGTTCTTTGCCTTCAGTCCCGAGACGAGCATAGCTGGGGGATACAGAAATTATTAAATTATATTTTTATTTAATAACACAATCGTGTAACAAAGTAGATGACGTCTTTGAGTTTGAGGTGTGTGTATTTCATGAGTAAGGGCTCAGGTTGCGCCCGAAAGTAGTCGGCATGCCCGTAATATGTTGATTCAAGAAATAACTCTTAATAAATTAATGTATGACTTTTACGGGTATTTGAATTACTTACCGACTGCACCCGCAACGTGTGGTGCTGCCATCGATGTTCCGTTCATTAACTGACAATTTCTTAGAGTGAACCTGTAACAAATGTTAAGAATAATAAAGTTTTTGCTATGACAGTCTCGGTGTGAGTGTAATCTGTAATGTACGAGTACCTGGCGACGGCGGCGACGGCCCGCGCGGCACCAGCCGGCCGCGCCGCGAGTGTAGTCTGTAATGTACGAGTACCTGGCGACGGCGGCGACGGCCCCGCCGGGCGCGCAGACGGTGAGTCCGCTGGCGCCGTCGGCCGCCGGGCCGCGCGACGACCAGCTGAATGCGCCGCCGCTCAGCCGGGCCCGCATCGAGTACGCCGCAGACATCATCTCCGGGGACACGTACGCACCCACTCCTGTACCATACGACAAAAAACTTTGTTAAACACTAATCTATAGTGTGACAATATCATAATGTGACATCGCATCAACAGCCTATAAGTGTCTACTGCTTCATAGCTCGAGCAGTCGCAAACACCACTATTAAGCAAAAGGTACGTACCAATAAGTATAGGCTGTGCAATGTCTGGCGGGGCCCCGACGGTGCAGAGCGCGGGCCCATGGTTCCCGGCCGACACTACCCACGACACGTTGTAACGGTTCACTACCTCGCAGATTATGTCGCCAATACGACTGCAAACAATTATTCATTACTATATTATTCTCTAGGGTAACCCATGACGGGCTGATATCGGATGACATAACAGTGCATGCGGGTGTACGTCAAGGCTGCCTCCTGTCGCCGCTTCTATTCCTGGTCGTACTTGACGGAATTATGCTTCGCATTTCAGAAGATCGGCGCCGCGGGATAGAATGGGGATTATCCAACGTCCTAGAAGACTTGGACTATGCCGACGATCTTTGCCTGCTTAGTCATACCCACGCCGACATGCAAGCAAAGCTAAACGATCTGCGTCAGGAAGCGGCAAAAACAGGCCTCAAGATCAACACACGGAAGACCAAAGATATGAGATCGGGCGTGAAGAATAATTCACCGTTGCTGATTGGCACTGAGGCAGTGGAACGCGTCCACAAGTTTTCTTACCTCGGGAGCGTCGTGTCAGAAACTGGAGGGAGTGAGGAGGACATCGCCTCACGGATTGCCAAAGCCCGAGCTACTTACGCGCAGCTGAGACCTGTGTGGCAGTCACGGAAACTGACCCGAAGAATTAAGCTCAGAATCTTCGGGTCCAATGTCAAATCCGTACTGCTCTACGGGTGCGAGACGTGGAAGGTCACGAAAGACATCTCCCGCCAAATCCAAGTTTTCGTCAACCGATGCTTACGTCGCATTCTCGGTATTTTCTGGCCCGAGACCATCTCCAATGTAGACCTATTGGAGAGATGCCGCGAAACTCCGATCGACCATCAGATCAAACGTCGCAAATGGGGATGGATAGGCCATACGCTCCGAAGGGGTCCCGACCATATTTCCAAGCAAGCGCTGGATTGGAATCCCCAGTGAAAAAGGAAGCGTGGCCGCCCTCGGCAAACCTGGCGTCGTACTGTGATAGCAGAGGCGGCGAGCATCGGAATGACGTGGAGCGAGGTGAAGCGAGAAGCTCAAGATCGATCGAGATGGAGAACCTCTGTGGACGCCCTCTGCCCCATCTAGGGGACATAGGACTATAAGTCAAGTAAGTCATATTATTCTCTAGACCCAAGCAATGATTTTATTCTTAAACACTATTCTAATGTCCATTTTAACCAAGCTCATACCATAAACTTTAAGTAATACTTAGTTAAGAGATGGTTTAATTGGTGAAAATGCTCCAACTATGACCTATCATGCTGACCTTAGTTACATCCCAAATAAGTCTTAATTACATCCAAGTCAAGAATTACGACTATTTTTGAACAACTCTGCCATTCCATACATGTAAGGCCAATAGGTACATGTAATAAGGTCACTCACCCAGCATTAGACCAATGCGCATGTTCTCCATAGCTCATATTGATAACATCAATCTTCATTTTCTTGGACAGTTCCATGACCTTAATGCAAGCTCGCACGAGTGCCGTGCCAGTTTCCATGGACCCCAGGCGACTGTCTCCGATGGTGAGGGAGACGATCTTAGCACCGGGGGCCACGCCATTACGCTCCGGTTCATCTGGGAAGTAGCCTGATGCAATCGCCGCTACGTGGGTGCCGTGGGTTGCTGGAAGATAGTTATAGGAAGTCTTTATTAAAAAATCTTGTTTAGTTAGGGGTATTCAGAGAAACCTCTAGCTTTTCATGATACGAAAATATAGTTAAGGTCAATTATATAACAGCAACAATAAAAATCAATAAGTTAGTGTCAGTTGGATACACAAAGCCTGATAAAACTGCATTATAATAATGCATGATAACAACTCGTCCATCACAAGTGGATGATTATTTTTGTAACGAAACAGGAAAATATATTATTTCGATAAATAAAGGAAAACCTAGATAGGAAAATAACCTGCACCATAAAGTACCTACCAGACAAAGTTGATTAACAAAAATTCCTGTGGCATGAAGCATTCATGTGGCATTGAATTTTTGGCACAGGCATTTAGGCTGAAGTCTACTCACATATTTTTGTGGCATAAAGTTTAAAATAATTAAATTTACAAAGAATATCACTTCCACTATAAGTAAATCATATGTTTGTTTGTACTCACAGCACATGCCAACGACCTCAAGAGTTTGTCCTTCATCATGGACATTGATGCTGATAGTCATCTCGTCAAAGGGTGTGAGGTGCGTGTGTTCTTGGGTAACGCTGTACTCGCCCAGGAATGGACCTGAGGCCAGGTCGCCGCATTCTGAAGTGTCAATGCATGCTCTGTGGCCAGAAAAAAGTCGAGGGTTATGCTATGAGTATAATTTATTTGGAGAATACATTTGTCAACTATACAGTGTCAACTAAAGGACTAAATACTAAACAGAGACCAGGCAGCACCATTCTCCAAATCTAGTCTTTTGAGACTGCAAACTCCAACCCGCTTGCCAAGTATTGAGACTATGGCAAACTTCTCTTTTGTGGAAGAGCCCCATAGACCAGCAGACGGCACTCACTGGCTGTTGGTTGATGACAATAATATATTTATGGATGCAGCTTTGTGTTAAAATTGCTAGCTGCTAAAGAACTTAACATGGGGAGCAAATAGAATAGGGATTATGGCATAGATCTTAAGAATACCAGGCTTTATTTAACATTGAATAGAATTCATATTAAATTATTTGACTAATGTTATGTAATGTATTAATTTCATTTAAACATCACATAAATCATCATAAGTATTATTTCATTACTAAGTGCTCGTTATTAAACTGCCATTTCAATTTGTAGTGTAATGAAAGAATCATAAGTCTCATAATCCATCACAACAAAAGGATTAGCAGTTAGCAGTAAACTATTGTTAAATTAAGAGCATCGTTTATGAGCATGACATTTTGCAATTAAAAGTGAGGAACAAAGGATAAGCAATAGTAGAAGAATGACTTCATTTAGAGACACATTAAGATTCTAATTAATAATTGTCTACACATGTCACATAATACTTATCCCAGTCTATTATGGGGACTAAATAGCATACCATTTCATATTCAATTACCATCAAACTTTTAATGCAAATGTACTTTGATAACCTCAATAAAATTCAAGTGGATGATAACAATTAAATTAAAGAAATAGCTACTAAATTATTGTTAGTGGCTTACGTAATTGTTTGACGACTTTCAACCCATGAAACTAGTCGAGTTCCTTGTTGTGTGGAACGTAATACAGAATCACGTTTGTACGACACTACTGGATGCAGAAAGCATGGCTCATAGAAATTTCTATTCTCAGAAAGCACGTTTCGCCGAAAACTTCATTGGTAGAAAATATTGTTCGTAGATAACTCGTTCCATAGAAAGCACTAGCCATAGAAATCGCTATTCCTAGACAGCTAACAGTATTATTCTCAATCTCAACTAGGGTTTAGTATGAATTCATTTTACGTTTAATTAAATGTTACTGCATGCAATGCTAGCACTGAAAGTGGTAACGTTTCGATCTCGTGAAACATAAAACAAACTTGTACTAAGCCCTAAGGTTCATATTATCCAGGTGACTAGCTTGCACCATGTGAAATGATGCCAACATACCTCCAGACAGTTCCATCATGGAACAACACACAGTCATATGTAGGTCCGACATCATTGTACTTCTTCTCTGCTGTCTGCAAAACTTCCACCCTGGCTTCTAACTCCTCTTTTTGGATTTTGTCCTCCGGGCTCAATACTGGATTCTTGGACACTGGAAGAAGGGCAAATTCATTGGTTTAAGAATCAATTACTAAATAGCATTGTTAGTTTACATAATAATGTCGCAATATATGCTCCTGTAAGACATTTTTATACTAGCTTATTACAATGATAAAGATTTCAGAGAGATACATTTAATCAGATAATTTAGATTCATTAACATACCTCTATTTGATTAATATTATTTATTAGAAATCTATTTGCTATCTTAACTTTCAATTTTCATTTTTAGATTAACTAATATACTGATATTTACTGGTAAATACAATACTAACCAACATCAGTTTCAAAATCTTGCAAATTCTTGTTAGCTTCAGCGAAAGCTGGCTTGTACCCGATGTCCCAGCTATGTTCCTTGCGATGCTCTTGCATGCGCTCCTTCAGTTTTGTTGGGTATATACTGAATGGGTGTAGGATACCCACTCTCCATGTCCCTGAAGGATTTTTCCATTTTTCTGGGATCTGCAATCATAATTTCAGAATCAATGAATTGGCTTTTGACTAAAAATGGTTTAATTAACTAAATTTTCCTTGAAATTAACATTTTTAATTAATGATTGTTTTATCCAAACCAAATTATCTATGTTTGGCACTATGCCACTGAAATGATTCAACAAGTTCTTTGTTAGTGCTTTGTTATTTTACTCAAACATACATATCTTATTACCCATTTCTAAAATAACAAAACTAAACTAAAAAAAAACGTTCTAAACAGATGAAAAATAAAATACTATGTAATCAAAAGACAATTCGGATAATCTTAGGAAAAAATAATAAAATATATTCCCACTAATGACCCATACTCCAACAGTGAAGACAGCTGTTATAAACTCACATAAAGAGTCTGTGATAAAGTGGATAGGGGTAAAGATATTCCAATATGCTCTTGAAGTAGTACCTACATGAAGGAAACAAGAATTATTAGCTGTTTAATTCAATTTCGGAAAAGTTTACCTTCAGTTTGCGACCCGTGAGACCGGTAATGCACCCATCGGAGACTTTTTTAATGATAGTACTAGTGTCTACATCGCCGCAGCCACTGCAGTCGTACCTCTCAATTACCTTCGTTTCACCCGTACTTGTTACCTGCAACCTCAGTAATAATTAAATATTGACTCAAATTGTAATAAAACTGCAACTAAACAAATCGTGACATGACAGTTTTTACCGTAAGTCCAGCAGCCGCTGGATCGACGCCGGAATCGAAAATGGCAATAACGGTATCTCTTCCATCATAAATTGGATTTTTGGTGATAAACGATACGACTCCAGTTTCTTTTTTCGGCATTAATCCCCAAACGGGGAAATCACAGTCGATCGGTGCGTCTGCCATTTTTGATGACCCGATAACTAGTGTTGCCAAAAGAAGACATTAGTATTAGAAACCCAATAATTTAGAACAGTGTTTCCATTATGATAACGCTTGTATTGGCTGCTTATTTATATCGAAATTAATACAAAAAATTGATATTAGAATGTAAAGTAAAAAGCTTAAGAAAATGTTGTAATTTCTACCAACGTAATATTGTGAACTTTTGTGCTAGGTAATGTACCTAATATAATTTACTACGAACTACTTACTTTTTCTACCTAATAAAAACTTTTCAATCAACAAGAAATCAATGAAATCAAAGCATAGGCCAAAGACCTTAGAAAAAGGTTTCACAACCATAAAATAAAATGAATACAATTTATTGTCATACTTGTCTAATAAGATTTGACATTTACATACGTTACATTAATTAATTATTTGGAAATAATGTGGTTCAACATTTTACCTGGGGGCCTCATAATAGCTGCATCGGTTGGTTTACCAGGATTCGGACTTTGGTGGTTACACTATTTGGTTCTAGGAAACGTTAGTAATAAAAATATTTATTGAATGAATTATTTCTAAGAATATATTATGTGGTAATTGAAAGTTTCATTTACTCTCTGGGTTAGTAAGATATATGTAACGATAACGACCCACTGACTAATCTAGCTAATCCCATGTGGATTCACTTGCTGCTCGGTTCTTAGGGATTGTAGTCATACAGTGCGGAAATTCATAGCTTACAGTTACATTATAGCCCTCCTCAATAAATGGACTACCTAACACAAAAATAATTTATCCCCAGAAATACAGAAAAAGAGTCCAAACAAATAAAATATTCAGCTATATTTTTAGCTAGTTATTCCCGCGCAGTTTGACTTGCTGCTCGTTTCCTATTGGTCATAGTTAGGCTAGAGATGTTACATATTTATATACCTAGCGCAATTCAATACAATGTTGAGCTTGAGACAGTCAGATATCGTAATAACTTTCAAAAGAATCGGCATAATTATGTGTTATTTTATTGTATAGAAACAATATGAGTAATTACATAACAAACACATTAAAACAAGTAAAAATTACCAACCTGCGCTTTTCATTATTTGGTCACACTTTGCTATCAGCTGGGAGGATTTTGGTAGTGACTCTGGTAACACACAGTTTACTGTCATTCGAATTACGAAATTGTTGCTACTCTGCTTAGTCCGATAATTTGTGAAAATGTGGTACGAAATTCTGCCGAGCGCTTTCATTATCACAGCAGCCTTAGGTTTGCCAGGATGGGGTCTTTATCACATTCACAATTTAGTTTTAGGCAATGTAAGTACATTAAAAATGTTAGATAACCACTCACAGTCTCAACAAAGTATCTTGTCTTATACCTACTTCCATAGATCATACAGAGTCGAATCACAAATATTTTGATTTCACAGATAATAACATAATTACGTACCTTTAACATTCTGTCATCTATCATCATGCATATATCCCGTAGTACTTCTACAAATTGATTTAGACAAATGTTGAAATAATTAACTAGTGATATTTTTGAATAAAATTCATTATAAACTTCATCAGATCATTTTCTAGTCAAACAAGACAAATAGGCTATATATTGGTATATTAAATCAATATTCAAAATGAAATGAAATAATGAAATGATGTTTTACTCTATTGCAGCATTACAGGCGCACTCTTGACTCCAGGTGGGATCGCCATATTTACCAGAGGGATCTGAGACTTAATGGAAATCCCTACAAACTAACTGTAAGCCTCTTAAACTGTCAAATACCAAGCGGTCACCGGTGACCGCAACCTATTGTTCTATAATTGTGTCTGCAAAACCGGTACTCGACGAGTTAAATATTAAAAACTATACCTAGTAGCTTGATTGAAGTAATGGTCTAGATCTAGATTATGTAAAAAATAAATATAAAATCACTGTCTCATTGGCTGAGTGGTCGCAAGTGCGACTGCCGGTTAAGGTCTCTGGTTAAATTCCCAGGTTGGGCAAAGTATTACTGGGTTTTTTTAAAATCCCAGTAGTAGCACAGAGTCTGAAATAGTCCCTGGTAGGTATATGGCAATAGGCTCACCCCCTATTACATGGGACTCATAACATAAATAGTGAAAAGTCAGTGTTTTCTTTGTACTGTGGCATTTAGTGCTGTAATGTGCACCATGTGGACGCTCTCTCCATTGCCATAGATGCAGTTGTCTTTCAATTGTTTTTTGTATAAAACTAATTAATCACTTAAACTGTTTAAAAACTACATACATATGTAAATTTTTATTAATCTAGATTGCATATTGGATGTTGTGAATTTCACATTTTCTTTTCATTTTTCAGGGTCTGGAGACAATTGATGATTGAGAGAGACATTCATTGCTGTAGACCTAATTGATTGAATTATGTTCTATATTAGATATTTTTGTTGCTAATAAACACACAGTAATTTATTTTGTTGTTTGAAATACATTGATTTTTATTTATAAATATTAGGTTCAACTTGGTTCATTGTAACAAGAACTTTAGTGCCTAAGATATATTGTAAAGGCGATTGATAGGTAAACATGGAGTCTCTGATTAATTTCTAGATTGGGTAGGTACAGTAACAGTGAACTTTTCTTCACAAAATAATAACGCAAATCGGTCCTTAAACCGCTATGTAATTGTTGTACACACAGAAAACAAAGTAATAAAAACATACCGGCCAAATTGAGAACCTCCTCCTTATTGGAAGTCGGTGAAAAATTCGCCTCAGCGTAGTCTGTGTCTTCGAAGAACAGAAGACGTGATGTTCGGTTGAGGTATTGGTTAAATTGTGAAATTCCAATCTATCCTCTCTCTTTTATTAGTCTCTTAGGCAGAGGTGGATTAAACTTAGAGAGCGCCCTAGGCAAACTCCTCGTTGGCATCCCTAATTTGTTTTTAGCACCACCGTCACTCGATGGCAACGATCTCCCGGCACGAGAGATACTACGATGCAGTGCATCGTAGTATCTCTCTTTCTGTAATCTGGCGCCCTAGGTACTTGCCTAGTTTGCCTTAAGGATAATCCGACTCTGGTTTTAAGCTAAGTAATAAAAGGTACCAAGTGTTAATTATTGAAATTACACGATAACCGAATCGATTTGAATCGAATATTTAAAAAAATGCGAACTCGATGAATGACGTCATTAGATCATTTGATTAATTGACAGTGACAGTAACAGATAACTGACAAGTAAGTAGGTGCTGTTCAGGTTCACTTTTGTTATTTGTTGGTTATTCATATAATTTTTTAAACATTCCTCTTTTATTTAACCATGCATAAACTGTAAACATGGATAAAGATACTTGTTTTATTGACATCACAGCCGAATTCTTGGGAGTTGCTTTTCACAGTATTCTTTACTATACATCAGTTTATCCCAAAAATATTTTTGAAATGCGCAAAAAGTACAATGTTGTGGTGTATCGTTCTATTCACCCTGAGGTGAATCAGTATATTGAGCTTTGCTTGAAGACTATCGTGGAATGTTTGAAGAATAATCAACTGGATTGCGTGGAGTTTGTAGTGACAGAAAGTGAATACAAGCCTTTATTGAAGTTTGTCTTTCAGTTTGATAAGAACAGCATGTTTGATGAAACATTAGACGCGTATTTAGTGCAGTGTGAACAGAATTTGCGAGCCTTCTGCTTGAAATTGTCTTCCGTTAGCAATAATTTAAAAGAAATTTCTGAAAATAGCAGCTTTTCCATATACATTCATACCAATGAGTCCAACGCTGTTGCGATGTCCACTAATCCAGAGTTTGAAGAGTTCCCATTAATTGAAGTAAGAGACATTTATGAAGAGACTGACAAGATAATTCCTCTCAGCAGGTTTTCTATTAGAAGTTATGCCATTGATACTTATGTGGAACTTAAATAGATGTACGAAATAGTTTTGATTTGATATTGAAATTGTAAATTGACATACTTGTTATGCACTGTACTTAAATATACTATTGATTTGTGTAAATACAAACTATACCAATATGATAGCTACTTGTATTATTGAATGCAGTTGATATAAACTAAAGAAGTATTAACCCGTTGATATCCAATCCCCTAAATTTGGTAATACAAAAGTAGTCTCTAAACATTAGAAATAAGATCTATAATGTAATGTAATATTAGTGGAAAGCGGTCACCGGTGAACGCTTGGGGATTTATGGGTTAAACTGTCAAACACCGCGAGGGCACCGATGACCGCAACCTATTGTTCTTTAAGGCTTTGACTGCCGACAAAAAACTGTTGAGGGTAAATCCTCCGCTAGCGTGGCCCATACCTTGTCCCCCATGGCGTTCAAGGTGTTAATTGTGTTTATAATGACTGTACTCAAAGGGTTAGGGGTCATTTTTGGTGACACTTTTCAGATCCTGCCGATTCCATTCAATGGGGTAGACAACAAGTTTTAGTAAGTGCACATAGGTACACTATAATAATGGAGGTTTTATTGTATTTAAATGTATGAATGCATGTGATACAAAGCCATAGCTGTAAAGGAAAAACATTTTTATGAAACAAACTTCTTAAAATTGTGTTTACGCAGCAAAAAACTATGCTTAAGAGTTTAATCTACTTATTTTTGTATTTTTGCAAGAAATTTCAATATCAACTAAATAATACCTTAATAAGGTCATTATTGGTAATTACTTTTTAACATTCATTATAAATGATTATGTCAGAAATCAGATCCCAATAAGACTCGAAATTTATAGAGTTTTGTACAAATTTCTTCATAAATAACAGTACCTATTTGTATCCATATTATTTTATTTAAGTACTCAGAAACCATACCTAATTATTTATTTCTTGATAGTTAAAGTACATATTGTAAAATATACGTCATACAATCTCAGCAGATACCATCTTCATTCTTCAACTTTACTCTCAAACATCTTAACCTGGAGTATATCTCATCCCAGTCTACATAGGCACCTATTAGTTGCCTTACATTATTCTCACTGTCCTCATAAGCATTCCGACCATGCAACAACCTTATATTATTGAAACATAGAATGTCACCAGCAGAAGTTTTAAATCGCGCACCGAACTTCTGGTTCAAAGCTAAGAAATTAGCGTGAGCTTCATACCAAGGCTTCACTAACTCAATAGGTCCAGGAAACTGACTCCCCCTTTGTGGAATAGAAAAATTTATTCTCGTTACTTCACCGTGTCGGTCCAAGCAGATGACCGGGTCACGATGTAGTTTGTAAAACTCGTTACCATCTTCTACGCCAACGTCTCTCCACTCGATTTCCGTATCAGTGAGCAGTTTATATTGCTCTGGGTGATGCACTTTCATATATTGTGCGACATAATGACAGTCGGATAGTACATTTTCTCCTCCTCTACTAACTGTTTGGACTAAACAATGTAATAAATTCACTCCAGGGCAATATTCATAGTACGGTAGGTCAGTGTGCAATTGTAAATTACTCGACAAGTAGGCCACATTACTTGTATTCGGCACATTCCGCACAACAAACTTGACACCGTAGTGTGTCCTCTTTGTAAATCCGATTTTATTCACAACTGCGTCTATAGCTGTCTCGGAGTCCGGTGTGTTCTGAATTAATGCGACTCCGTAAACAGATAACTGGTGTAGCCAGTTGTACAGAGCCTCATCGGAGTTTAATATCTCATTGTAATCGTGTTTGGTAAATATTTTTGGGAAGTCTTCGTTGTTCCATGTAATCTTTTTGGGTTTATAAATAGTTTCCGTGTATTTATTTTGATTTTCCGTGGTAAAACCTCTAAACTTTAGCCAGTTTAAATTATATTGCGATGTATGTCCGTCGTTCCAGGTGACTTGTAAAGAATTTTGGTCTTTAGAGACGTCTTTCGGTTTCACATTTATATCAAAATTGTTCCAGTCAAGTATCCTGCTCTTGGCTGAAGTATGATAACACTGTTCACACTGGCAGTTCTCTCTTAACCACACGTATGGGAACTGTAGAGATTCACCGCGAATATCAACACTGAGTAAATCATCTGTTTTATTTTTGAATAGCACATTTAGAGTGTGAATTGTTTTGATACACGATGCGCTTGGCAACGTTTTTGTAAATTTTGTCGCACTCGTAATGAGTCTCAAGGCGAACATGTTGACGTGCTGCCCCGACTGAACGCGGACTACACTGAGTTTGGACTGTGATATACTTAATATAATTCATATTATATTAATTTATTTAAATGAACTGGAATGTTACTTACACTGAGATATGATTCAAAACGTGTGCGTTGATAAGGTGAATGTGTGCAGACAACTATTTGGATAATTGAGCCAATTGTTGTTTAATTTGATGATGTAAGAACAATTTACGGATGTATATTATTATGTATGTTTGCTATGTATAGGACCTGCCTACTTATTGTCGGTAGTCAGTAGTTATAACCTGTCGTCTGTGGTACAGCCATTGGTTCAAGCAGAAGATAAAAGTCATGGGCACAAGCCCTACATAATTCCGCCCTGAAGACACGGTGGAACAACCTGTAGGGGCATGTCCTGCGTGGGCTGAGCACCGCCGTGCCCTCGGGGATGTGATAGGCGAGGCGATCTCTCGCGTCCGGCCCTAGTCCGGGCTATGATGCGGAGCGAAGAGACCTGGGATGCCGTCTTCTCCTTTTGCGACGCACTCCTGTTAGCTAAGGAGAAGGCGGGGCGTGTGAGGCAGCGAAGCACTGCCTCCTCATAGCCCAGCTGTCGTGAAGGCCACTCCGGGCGTCGGGGATCGCGGAACGATCTCCGGCCACCGTAAGTACGGGTCTGCGGACGGCGAGCACGGGTGGCTCGCCCGACCAGAACTAGACCCGAACAGAGCATAGGTACGGCACGTCGCGTTCCGCGCGCGCCTCAAAGAGCCGTTAGACCACCACGGATGGGACCCAATAAGGCATCAGCCGATACGGAGCCGCGGACGACTTAACGGGTTGCCGGAGCTCCGGCTCAACGGGCAGGAGTAGGAACAGTCAGTAAGAGTCTGACACTCCCTCCCGCCTCACCCAGGCGGGAAAAGACATTCGATAATTACCCCCCTTAAAAATAGAACAATAGGGTAGATGCCTAATTTTTATTTTAATGTCCGTCTGGTAGATTATTTTAAAACATTAGACACGTATTTTTTATTTTCTTATAGAAACAAATACTTTCGACGATATATTGATTTGAAATGTCGCGTGACGTCACTTCTATGTAGGTACTTTTTATACGTAGAAATGACGTTTTTTCGAAATAGCATTGTTCAGATTCGCTGTATCAAAATGAGAGACGTACCATCATATTAGAAACTTACTTAGGTTTCTGATGCGATATCTAAGTAAGTATAATGGAAAAATTTAACCAAATTATACACACCCATGATGATATAGGTACTATTTACGAACTGGCGACTGTGCAAATAAATTAAAATTATATTTATAACACATAAAAATATTCAAGTATGAGTGTAAGTCCACATTGAATTGTAAATCATTCAGAAACCGGACCTAATTTGGCCTTTATATTATCTATAGGTGATCGACCTTTTGTTGACAATAAGAACCTTATATAAGAGAACGATTACGCATGAATACGATTATTGTATAATTATTATCTGCGTGCGTAATAATGGGACAGTCTTGGGAACATATAGGTATTGAAGAGATAAATGATACCAAAAGAAGACACACTCAATATATAATTGTTACAGGTAAGAAAAACCAAAGTTAGTCGACATAGCAGTGGCATGTCCATACTTTTATATTGGCATAATTAACTTGATAGATAATTTATGTACCTACTTAGGGAGTATAAAGCAGAATTGGTTTACACATAATTATATTATACTAGCTTTTGCCCGCGGCTTCGCTCGCGTCACAAAAAGATTTTTTTTCTTTTAAGGGGGGAAAATCATCAAATGACTGCTCCCGCCTGGGTGAGGCGGGAAGGAGTGTCAGACTCTTACTGACTAAAAACCACCCCGTTCCTTCTCCTGCACGTCGAGCCGGAGCCCCGGTTACCCGTTAGGTTCTCCGCGACTCCGAATCGGCATCGGCCCTATTGGGCCCCATCTGTGGTGGTCTGATGGCTCTTTGAGGCGCGCGCGGAACGCGACGCGCCGTACGCTCGGGTCTGTTTCTGGTCGGACGGGGAGCCACCCATGCTCGCCGTCCGCAGGCCCGCGCTTACGGTGGCCGGAGATCGTCCCGCGATCCCCGACGCCCGGTGTGTCCTTCGCGATGGCTGGGTTGCGAGGAGGCAGCGAAGTGCTGCCTCACGCGTCCCGCCTCCTCCTTAGCTAGCATGACTGCTTCGCAAAAGGAGGAGACGGCATCCCAATCCCCCTCGCTCCGCATCATGGCCCGCACTAGGCCGAGAGGTCGCCATCGCCGATCACTTCCCTGAGGACACGGCGGTGCTCAGCCCACGCAGGGCATTCCGCTACAGTGTGTTCCACCGTGTCTTCAGGGCGGTGCTCGCAGTGATGACACCCGGGCGTTTCCTCCCGCCCCATCAGACACAGGCACCTCCCGAAACTGCCATGTCCGGTGAGGACCTGCGTCAGGCGGTAGGTGAGGACGCCGTAGCGTCTCTCAAGCCACTCCTCAAAGAGGGGACTTACCGCTGCGATGGCAGCGAGCCCAGTCACAAAAGGATACAAAGTAGCCTATGTGACATATACCAATAGATACAGCGCCATCTATACTAATACTTTTGTTTTCCCTCGGGAATATAAAAATTTTCCGGCATAAAAAGTACCATATTATTTAATCCGGACTTTTAACTTTACGTCTGCCAAATTTCAAAGCAATTGGTTTAGAAGTTACGGCGTGAAAGCAGAACAAACAAACAAACAAACAAACTCACTTTCCCATTTATAATAGTATATATATATAATAATAATAATAAAGGATTGTGAACCTTTCCGCTAGAACTAGATACAGAATAATGTTATTAAGACTGAATTCATAGTCCGTGAACTGATTAAATATTTTGGTCCATGTTTTATACTTACCAATTAAATACCAATTTTAGATTTTCCACTTCTGGGATTTAGTTATTAAAACAATTATTTTTATTATGTAAAAATATAATTCATATAAACAATTTAAATACAATTAAAATCATATTCATAACCTTAAATTATCGAAATAACATTGTTATCTAAGTGTAGCCCAATAAATTAATTGTAGTCAAGTAAATGCATTGGCGTGAGTAATATGGTCAGATGCGGATTAATCTCAAAGAGCGCACTAGCTAGACAAGCACTTCAAAGGCGCCTCTGAATTTTTATTGGCGCCGTAATCACACTGGGTACACGTGACTCGCGCGCCTTTGTGTCACCTGGTGCCCGGCACTTGCCTAGGTTGCCTTAGGAATAATACGGCTTCGAGTATCGTCTTGTACTAAGCACTGTCATGGTCGAGTAAGGTAATCGCGGATTTTTGTCAAGTATAAAATAGTTACATAACATATTGTTATCTGTCTAATTACATACTGTTTAGAAAAAAGATTTGTATGTTCCTGTAAACAGTTATTCAATTGTAGTATAGTTGATTGTAATTAGCGCTCTGGGCAAAAAATGAAAAAAAAATATTATTATTTTTGTAAACATTATAATTCAGGTATGTTTGACACATGAAATCATTACATAACGATAGCACTAAAGAAAAATCTTGTACGGATAACAATGTAAAAATAAGTGTATAAAATTTACTTGATCAGTTTATAGAGCAAAAAATCTTGAGTTTCGAGCACTAAAGCTAAATATAAGCACAACACTAGAGATTGACTAAAACCGAGTATAAAATGAAGTTCAAACCTTCTCCTTTCGGTTCGTGCATAATATTATAATAAATTAATCATAAGTAGACAAAATTACTTTAAATCCTATCTAGAACGAACTAAGGCAATTTGGTAAAAGTAAAACAGTGTTGTCAGTTTGAATATCGATAACAATATTTTGTTCTTGAACATAAAACATTTGAAAATCAAGGACTTGCAACAGTCGTAAAAAATATTAAAATGGTAACAGATACGTTTAAAAATCGACCTTAACACTAAGTGAACAAAATTGTACATAAAAATTACCATAACTAATGTTTGATCTGTACTTTGATTTTATGATAAGCGTTACTAAGTAGTCCTCTAATGTTCCAAATATCATCAAACTTCTCTGGTTGAGTGTTGAAGTTGCTGTCCGTGGCCTTCGCCCATAATTCAATCTGTAATTAATAGTTTGATTAATTAACATAAAATACTTTCCAGAAAGTATCTCTTAGTAAATAATGATATACGATTGTTCAGAAACATTTTATTACGTTTTTTTTTTCTATAAGGGGGAGATAGAGAAAAAGCAAAAAGTAATGCTAGTTGGCGCCACTGTCGACAATGCTCCTATCCATACGCTATTGCCATTTAAAGTTTACTTTTTCTTAGTTTTTGTAAACGTATTACTGTGCAGCAGTAAGCACGATAAATTCTGTAGTGTAAAATCCACAGAAAAGCGTGGAACAAAGCTTGCATTGTATTTCGCCGTGCGAGTGCGGTTACCGGCGATTCAATCCTCTCCCTCCAAAAGGGCAAGTGATACTCCAAAAGGGCATAACTTCTCTGTGTGTCCATGCTATGGGTGGTGCTGATTGCTCATCAGTTACCTAGTCTACCTTTGATTGTTTGCCTAATAAAAAGCTACAATTTGATGATACCTCTTTCTGTTCCTTACGGACGGGTATCCTGGCAGTCCATAGCGTCCAGGAGTAGTGTTGCTGAGGCGGTGCATCATCAGTCTGCATCTCCTCAGCTTGCACCCAGGTCTCACCGCAGTCTGGTGATATGTCCACTCGGAGGATCTTAGCACCACCGCCGGAGTAGGCGTAACCTTGATGTACGAAAATTTGAGTTTAATGTAGCACTTGAAATTAAATTAGGTACCTTTTAAGAGAAATCCCATGAAAAAGCGATATCCTGCAAGACTGTAAAGTAAGAGCGGTTGGAATATCCTATTAAAACTCCAAGTCATCTTAATAATCATTCCTGGCAGACTACTGCTTTACGGTTGTAAATATTTATCTGTTTAAAATTTTACAACCGTAAAGCAGTAGTCATTGATAGTCTTTCATTGAGTGAAGCACCGAATTTGTTTCCACGCCATCTATTGGTTTCTTATGCAAAGAGGAATCTTCGTAATTTGACAACAGATGTCGCTGTATCCGTATAAAACAGTTGAAAATCAGTACTCAAACCCTTACCTCTAATTTCCACGACTCCATTCTTTGCCACAACGGTGTCTCCGTTGGCTGGGTCGCATATAGCGGACGTGACAGGCAGGCTGTATATGGGCGGGGCGGTCGCAAAGTCCGCTGTCTCCCATGTCTTGGACGCGTTGAAGGAACGGTAGTCTTTCTGGTGCCAGTGGGACGAACTCTCGTCTTTTGATATTGTTATTGACTCTATGGATAAAAGTGTCGGTTTTGAACAACTCCGGCTATAATAGAAAATCACTTAAAATTAAATCAATGATAGTCGTAGAGCCCTTAGCTATCTTGTACACGAATTGGTTAAAAGGGGGTTTAACTGTCATATACACCTAAAATTGAAAGCGCAGATTTCGGTACAAGGAGAAATGACATGAAAAAGCCAACCAGGTGAAGCAGATAATGGGATCAGAATGTTGATGGGGCTGCCCGTTTCTGCAGTGCATCTGGCATGTTCGCTCAAGCACACGTTGATGACTTCCATGCCATTATCAGACAGAAGTCTGCATCTCTGCTCTGCAGGGTGCGGGCCAGTTCCAACTCTATCTTGAAAACCATTGCAGGGAGGTACGATTCACCTATAATACATGGTATCGTGCGAAGATGTATTCCCAACAGTAGGCTTGTACCAAAATACGTACTAACATAGTTTTAAGATTTAATTTTTTTTCTTACTAACCCCTATGGATCTACCACTTGTCTGAAATAAACATTATTTTATTTATTTTATTTTATATTGGTCAGTCAGGTCAAAACATTGTACCTAAAAATATTTGACGTTTGTTTTAATTCTGGTCTTATTCAACTAATAAAACGCAGTAGATATTCTTTCAACTATGTGCCTTAATCCACCCTTTTGAACCATAACTTAAAGTCGATGTTTAAAACCTTCCCATAATATAGTTACCCAGCCACTTGACGCTCCTGACGGCGGGCGCGCCGGGCACGACGGCCCGCAGCGGGTGACCGTGGTCGGGCGGTAGGACGGCGCCGTTCATGTGACATAATATAGTTACCCAGCCACTTGACGCTCCTGACGGCGGGCGCGCCGGGCACGACGGCCCGCAGCGGGTGACCGTGGTCGGGCGGTAGGACGGCGCCGTTCATGTGACATAATATAGTTACCCAGCCACTTGACGCTCCTGACGGCGGGCGCGCCGGGCACGACGGCCCGCAGCGGGTGACCGTGGTCGGGCGGTAGGACGGCGCCGTTCATGTGACATAATATAGTTACCCAGCCACTTGACGCTCCTGACGGCGGGCGCGCCGGGCACGACGGCCCGCAGCGGGTGACCGTGGTCGGGCGGTAGGACGGCGCCGTTCATGTGACATAATATAGTTACCCAGCCACTTGACGCTCCTGACGGCGGGCGCGCCGGGCACGACGGCCCGCAGCGGGTGACCGTGGTCGGGCGGTAGGACGGCGCCGTTCATGTGACATAATATAGTTACCCAGCCACTTGACGCTCCTGACGGCGGGCGCGCCGGGCACGACGGCCCGCAGCGGGTGACCGTGGTCGGGCGGTAGGACGGCGCCGTTCATGTGGGTCGCCAGCAGGATTCTGTTGTTCGGGTTCAGGGCCTGCTCCAACGGAATCGACGTCGAGAAGTTCACTCCAGTCGCATCTATGTCTGAGCCTGTGAACTGGAGATAATAAAACCTATAATTTTGACTGGCTTTAATAAATGATCTATCCTTACTCCTTTACTATATAAATCGGAAAGTGAGTTTGTTTGTTTGTTCCGTTTTCAAGCCGTAACTACTAAACCGATTGCTTTGAATTTTTGCAGACGTAAAGTTAGAAGTTTGCATTAAATAATAGGGTACTTTTATCCCGGAAAAATTTGATATTCTCGAGGGAAAACGAAATTATTGGTATAGATGGCGCTGTATGTATTGTTATATGTCACATAGGCTACTTTTTATCCTTTTGTGACGAGAGCAAAGCCGCGGTTAAAAGCTAGAAATGATAGCAGTACAATTGGAATGTTTAATAGGAGTATAATCGCCCTTTTCATTACTTAGCGCGAGGGAACACATAAACTAACTCTTTACCTTTGGGTGTCACTTACAGGTTGGTGAAAACCAAAATATCGTTAAGTATCACTTAGCTTAGGAGATCCTTTTGACAGAAGATATTGAAAACGGGCGAAACTAGCAACATAGTGGTGACAGAAGAGCATACTTCTTTCGCTTTATTTACATAGATCACTCATTCTCGGTGGTAGAGGACTTATATAACTATAAGGCAGGTAATGTAAGTATCCTGCGGACGGCGAGCATGGGTGACTCGCCGCCCGACCAGAACCAGACCAGAGCGTACGGCGTCGAGCGTACGGCGCCGAGCGTACGGCGCCGAGCGTACGGCGCCGAGCGTACGGCGTCGAGCGTACGGCGCCGAGCGTACGGCGTCGAGCGTACGGCGCCGAGCGTACGGCGCCGAGCGTACGGCGTCGAGCGTACGGCGCCGAGCGTACGGCGCCGAGCGTTCCGCGCGCGCCTCAACGAGCCATCAGACCACCACCGACGGGGCCCAACAGAGCTAATGCCGATATGGAGCCGCGGAAGACTGAACCGGTTGCCGGGGCGCCGGCTCGAAGTGCAGGAGTAGGAACGGAGTGGTTTTTAGTCAGTAAGAGTCTGACACCCCCCCTCGCCTCACCCAGGCGGGAGAAGTCATTGGATGATTTCCCCCTCTAAAAAAAAAGGTAATGTAAGTATATACGTTACAATGACGTGTTTCCCGGCGACGTCGGTATTGTCGACCCCGCAGGCCCTCAGTACGTCGACTAGTAGCACGCCCTCCCACACCGCGTTACTGATGGCGCCGCCCTGCCAACTTATGCCCTTCACTGGCTTCACCTGCTTTGGATTCAAACAAAACAAATACTTATGAGGACTTATGTATAAATACCAGTATGCATTGCAGATTAAATACCACAGCACACCAACATAATATGTTAGCCGGTATTTTTCAATAGATTTTCGACGTTTAAAATACAATAAAGTTGGAAATGTATTTTGCTCACTATATGTTCCTAAGACATTGATCATTGGTGTCAATGTGGAAATCAACAGACTGAGCGGATTTTTATCTGATTTTATTGGTGGATAAAGTTGTTTTTTATGAACTCTGATTGAAGTTGCGGGTCAGAAAGCTAGTAAGCATAACATTTTGAATAGTACTAAGAGTGAATAATACCTCATTCATCTCACTGCGTCGGTTCCCGGCACACATGAGCGCGGCGCGTACTCGAGTCCGCGGGAACATGTCCAGTTGCTGCAGGCTGAACTCGCGCGTCACTGTCTCTCCACTCTCTATGGTCACCCGCACTCGATGCTGAGACGAGTCCAACTCTGGAACAGGCATGTGTTGACGGACGTAAAATAATTCGCTGTAAACAAAAGAACACCGTCAGAATAGAAGAGGGGATTGCAATATAGTATCGTGTGGGACAAGGTTCATAAGGACTAATACTGCGTGTAAAATATTTTAAGGCTAGGTTATTGAACTTACTATGTAAAGTAAGAATGTGAAACAGACAACATCAAGCAACAGGGACTAGAGAAATGAAAACAGGACCAAGAACTAAAAATGGAAAAGATTATGCCATACTGTATTCAGATGTTGACGGAAATGTGCTAATGGTAACTATGAGAATATTAATACAGCGTTACGTGTGATGTCATAAAAAAATGATATCTTATATTATAACTTTTAAAAATACCAATATTAATTTTATCTATGTAATCAAAAGCCAAAATACAAAACCCAACACAACATTTACCAACATACTTGGGCGTATCGAAGTGTTCGACCTGTAGCTTGGCCGGTATCTCCGCGTTGAACGGCTTGCTGGTCTTCACTATCAGCCGCTTGTCTCTGCTCGGCTCCTTCACCCACAACTCGTCACCGGAATGGTCCATCATGTCATCTTCGTGAAGGTTACCTAGGAAAATAAACAACGTAGGTATATTGTTATGGGACATTTCCAGTTGTTATAAAGAATATCATTCAATAGGGGTTATTGTGATTATCAGATGGTGCCTGTAAAGCGTGATGTCCTATTTGTCCAATTAGGTACTGTAGCTCCCAAAAAACGTACAATGGTATGTGGTGTGACACTAACTAATTCCATAACAGCGCCATTTTGTAAGCGAAAAACGGTAACCCCAATTTTGTGGCCTATTTTTTCATTCATATGTGTGGGAGAGCCATGCTTCGGCACGAATGGGTGGCTCGACCGGAGTGATATCACGGCCTCACAGAAAACCGACGTGAAGCAACGCTTGCGTTGTGTTTCGTCGTGTGAGTCAGGTTACCGGAGGCCCAATTATCCTCCCCCTCCCCAATCTCCCGAATTCTTGAATCCCCAACGATCCTCAAACTCCTAATCCCTAAAAGGCCGGTAACGCACTTGTAACGCCTCTGGTGTTCCAGGTGTCCATGGGCGACGCCGATTGCATACCATCAAGTGATCCGTCTGCTCGTTTATCGGCTTATGCCATAAAAAATCACCATTTTAAAACTTACCTATTCTATAACTCTCCAATAAGGCGCAGATATCCTTCGTCTTGTGCATGCCATAGACATTCCAGAACGGTTCTATGCTGAGACCTCCCGCGTTCATGATCTGGTCCCCTCCAGGATGGGAGGGCAGGAATGAGGTCACATCGTACACGCCGTTCTTGTATATTACCCAAAAGCTTTCCCTTTTAACAAAATACAAGAGGAAATTAATGCAAAACCCTATTTCCTTAGTCTCCTGATATCCCAGAATGGTGTTCGATACGATCAAAGTACCTACATTAGATTTCATGAAAGACCAAGAGAGATATGTTTCTAGTTTTAAGAAATGTCAATTTCTAGTTTTAAATTCGTCAAACAATATAATTTCAAATAATTTCAAAAACAAAACAAATTTAGTACCTATGTCTCACGAAAGTTGTAATATAAACACAGTTTTAAGAAATAGTAAACTAGCCTAACCCTCACCCAATAAGCATGCAGACTCAATAAAAAATAGCT
Organism: Spodoptera picta; assembly: GCA_038387885.1. Lineage (NCBI taxonomy): Eukaryota > Metazoa > Arthropoda > Insecta > Lepidoptera > Noctuidae > Spodoptera > Spodoptera picta. The sequence continues at coordinate 1,297,787 of JAZHFQ010000329.1, forward strand.
AATAAATAGTATTTTTGATTGAACTGTTACTTTTATTGCTTAGCTAGGGGATCGTATTTTCTTAATCTACTTCTACAATACAAGGCCTATCTTTTTAATCTATTGAAATCCATTGCTTATCAGTAAATTAAAAACTATCGATCGATTAATGGCTAATTCTTGGCTACGCTAACAGATTTCCACGCTCATTGGACTGCAACGAAATTACACTTTCATGAGGCTATTCCGTTCCGAAGTAACACAAGATGATTGAATAGGCAAGTATTAAACTGTTTTAAACGAATGGAATGTCTGTAAGTATTCATTAAATCTTTGACTATCAGTAGATAAGTGTTGAAGGCTTTTCCGCTAACTATTAGCATTATGCCGTGTATTATGCGTGCACTTGTAGGGTTAAGAAAAAAGAAGTTAATAATGTAGATTGCACGATTGCTGCGGCTGCCGCGCCACGTGTAGTGGGTTCGATTCTCGCACGGAGTAACTCTTTGTGTGATCCACAAATTGTTGTTTCGGTCTGGTTGTCATGAGTATGTGAACTTGTATGTTTGTAAACGCACCTACGACATAGGAGAAAATTCTAAGTTGGTGCAAAGTTTTTTTTAACTTTTATTGGTCTGTAACATAACACAGGCAATTTATTTAAGAAGGTATCATACCTATCACGGATCATGAACTCATTTTCTTTAGGGGTGTGCGTTCAAGATTACTACATTACCGAAAAAAAGATAAACAAGTTATGTTATTGATATTTTATTATAAAAGAAAGAAAGAAAGAAAGAAAAGCCATTTATTTCTGCGCAAGACAGACATAACATAATTATTTAAAAAAATAAAAAGTATAACATATCGACCTAAGATTTAAATTGCAATAAAATATAGGACTTGATTTTCACTAAGTGATAAAGACCTCTTTAAAAAACCTCTTTGACGAACTTTTGTATTAATAATGGAAAAATTGGCAGTGTGTTGTTATTAGGTAAATAATATTATTTCCATTGACGACACAATTTAAATATTTTGTCACGGTTTAGCGATCGAGACGCGCGGCCGCGCGTCAGCCAAGTTCAGCAAACAGCGCGCGCCATATACAGTATGTTAGGTTAAACGAGGGACATATTCAAACCCATAATAGTGTATACTCACATGAACCTAACAAACATATAAACGAAACGAAAACACTAATAAATAACAGACAGAACCATAAAAACGCTTCCGCTTACGCTTACGGGTTACGGCTTAGCGGGCTTAAGCGCCCTCTATCCTTTTCGGCAAGATCGGCGCATGTTTTGCAACGCGACTTACTTTATGTAAGTACTGTTTCTGTTTACAAGTTCACTTGTTGCGCGCTCAGTGTTTATGATGATTTATTTTATTGGACAATTACTTCAAAAATTTTGGTAATAGGTTTTTTACATATTCGGGACGAGAATCGAATACTGAATACCCTCTCTCAATAAGTCCCTCGTTTAACCTAACACACTGTATATGTACGTCAGTTCTACCCATACATGCGTATTTATTTATTACTTTGTTATCAACTAACAAGTAACAAGCGTCAATAGTTCACTAATAATTTCAATTATATTACAAAACTGTACTAAAAATAAACCACGAAACAAAATATTTGTTAAGTAAAGCGACCTCATAATATAAACAGTAACGTTTGCACCTTTGCACCGCAACTTAGAAACTACTAAATCGATTTTCATAAACAATTTATGTAGTTCGATTGAAAATACTTAGCCAATGAAAATATCTACTCATGGTTGTGAATAAATCTCTAGAAATTACATTTTTTTTATAGCATAGGCCGGTAAACGAGCAGACGGATCACCTGATGGTAAGCAATCAGCGCAGCCCATGGACACTCGAAACACCAAGGCGTTACAAGTGCGTTACCGGCCTTTTGGGAATTGGGAATTTGAGGATGTGGAGGATTCGAGGATTCGGGTGACGGGGACTAGGGAGGGGGTAATTGGGCCTCCGGTAACCTCACTCACACGACGAAACACAACGCAAGCGTTGTTTCAAGTCGGTTTTCTTTGAGACCGTGGTATCACTCCGGTCGAGCTGGCCCATTCGCTCCGAAGCATGGCTCTCCCACCCTTAAAGTCTTATATGTATAAACTTATTAAGTCATCATTGTATGACAAAGCCACAATCACTGTTAAACAATTTTATTATAGGTTCAATAAGCACACAAAAGATGGCTATTGGATACTATATCTATACTTACTATACTAACTTTACAAATTATAGCCCTTGGCTGACCACATAATACCGTATCTATGGCAACCGCTATTAAGTTACACGTGGTTTTGTAACACCTCCATAACATAACAATACATAATAATTTGTTTGTATTTAACCTGAGCGGTTGTTGACTGAAGACAAAGCGTTCTATTACACCATTTAAAAGCTCATTTGAAGTATAATTACTGATTGTGTTGTAAGTAAAGCTTGTGGCTCTTTGCTAGTCTTTTCTTGCCTGATTTTATCAACGTATTTTAATTTTTAAGGAACTTCTACGCTAAGATATTATTATGAGACTTTTAACTTCATTTTGGTACCTAAGTGCCACTTAACAGTTACGCGTTAAGAATTAGTTTATATGCTTCCTCACGCTAAGTAACTCTTAGTTAAGAGATGGTTTAGCGGTGGGTGGCGAAAATGGCCATTAATCTCTGGGTTCAAATCCGGTTCGGGCAAAGTACCTATTACTGGGATTTTTGAAATATTTTCTAGCAGTAGGACAAAGTTTGGAATTGTGCCCGGATTATGTCAATAGATTCACCCCCTATTACATGGAACTCGTAACATAAATAGTGAAAAGTGGGAGTTACATCATTGTACAATGGCATTGAGCGCTGTAATGTGCACCTCTGCCTACACCTTCGGGTATAAAAGGCGTGATGTTATGTTATGTAAAACTCGTTTTTGAATAGTAAACCATACAACAATTTTTGTGGCTATCACAAAAATTCGTAATCACATTAATATTTTGACAAGGAAACCTACTGGTGTTGGGTATACAGTAATATCTGCTTGACAAGCGTCTTATCAGGTCAAGATTAGAGATAGTTACCGCACGGGAGCCGATAACACCATGAAGTTATGTACGATTCTTATCACCATATGTAGATCTTGTCAAAACATCTTATTACGTACGTCACATGTTATCTAACGAGATGTTTCAGAAGTTTTCTTGGCCTTTACTGAGTAGCTGACTAGTCTCACTGAGATCACACTGATATTGTCAATGTAAAAGTATCTTTGTTCGGATGTTTGTACGTCAAGCACGCTGAAACTACTAAACGGATTTTGATGAAAGTTGATATAGGTACAGGGTTGACTTAGGTGATATTATACTTTTAATCCCGATTAAATGCCCCCATGGGATAAAACAGGAATCATATTCTACGCGGACGATGTCGCGGGCAACAGCTTGTTGATCTACACTAATAGTATAAAGAAGAAATATTTGATTTTTTGTTTGTTTGTTTGAATGGAATCTCCTCCGCTCTTATTGGACCGATTTCAAAAATTCTTTTACCGTTGGAATCCTACATTATCGATGATGAACATAGGCTATATTTAATAGGAGAGAAAAAAGAAAAAAGTCATTATTATACGCGGACAAAGTCGCGTGAAACAGCTAGTTGATTATAAATAAAAACGATCCGTAGTATATTCTATTTATTTTTTTTATCAGGATTTATGTGACTATCCCTTTAGAAAACAAAGGTAATATTGTGTAATTATAATATAAAGTATAAAGAATAGTTTGCGAAATACAATCCTACGAACATTGTTTATATGACACTACATTTTTTAGGACAACTTTCACTTTTGGTGATCTTATCCTTAAATTATTTTAATTATATTGACTACACAAGTACACACCTAGAGGTACTAAAGTTAATTGGTTTCATTATCACCTAGGTAATAGACATAATGAAATTCTATACAACATGAAGTATTATTCCCATATACCTAAAGGTAATGTACAATTTTGTTCAGGAGCCTGTCAGTATGTCAGTATCACAGATTTTATATCACAGATTTTAAATCTATTAATCTTGATACGAAATATAATATATATAATACGAAAAAGGCATAAACCTTTAGTTTATTATCTATTGATTCAACTGATAATCAAAAATATACTGTATCAGTATGAGTAACTAATTTATATTTTTATCATGATACTACTAACTGTCTAACTACTTATATGTTAATGGGTATTTATTACTGTTTGGTTATAATAAAAACCAGAATAATTTTCAATATCTCATATTGTTTGTATTACAGTTACCAGGTTGACTATCAAATATATATCCTGATATTTACATTTCACAAAATCAAGTACTACTTATATTATTTGTTCATTTTGCAGTATAACGATTTCTTATTCTTTTCCATGGCATCAGAAAGATATATAATGAACCTTATATGTGTCATGTGTATTTATGTGTTGTATACATGCAATATTAATTATAATTATTATTACAGTTCAGTCTTCCTGTTAATTTATTGCGACTAAACCACAGAGATATTAAAAAATCAATAATATATTATAACTAAAATTGACTGCACCAAGGGCAGGTAACTTGTGATATTTTTCTAACATATTTCCTTAATTTATTTTATAAGGAAATTCCAAGAAATGTTTGTTATACATGTACTTGCACAGTCAACATGAGTAGGCAGGTAGGCAAGTAGTTACATTACTGTAAAATGTTTAGATACTTCCAATTTTATCAGGGTTTTAATTTTGAAAGAATGCATTGTTAAACAATGCATAATGTGTCCGACCTTAGCATAGAATCTATAAATATTTGGGTTACCTTGATGTGTTATGATTGTATGCTTTTTAAATAAAATCTACAGTCCATGATCAGTTGTTTTGAATGAAATCCTTCAATTGAATGTTTAACTTAATATAGCAATTTGTGAACTTACACAGAATCATGTTTGCTAACTTCCTCAGCCCTGTATGTAGGTAGATCCGGCCTCCTTTCTCCCGCTTCAAATATATTATCATCCTTACTCTTGTCTTTACCCTTGCTTTCATTTTTAGATTTTTCTGTAATGAACGATTAATTAGAATAAAAATTAAACCAATTTAGAAAGTAACTAGGTAAATTATTCATGTAGTGAGTTCTTTTATCTGGGTTTTATAAATAATGTCACTCAAAAAATGATATGATATGAGCTTTAAACTTAATGTAGACTTGGATACATCTCTGATTACCCATATATAAATTTAATTTATTAATGTATTTTAAATGTGATATTTATGAAGCATCTAACTTCAAATAAATCATTATTTATTTCTCCTCAATCCCTCGCTGAGTGAGCAGTAGTTTTAGATCATCAATAGAATAGGACAGTGTAAAACTAATTCATCATCATCATACCAGCCACAAGACAACCACTGCTGAAAATAGGCCTTCCCCAATGACTTCCTCATTATCTGATAATTATAATAAAAGGTTTAATTTACCTGCTAATACAGTTCCAATTAGCACAGAGCTGAACAAAGCTGTGGCAACTGTCTTTCTGTATTGTCTATTTTGTTTTCTATAATTGTATTGCTCTTGGTTGATCTTCACTGCTGTGGCAACCAAGTTTATGTATTTATTTTTCTGGTTGATTGTTCTAGAAGTAAATAATTTATTATATATTTTTAATGACTATTATGAATGGGAAACTGAAGCAGGTTTATTATTAGTAGGATCACGATCTTATTAAGGTCAATGTGTGTACCGTGTAGCTTTAAGCAGCATTCACTGTAAGACGTAAATAATTATTTATTTATAAGCAATGACACAGATTATTTATGATTAAAAACAATAAATTAAATTAAGACTATAAGTATTCGTACACACCATCGAATGGTGCACAATTAATTTACACTGGCCTACCTTAGCAATATATTTTTAAGCGACATTTTTCCGATTCTTTTAAAAACACTGAACTCTTATTGTATTTATTACATGATAAACTGGTAAAAGTTAAAACAACACCGTGCGACCTTGGGCAGTTACTGGCTGGAAGCGACCTTTTATCATTTATATTTATCGCTTTTTAAACACGAACTCGTGTGCAATATTACGAAGTCCAAATATACTTAATGAAAACGTAATTCGTGAAGCGTAACTCGATAACATTCGATAAGTTCGCTCATTCGCTGTGTGACTGCGTCAATTTACAATTTCCCCGCATTGACAACATTGACAACTCCACAATAACTGTCATAAATGACAGCAACGCAATGAGCTGACCAACAGCTGATTATTAGTGCAAAACCAAAACGTAACAAAATAATTACGTTTAGTTATTAATTAAAAAACTGACTTATGTGACTCTAATTATATGTATTTAAACTGGTTTTAAATACTTACCTATTATTTCATTTCCATAGCTTAAAACAATAACGTCTAGGAAATAATTTTAATTTTATTAATAGGTATTCCTTTAGAACAGGTCGTAAGTCATGTATAACGGCCGCAGTTTATTTGTAAGACAAAGACAGTAATAATCAAAGATATAGGTACAAGTGGTTAGTTATTGACTAATGAATTTGTTAAAACAATGGTTGCTGTAGGTATTGTATTATTTAAATTATTGACACTATTGTTTCATGAACCTGTCTGTTCCGATTGAATAAAAATAAATTAACTATTAATTTCTAAAATGCTCCTTCATTAAATCTACCAGTGGGTAAGTATTTGGGTAAATATTATACATTAAATATATGGTAGGTATGTGGTACCTATATAGTACCATGTACCTACAGTTATAAAATTTAAGGTATCTAAGTAGGCATTTTGGTCTAACTGGGACCCCTGAAAAGAGGCTTAACTCATCATTCTAGACTAGACTTACAATGGAATTAAACGTAAAGGCCTTTAGGTAGGTACATAATCGAAACGCAAATCTAATTCTAATATCCGAAATTTCCAACTGAGAATAGGACTCAAGACCCAATATTTGATTGTAACACCTTCGACCCCCCAAATCACACTAAATAATTATTTTAAGTATCTCCCTATTTAGGTAGTTTTAAGCCAAGTCCTTACCTATTATTAAGTTTAAAAAGGTGAGGAATATGTAAAAAGTGCTACATTTGTCCGTCGTTAACCTCTTTCTGATGTTCTAATGAGATTTTAAAGACGTTATGCATTAGTTATACTACAATACATATTTAGTTTTGCACGTAGGTAAAGTAGAGCCGCTTTTTTATGTTTTTTCTTTTTCTATTAAATATTCATAGGTAGGTGCTGTAATGAAAATGTTCTTTAAGTAAAATTAACTTATTATAGGTCCTTTTAATTTATATTTATACTTAAGTTTGAAATCGCCAATCCGCTTTGAGGATGCGTGATGATTAGTGATCAAACCTTTCTCTGTGTGAAAAGAGGTCGTTGTTCAGTTGTAGGTAAGCATTTTATAGGCTGTTAATGAAAATTAATTAATCTTCAATATTTGTTTATGAACTTGTAAAGTCGAAAGTGGTTATTGAAGAGTTTTATTAGTTTTCTAATCGTTTATTGAGTGGTTAATCTTAGTAATGCTTGTTCTTGGTTATTTTTAGTTCATTCAAATTCTAAAACTAATATTAAATCTAAAGTTTTCGTGTTGGTTATCTAAGATTTATCTTTTAGATTTTCTACTAAATGTAGAAAATCTTTTAAGATTTGAGTTAGAAAGCAGGTTTAGAGATTAAGAAGTGAAATAATATGCTTAGGTACTGACACCTAGGTACTTATCTAAGCAAGTTCATCATATAGTATCGTAGACAATTATGACTCAGTGTAATGACACACTTTTTAACCCCAGAAGGGCTAGGTAGAGGTGCACTACTATTTAAATGTAACAGCCTCTGTTCACCACTGAAGTAGGCAGGTATGCTGTAAGTTGTAAGTCCCGTTCCCCTTGACATAGAGTGGAAATAAAACCTTAAGAAACTGCTAAATACCCAAGCGCTCACCGGTGACTGGTCTCCACTAACTCCATTACAGACCTTATTTCCAATATGTAGAGACTACTTTTGTATGAACTAATTTTCGGTACGATATATTAACGTATGAGCCTTAACTCAGTTGCATTCCATGCACGGGTCAGATCACACACACGAGTGATTACTCGTTAAGTACATACCTACTTACATATAGACTGCTTCAACAAGTATCTACGATATTTTTTTAAGACTTCGATTGCACTCAACGGTATACAGGCTAGGAGGCTAGAAGGCAGTTTGTCAATAAAATCCTTTCATTATTACATTCCGTCGCGCACAGCAGTGTTTTATTGCGCTCCTTACGGCTAATAGCCTCTCGAACTACAAGTGGAATAAGTTTACCTATGTCTCTCCAGTCGGGACTCGGTAACAACACTAGAAAACAATATTGCCAAGTTGTTGTACCCTGGTAGCAATGTTTTGGTAACGTTTTTTGTGTAGTATTTTTTCTACATAGGTGGGTATTTAGAATGTAGAGGTCCTTGTGTTGATCAAGGTCGTCTACCGAGGAACTGCTTTCGGATTCCATTTCTGGAATGGGCAAAATGTTATTGTTTTTTATTTGAGAATCACAATAATAAAACGGAGGTTGGAAGTACTTGCGATGTTCGCCTTTTGTTGATTGTATTCGACATACCTACCTAACTGCCAAAAAGTGGATGAAAAAATAAATTGGTAATATTAATGTACATCTCTACTTACCCCCTCGGATAATACGAGGTTTATATTGTGCTAGAAAGTAAAAAACACAAAGATAAGGTACACCTACTGTTATTTGCTAGCAAGGAGAGCGGGTCCCATGAATTTCGTCAAAAAATATTTCATACGGCAAATTTTTATTTTTACGACCCCTAATTCTTATTTTATGGCCGACATTGCGGCCCTAATGGTTTCACCTTCTGATTTTTTTTCTCAACAAAATAATCGTTCAGTTTTATGTCACGCAGCTATCGTGTTGAATAGAAAACTATTACTGAGTTTTTAATAAAAACACTTTTACGATGTTTTATGTGTCTCGAATATTGATAACTGATAGAGCTGAGAAAGTCAAACTACGTACCTATAATTATTTTATAACTAACTGTTACCTACTCACGACTTTGGCTAAGTACATTGTGGTAAGAAAAGAACGGGCTATGACGTTCCACCCTTTGTAAAAAAATCTCATTCTTTGAAACTGTTGAGTTGATTGGAAAGTGACACATGCGTGCTGCCATCAGAACAGGTCCTCTCAAACTGTTGTGGATCTTTCCTCAAAAGACTACCACAGTATTAACTTGCACAGTTCTCGCACATTATTTCATATCTGTCTGGACTTTAACAAAAATATCATTTATCATTGTCGTTTGCCCAGGAAAATGCCAAAGAAATCATATTAAGTACTTATCTTCATGTTTATTAAGTATCTATATAAAAACATGGCACTACTATTCCGATTTTCCTTTTAATGTTATCACGTATTTAGGTAGGTATGCTTCTACATTGGTAGTCATACAGAAAGTCGCCATGTCCCTAGAAAACTTGGAAAACGCTCTGAGCATGATAAGTTATGATCAAAATGTTAGAAAGAAACTTTCTTTTCGGATATAAAATTTGATTTAGGTTCACTTGTGAGCTCCGAAACTATTTTTTTACTTTGAGGACTATATCTACATAGTATAAATGTTTAATTGTAATGTGTTTGATCACTATTGCAATGAAACTAATTTACGAAAAAACAGTTCCACAACTAAGTGTAAAGTTTATGCAGTAGAAAGCGATGCATTTGGGTTTTTATTTAAGAATTTTATTAATTCGCTATTGTTATGTTATTCAGTAAATATTTTAATTATCTTCTTCAGTTGAAAATAGTACTATAACGAGCTCCTATTTATTAAGCTTCACTTGGGGTGGTCGCAGTGATAGCGAGCACCTAGTAAAACGTTCAAATTACGTAGACATGTTCAGAGTTTTCTATTGCTAATTTGGAAGGAATTAAAAACTCAGATGTAAGTAGGTGAGTTTATCCATAATTTGCCCAGGTTCGGCTTCACATGGAATACTGTTCTCATCTTTGGGCGAGGGCACCCCAGTACCAGCTTCTTTCTTTGGACCGCATTCAGCGGCGTGCCGTTTGGATTGTTGGATGTTTCAAACCGGCTGGACACTTTGGTAATGCGTAGATATGTAGCTTCGTTGTGCATTTTCTATCGCTTATACCACGGGGAGTGCTCTGAGGAATTATTTGACTTGATACCTGCCGCATCTTTTCGCCATCGACCCTCACGACAGCATATGTACTCCCATCATATAGATTGTTGGCAGGCCAAAACTGTGCGCTTCTGACGCTTCCTGCCTCGCACAGCAAAACTGTGGAATGATCTGTCGTCGGCGGTATTTCCGAACTGATACGACCTTTAACCTTCAAGAAAAGAGCGTATTCCTTCTTAGAAGGCCGTCTACGCACCTGTGACTCATCTGGTGTTGCGGGTATCCATGGGCGGCGCTGATCGCTTACTATCAGGTGATCCGTCTGCTTGTTACAAAACGATGGTCTACCTCTACAGTCTATTCATTTAGAGAGATTCCACAAAATAATTTAATTCGATACAAACATTACTTAGCTAGATAGAAACTAGATTATCAACTTTTAAAAAGTCCTCAGTTCTTTAAACACGCCTATCTATCCACTGGACACGCGGTCAGTAAGACCCCGCTCCGATACCGAGGTCCGATTTTCCCGGGCCTCGGGACCTGGGGGACGGTTATTGAAAAAGTTAGCGGCGGCCGAGGGCTGGCCGTGAATTAATGCCGCGCAAATACGGGGAACACTCCATACTTTACCTTATCGAGGACCAAGTAAAAGAAATATAAGGGATTTTGAGACGAACCCGCGTCTACCGTTCCGATTAAATATTAGAGGAAGAATTAAAAAGTGATTGCTATTGATTTTTGAATTGTATTTGTTTAATAGACATGTTTTGTGATAATATTATAGTTATTACTAGCGACCCGTCCCGGCTTCGCACGGGTGCAATGTGCATGTATTACACATAAAAACCTTCCTTGAGAATCACTCTATTTATTAAAAAATACCGAATCAAAATCCGTTGCGTAGTTTTAAAGATCTAAGCATACATAGGGACAGACAGACGATAGGTATGGAGGGAGGATAGCGACTTTGTTTTATATTGTGTAGTGATGTAGTGACATTAACTTAATAATCTACCTTTTCATAATAGTTTGACAATAGTAGAATCTATTTCAAAATCAAGGCCATTAAAAAAAGACGGATGTAATGTCACTTACAATTTTACAAATGATTGAAGCTCCTAAATGTCAGTGGTGTATTTATGTGTGCAAAGTTGCAAAGTTGCAACACCGTAATGTATGAAGTGTAAGGACGGGCCATGTCACACGACACATGTCCTTCGTGTCTATGTGTGTGTATTTTGCGTGTAAGACTATAGCAGCCAGGTACCTCAGTCGTTGTTTCAAGAGACTATAACCGGCTTTTTCAACGTCCTTGTTCAAATTATGTACCAAAATAAGTGCTTATGTAGTACCTATATGTCTCAGGAAAGACACAATTTGCAAACGTATGCAAGTACCTATACAAATAACTAGATACATTAGGTAAATACACTACTCTTTGTACCTAAAAAGTATGGTCATAGATTTGTAAATAAATATATAAAACCAGATAGAAATCTTTGTATTGTTATCTTTTAAATTAGAAGGTTGTCCAAATATCTTTAATACATTTTCCATTGGCAAGATTATTAAGCCATCACCGGTATAATAAGGTATCAGAACTGAAGGATGAATCACCAAATTTTCATGACGTCACCTGTGTGATGGATAAGGTGGTATGCCAGGTAATATTGCTTAGATAATTATGGTAACTTGTGAAACTTGAAGGTGGCAAGTTAAATTCCGTTAAGGTATGATGATAGTAGATCAGTTTATAGATTGTAACTATGTATCAATTTGTTTTCTGGGCCTTTAACTATGCGAGATTGTCAACAGCATGGTGTTACTTATTTAGTACCTATCTACTAACTATTATGATACTAATAGTTGACTGCACGGTTGGTGCGGTGGCTGGGCAACCGGCTGCCGTGCAACGTATCGCGGGTTCGATTCCCGCACGGAACAACACTTTGTGTGATCCACAAATTGTTGTTTCGGGTCTGGGCGTCATTGTGTATGTGAATTTGTATGTTTGTAAACGCACCCACGACACAGGAGAAAATCCTAGTGTGGGGAAACGTTAAAAAAAAAAGATAATCGAAAGGAAACTTTGGGGCTAGGAACTGCACATTAAAAATATCAAAAACTTACGAAACTTATTATACAAGGTGTTGTTTTAAAGCCGCTTCATTTTCTAGGAGGTAACTCGGATATCGATTCTGAGTCCGAATCAATAAAAAAAATTGTAGGATTTTTTTTTCATTTATCTGAAATTACGGAAATTCGTAAGTGCGAAGCACACGTCGACGTTTTGTAACTAGCTTTATAACGCGGCATAACACACATAAACTCAAATACGTAATTGATATTATTACTAATTCCATAAAACTCCAATAAGAAACATTGTTGTCGCTTATTCTGAAATACTGTCGAACTTAAACCATTTATTATAGCCGTATTTTTAAGTATTGACCCGAAATTGTAAAAAATTCTCTTACGTTGAACCTTTATGACTTTTGTGACATGCCCCTGAGAAATGACACGGTTTCAAAACTACACCTTGTATAAAGCTGAAGAAGTTGTTTGTTCGCACTAATCTTCGGAACTACTGGTCCCGTTTGAATAATTCTCTTTGGGTTTGATAGTGCGATAAAACATCACGCTACAATCAATAGGAGCCGAGCAGAGCGGGTAAAATCACGCGGGAGTTGCTAGTTCATGATATTCAGGTCCATATCACATGAATCCCCTCTATAGACCGTCTTCCTTCATAAACTACAACTAATTAGTTAACTTCCCTAGTTTATCGTGACAGTCCGCGCTTTTAACGAACGCCGTATACTTTGATGCCACTGCTTATTATAAAACTTCTGCACACAGAAGTGCAAGAGATGATACACATATTTATTTACCTTCACTTTATTAGCAGAAGTGGCAGACATCGTATTAAAAAAAAACTCTATCTCTTGTTGATACAGTGTATTTTTGGTACTGTTTACTTAGCTTTATATTGTCTTCAGTTATATTATTGTATACCTGCTGTCTTTTCTGTAATTATGTTGCAATGTTCGTTTCAGTTGCGAGGTGAGTTTAGTTGTATGAAATAGACTAATATCAATAGTAGGATCGATTTTATTTCTTATTTTTTTTATACCAAGACGGTGGCAAAAAGGCATACGGCCCACCTGATGGTAAGCGGTTACCGTGGCCTATGTACGCCTGCAACACTTGGGGCATTACATGCGTCTTGACGACCCTTATGAAACCTATTCACTCCCCTCTTGAAGAACCCCATGTTGTAGCCCATTGGGAAAACAGCGGGAGTTCATTCCACAATCGGAGGCTCCATGGGAGAAAATTCCTCTGAAACCGAACTGTAACTGTACTGTATCTTTTGGGCTCCAATGTGTGAGCGTGAACTCCCTGTCGATGGCGAGCGGTGCGATGATAGAAAGTGGACGTGGGCATCATATATTAAACAATTCAGCAGAACACAACCCATTATACAAGCGGTAGCACCCGCACAAAGAGGCAAAATCTTTCCTTAGACTTAAGTGCTCGATACCGCTCGTTTATTTGTGGCATTCGCTGATTCAATTTTTTTATACATTATCATAGGACAGATCGTTAATATGACTAGTTCACATGACAGGAGATAAAAAGCTGAATTTATGTTACTAGGCCAAGGCGTATCTTTTGGTAAAACGTCGCCATCGAGGGTTCGACGAATTCGTGAAAGTTAGAAAATACAGTATCGCAATACATAACCTAAGACTCTTTGTTCAATATCGATCTCGCTAATATGCGAATATAATGATGTAAAATATTAAGAGTCTCAGTAAATAACATTGTTATAGAGGTAGTATCTTTGAGAGTCGTCACAAGGACGTGAAAGTAAAATATTTGATTCCACTATATTATAGTGCAATATTTCATTTGAAACAGTTTGTCAGCGGGCGGTGGTTGGGTTCATTTCGTTAAACTAAACTCATGCTATTGCATTACTATAGCAATAGCGATAAGTTAATAAAACACAAAAAATATGATAAAAACCAGTCCAATAAACTATTTATTCATGTACACGTATAGCTACCGGTATCTAGATAAGACAAAATAATTGGAGTCAAATAATTAGGAATGTCTTTACCATATATGAAATCAAGATGGCCAAATGTCTTATCGGAGAGCACGCAAAGTGAACTGTTCTGTAGTTTGGTCTGAAGGAACTTTATGTCAGTGACATTGGCTACATAGTCGTTATCACTGCCTATAAACACCCAGGGCATTGACACACCAGACAAGTCATATAACGGGGGTTTCGCCGTTCCATATGTGATTAGATTTTTAAGTGCTCCATAGTCATATTTAGAGAATCCATTATTCTGGATCTGTCCCCATCTGACAAAATTCTTAAGAGATGTTCCCGAAGGAGTATGCCCAACTACTACAGGTAAAACATCGGCTGTGATTTGAAACTCATTGTACCCCAGTGCGGCGAAAATAAGGAAGGAGCAGATAGGATATGCCAGTGTAGTAGTGCCGCAAAATAGCTCTCCAGAATTCTGCAAAAGACCATTGCGTTTCAACACTTCTAAATTTAGTAACGGACCAGTTAGTGTCAATCCCGGGGCAATAAGACTCTGGAATTTGATGACGATGAACCTGGAGTTATCCAACCACGCGGTAGGTGATAATCCAAACCCAACCTTTATCTTATTATTGTACTCGGGCTTCGTTGCACAAAGAATTATCAGCATAGATACTCCCTGAGAGTGCGCCACGTATGATAGTTCTGATTCCTCGGTTTCAAGTAAGACATAATCTATGACCGCGGGTAGGTCTAACACGGCCAGTTCATCAACGGAAAAGTCCCAGAATTTTGAGTCTTTATTGGGGTTCAGTGTTGTATGGTTTCTGCTGTAGAAGTTTCCTCTAACGTTGGGAACCCAAACGTCGTAGCAGTTGTCGGAGTAGATGTAGCAGTGAGCCTTCCCGGGACCTGGTATAAGACAGTCATCACCGCTGAGGTAGAGGCCGTGCATGAACATCATCACACCTTTAGAGGTCTCACAACTTTTCTGTATAGGCAGTCGGAACAGGCTTAAGATATACCCATCTTCGGTCGTTACGAAATGCTGTTCAGCTGTATAGCCATCATAGTTAGCCAGCTCTAGGAATGGCAGATCTTGTCGTGGTGATGCTTTAAAGTCACTAAATGTGGATTCGATGTCATTGTCACCCCAGGCAGTGTGCACAATACAGAGCAGGGTCACAGCAAAGAGGAATTTCATGATTTATCTGTTCTCATTCCTGGAATATAAAAATTAAGATCTTAAGTATGTAATCGAAATTATATGCATGAAGTAGGTAACCAGCACTATGTTAGTCGATTGGCCGTGAGGACTATGTCTGCGTAAATTTTATTTTCAACCGGAATATTATTATATCACTAACAATGGCCTTTGTATGACACACCGCGTAAAGACCCACATCATTACTGGCTTCAGAGCTCAATTGGAAATAATTAGGCAGAAAATGAAAACATTGTATATAGGCCTATATAGAGGTACAATAACGATTTAGGTACCGGTTTTTTTAATTTGATTACCCAAACAAAGAAACTGGTTAGGTATTACTATGAGCCAGGTGATTCAAGTTCTTCTTATCATACAGCTAATTGTGTATTTGAATCGTGGAAATTTATGAATACTAGAAGGAGACCAATCGCTACTTTACTCAACCTTAACCTCAATTAATTTCAATAAGTTATTCCACATTCTATGACAATTTCGAAATAAAAAGAAACACAATTTGGCTAAACAAGTAGAACTCAGAACGATATACTCGACGGTTGCAAAATAATTTACGAGCACTTTCAAAATTTAGGTATAAGTGCCATAGAAAATATGCCGCAATCCTATCAAAGATAAAGACAGTGTTTACAATCAGCATTGAACGTTAAACAACGATAAGGAAGCAAAGCAATCACAATGACTCGTACCTAGATAAAACCAATACTTTATGTCCTGAAAGGCTAACTTAAATAGGACGCTGAAAATGTACATGACTATAAAAAACTCAACGTGCTTGACTATATAGGGGGGCGTCCATAAATTGCGTTAGGTGATTTTTTTTTAAGTTCTGTCCCTCCCCCCCGCCTCGTGAGATTTCTTGAGATTTTATTCAACACCCTCCCCAAACCCCCAATCTCACGATGTGCATGTACAATTAAATCTTAAGCACATACAATCTATATAAAATATTTAATACTTTTTTATTTCAATCAGAAAAAAAATTACGTGATATTTGCCGAGACCCCCTTCTCTCCAACCTAAGAAGAAGAAGATGTCAAGATAAGATGAAAAAGTAAGATAAGATGTAAGAAGAAGAAGAAGAAGATGAGATTTGAGTTTACCCCCTCCCCTTAAACATCTCACGTAATTTATGGACGTAAAAGTAGTTAAAAAATAACTAGATACTAACCTTTTTAAAGATGATACAGTTGGTTCACTAATCAGCTACTTTACCAAGATAACCTTCTTATATAGCATTCGTAATATTAATTTATTCTTCATTTTTTAAGAAATTAATTCTTCGAGGTATTTGAGATTAGGCCTTCTTGCACACGACTTAACGTAGTAATTGTGGCGTTACCTACTACTGAACAAAGGAAGGCGGAACGACAACGAGAAGCTATGTGTGGTTTTTGTCAGAAAATTATTTAAAAATATAATTTTTAACATAATATAATTTTACGGCCTTAATCTCCCAAAACATAACATCATAACATCACGCCTTTTATCCCCGAAGGGGTAGGCAGAGGTGTACATTATGCCACTGTACAATGTAACACCCACTTTTCACTATTTATGTTATGAGTCCCATGTAATAGGGGGTGAGCCTATTGCCATATACCGGGCACAATTCCAGACTCCGTGCTACTACTGGGAATTTTTTTGAAAAACCCAGTAATACTTTACTCTCCCAAAACGTTCTATCTAATACGCCAGAACTACACATTATGCATACTAAATGTATAAGTGCATACTAAATGTATGCATAATTATCCCATATCTAACGTAATAGAATACTTTAGGTATTTTACATAAATAGATGTTGATCATATTGTGGACAGACTTAACATAGAAAACGCTACAAATCTTTAATTATGAGCCTCAAGACTGCTGAATATAAACATCCCAGTGACTTCCAGATCGGCCGATTGAAATACAGAAATACATACCTACTAGCATGTGATATGTTTACCTAACTCTTTAGAGTTCAGAGGATATTAAAATGTGAGATTTTGTGTTTACGAATAAGAGTTTATATTCATTTTTTATGGGATAAGCTCAGACGTAAACGAGCAGACGGATCACCTGATGGTAAGCAATCGGCGTCGCCCCATGGACACCTGGAACACCAGAGGCGTTATAAGTGCCTTACCGGCCTTTAGGCGATTAGAAATTTGATTATTGTTAGAGATTCAGGAATTGGGGAGATTGGGGAAGGGGGAGGGGTAATCGGACTTCCAGGGCTCCAGTAACCTCACTCACGACGAAACACAATGCAAGCGTTAGTTCACGTCAATTTTCTGTAAAGGCGCACGGTATCACTCCGATGAGACACTAACGAACTTTCGTGAGACTAACTTAATTAATTATTTTGTTTTCAGCT
This sequence comes from Spodoptera picta, assembly GCA_038387885.1. Lineage (NCBI taxonomy): Eukaryota > Metazoa > Arthropoda > Insecta > Lepidoptera > Noctuidae > Spodoptera > Spodoptera picta. Next base: position 1,315,662 of record JAZHFQ010000329.1, read on the forward strand.
TCCGTAATTGTTTGACGAGGAACTTGACTTGTTTCATGCGATACTAGAGGCTCATATTCATGAGCAGCATTCCGCGACACATGACGCGGCGACTGGCGCGCTGTCGCAGCACGACAGTCGAGTTCCTCGTCATACAGTTAATTAATAAGTGAATAATATTTTTTGACCCTAGTATTTTTTAACTTTTTTCCTCAAAGTCAAAGTCAAAGCATTTATTTCAATTAAACCATAGTTTGGTACTTTTGAAACGTCAACAAATACAAAATAAATAATAGTCTGTCAGTCAGTCCGTCAGTGAAATTAGGTGAAGCTAGGTGCTCATTCCAAAACGTAGATTCGAATGGAGAAGAACGAGCAAGAAACTCCATTCGTTACTCTTTTTAAAAAAAGTATGTTCTACAATGCCTCATTTTATAACCAGCCTAAATAGTTTAGGTTTAATTTTTAAAATAAAATGATGTATGCGCATAATAATTATTACTTCACAAAAGCACAGCACAGGCTGTTTCAACAATGATCAACCACAAATAATTGAACATCGTACACTGACTGTGGATATTTGTTTCACAAAAATGTTCGAATTTTCTTTCCTTTGAATCAAGTAACGAAAAAGGAAGTATTACGAAAAAAATGCCTCGTTGATCGAGTGGTTGCAAGTGCGACTGCCGAGCAAGTGATCTCGGGTTTGAATCCCAGGTCAGGCAGAGTATTTATATTAAGTAGTCGTTTATCGATTTTTGTGTTCATCACTACACTATTATATGTGGTATCATTATTTCACAAAATAACAGTAGCTATTGTTAAATCTGGAATCTAATTAAAATTCTGACTATACGTTTTGGAATGAGCACCTAGCTTCACCTAATTTCACTGAAGGACTGACTGACAGACTATTATTTATTTTGTATTTGTTGACGTTTCAAAACCACCAATCATGGTTTAATTGAAATAAATGCTTCGACATTAACTTTGACCTACTACTGGTCTGATTTGGATAATCCTTTTTTTGTTAGAAAGTCCATTTATCGAGGAAGGCTATATGCTATAAAACATTACGCTGCAATCAAAAGGAGCCGAGCAGAGCGGGTAAAACCGTGCAATAGTTCCTAGTGTACTATAAATACTCTGCCATGTGATCACTACACGGTTCACGATTAATATATATTTGTTGTATATTGTTGCTTAAAGCCTATATAAAACTACAATCGTGTTTATATTACAAATACGAAAGTTTGTTTGTTTGTTTGTTTGTTACACCTTTACGTCAAACCGGCTGAAGGGATTGGAAAGGCAGGAACAAGGGTAGATTACGGCCTTTTTTTGAGGGGTAAATCATACATTGACGTGTCGCTTCCTTGGGTTAGGCGAGGGGGAGTGTCAGACTCTTACTGACTAAAAACCACCCCGTTCCTTCTCCTGCACGTCGAGCCGGAGCCCCGGTTACCCGTTAGGTTCTCCGCGACAGCCGTGAAAGGCCTAACGGGCCAGACGGGAGAAGTCATCCGATGATTTTCCCCCCTTAAAAAAAAGGCCTTTCACGGCTCGGAAACAGGCATCAGTCCTATTGGGCCCCATCTGTGGTGTCGTACGCACGGATCTGGTTCTGGTCGGGTGGCAAGCTACCCTTGCTCACCGTCCGCAGATTGGAAGACTGGATTAACATATAGGCTACTTTTAAACCCACGGGAATTTGGGCGAAGCTACTGGCAGAAGCTAGTAGTAAATATAATCTTTGAACGTACAAGTAATGAGTGCCAAAGTGTTCGGTAACAAGCGTGCACGAAACATTAGTGGAACGCAATGGTGCGGCTGATCTGCCGCGCGCCGAGCCGAGCTGGGCTCTACAACAATAGTATTGTTCGATTTGTATTCTATTCTCGTACTTGCACTAATACTTATTACCTGTAACGAAACTATTAATGTATCGTGTTTGTTAGCTGGATTTTTAATAGACCAGGTAAATAGAAAAAAAGAAAAAACACTTATTCGACAAATAGGTACACAAATACAAAGTATACAAATAAAAATACGGATACTTATATCATACAAAATAATAAAATAAACTTTAAACGGTAAAGATAAGAACAAAATAACAACAAAGAATAACAAAAAATGAACAATACAACAGTAACAGATTATTAAATATTAAAAAAACAAATAGATCATGAAAATTAATATAAATGTAGCATGAATATTTCATTATATCCTGTTGTCTAATATCTCGTTTATCACCGTATTAAGACTAAATACCGATGTATTATAAAAAGATGTTTTAAATGTAATCAATTTTGTGACAATAATAGTAACTTTCAATGGGAGCAGATTTAAACTGAATTTTCTTGAAACTCAGCATCAATGTGACTTAAGTTATGTTGTAATATCTTCCGGGTATAACGAGTAGGGTTTCTGCAATGGTTTGCAAATGCAGGAGATGCGAGGATTTGGTTAACGGCTGGTAATTTATAGGTAACATACCACGCGGCTGCAGGAAACCAATGGCGTGGAAGATACGCTGCATACCTACTGCTAGTGCAAACGGTATTGAATTGAACTGAATTAGATTTTGTACAAAAACCTGCAGGTGCATTAGGTGCACAACACAAAACTCATAGTAGATATAGAAGCGCTATATAAGTTATAAAGGAACGAGCGTGCTGCCGAGTAGTGGGTACATTACGAGATATTGCTGAAGATTTTGAAACAGTTTAACTACCTAGCAACTGTTGGAACAATATGGTGATTTTTATAGATGAATATATTCTAACTAATGCGCAAACACAACAGCAAATTATGTTTTTGTCCCTGAATTAAACTGTTATACTAGTTTTGTATTTACTAATATACAAAACTACTATAACACCGCTTGGTGACCGCTTGGTGTTTGACAGTTTAATTAAAAAACAAATTACATTATTTTGCAAACTTCAAGGTCTAGAAAAGTCGTTTGTAATACTGCAGAGCATTTGTAATAGACAAAATATTCTAGATTTGGAACGGAGTAGAGGCACATAGTTGTAGTATGTATTATGTGTAGCAGTGAGTGCTGGCCAAACAGGAATGTTTGGGGCAGTCGCCACGAGGTCGGCAGGACAAAGAGTGCGAAACTGCGACGAGGTATTGAGGTAGGGAATTATCTATAATTTGTATCGACACTTTTCCAAAATTCCTATCCGTCGCAGAGTGAATGACGATTGGGAATCATTACAAATTTATTTCTTCTGGAGTGAGGATTATTGTTGCTCTGCTAGCAGTGGGCGAAACCATACTGATGATGATCGTAGGTAATGATGACTAAGTTAATAAAACAAATGGAATATGAGGTAACTCGAATGTACTGTATGTAATGTAAAGCATTAAGGCGCATGCTTAGATACGTGATTACAGACTTTTGTGGTCCATATCCGTGTGTTGATAAGTCACCTCCAAAGATTCGTACATTCGAGTGTGAACTTGGAATCGATGCTAAGGGCGGAATGCTAGAAATGAAATCGTTCACTATTATTGGGCAAATTAACCACCGCGAGCTTTGATCGAGGGAGATAACTATACCCTGGAGCTTAGTTTGTGTGTACTGTATCTTAGAATGCTTCGGTTTGTAAGTACGTACTTATGCATATCTCAAAGTTGTGATCAAGGTAGGTAGCAAATTAGCAATGTTCTCAAATTCCGAGCGATCTCCCAGCGGCTTGCCAAGCATGGGGATTATGAAATATGGCAAATGGCAATGCATGCATGTAATATGGCATATGGCAACTGATGCTAAGGGGTAGTTTTTTTTCATGGAGCCACGAATGAACGGGTTGCCGACTCGAAGAGCAGGCGTACGAATGGAGTGGTTTTTAGTCAGTAAGAGTCTGACACTCCCTCTCGCCTAACCCAGGCGGGAGAAGGAACTGGATGATTTTCCTCCCTCAAAGAAATGGAGTAGGTTTTCTTCAGCAGCAGACGTTTTCCGGCTGATGATGACAATGTTCGTACAGCGAGTTGCGAGTACTGGTTATAATTTCACTGAGTGCCTTTTCACACCTTTTGGTTGCAGGGTAGCCAGTGCCGGGGACTCAGCGGCGCAGTGTATACAAATTATGCTGGTACGTGTCAAACATGGTCACATTAATATAGGAGCGTTGTGCTGAAGCAACATTCCATGTTTATATGTATCCATAGCTAATTGCTAATGGTATCGAAGTATAACCACCAGCCCTAATCCCTATGTATCTTCCTATCTCGTGGCAATATGACACTCAATTTAGAAAACTAAATTTGATATTCCATCGTGTTCCCTTGGCATAAGGTTCATATAGGCAGGCTATTAGCTTGGTGCCATATATGATGGATGATGTTGCCGGCGCGCCACATATTGCTAAGAAAATTGTGCTGCACCGCTACCGACGCGACCTAATATATCGTATTAGTACAGGCTGACTTGCAATGAGCTCTCAATTTGTGAAGCTTATTGTGTGTATCAGCGTGATTGCGCTGTATTTGGGATGATATTCGAACTGAATTTTGCTATTGTATTCGAATAATTAATAATAGTAGTAATAATATTATCGTTCTAATTGGGTACCTACTTTCCTAAATCAAAAATAAATTATTTCGACTGTTCAATACAACAAAACATTAAAAAGTAATCACACTTTCATTAATTGTTTTACTGACTAACTTAATTTTAGAAATTTTCCACCAATTTTTTAAGCAATAAGTATGCTGTTTGACGCTAACAAAACGTGGCGTCACAATACACAATCTTGCACAAAATTAATAGAATACTTTCGTTTTTGACAGTTTGACTAGTTGGTAACTACCTAATTCACCTGCTAAGCGTAAAGATTACATGTATTATAGAAAAACCCCTGTTATATGTATAGAATAGAGAAATTTCATAGTCCGGGATTGGATATAGGTTGTTCATTCATTCATTTATATAAAATGTACATGATATGTCTTACAATCTAACGTGATGTCCAACAAAACTATAAACAAATAGTTTGACTGTTTGGACTTTTGTATTTAGTTTTAAATAAAATGAAATAATGATGATCAAAATTAAAAATCTAATTAGTCCGTCAGTTGGATAATGAAAAAATATTAGACACGTATTTTTTATTTTCTCGTATTAAGTTGCAATACTTAGATAAAATGGCGTTAAGTTTAGAGTGGGAGGTCGTTACGTCATAACGTGCTACAAAATGTGGAACGTTGTGACGTCACACGATATTTCAAATTAATATGTCGTCGAATATATTTAATTTTGTAAGAAAAGAAAAAATACGTGTCTAAAGTTTTAAATTAACGTACCAGACGGACATTAAAATAAAATTTAGGAAACTACCCTATTGACAGCAGCAAGCAGTTGCTTGCGGAAATTAACGAGACTGAAGTTATCGCTCGTACTTTACAGATTTACCTATTGAATTTAAAATGAACCCATGTCGAAAAGAACCACAGATATGTAAAATATTTTCTCAAATGTCGACCAAACATGTAGTATGTATGCGTATTTATATTTTTTTAAGAGGGGAAGATCATCGAAAGGCTGCTCCCGTCTGGGTGAGGCGGGAGGGAGTGTCAGACTCTTACTGACTAAAAACCACCCCGTTCCTTCTCCTGCCTGCACGTCGAGCTGGAGCCCCGGTTACCCGTTAGGTTCTCCGCGACATTTATAATAACTATCGTTAGACATACTAAATTAACTAAAAATTGCAGGTAACTCACGTGAATATACTGAGAAAAGCTCTACTAATTTCGAACCACAGAAGGGTTCTTCCTCATGAGCAGCGTGCGCGGTCGCTTTGTTAATTTAGTATGTATGCGGTTGAGATTTTAGTGCACACAATCGTGGTTCAAATTCCATGTTAGCTACTTGCTATCCCCAGAATTCGTGAGAACGTCTCTCAACAAGCTCAGAGAAGCTAAGCGAATAGATATGTATATGTTGTTCTTAACTACTGCTCCAGATGTTCTATATTAATTTCACTGTTTATTTGGTTTCAGATAGCTACTATGAAAACTATTTATCTTTTTCTCATCTTTTCATTGATTATATTCAAGAGCGCTTTACAAACACTAGACATTTCTTTCTATTGGGATATTCATCGTAGATTTTTGTCTTCTGGAGTGCTATAAGTTTTTCAAATATAACAGGCAATCTATTGTACAACAGTACAGTAAGTATCTCTATTACTATAACAGTTTAATAGGTTATTTGTTCATTCAATTGGACGATGGAGTTTAAAACGCATTTTCACGAAAACTCGGTCGTATGTGAAGAAATTAGCTTAGCTGGCAAGTTGCCAAGGAAATAATATATCAATTTGCAGGAAACTCCTCTGTAAACTCCTTTTTCGTACAGGCAATTTTTCTGTGGAATGCGCTCCCCCTGGATGTCAGGATGGTCTCAACTCGATTACCTTTTAAGCAGAAAGTACGTGAGCTTTTCCTAAAGAGGTTGGCTGAATCATCGCGCTAACTATCCACTGTGTATTAGTAAGCAAGTATATATTTATATATTACGTATATATGTATGTATGTAGGCATATTGTACTCATGTGTAGGTATACATTATAATTAAATTTATTTATGTATGTATATCTCCGAAATATATTAGTTTATCTTTCATTGTTTAATAAAATCACTGCTTGCCTCTTGCACCTACCATTTACTCTTCTCTGCATCACCCAAAGGTCAGACTGGTAGAAAATGCCTGCGGCATTAAGTCCACCTTTTTGTACATTTTGTGCATGAAGCATTTTAAATAAATAAATAAATAAATAAATAAACTGAAGGTCAGTCTATCAATTGTACACGTGTGAGAATGTAAGAGAAAATATTAAATTTTATTACTACCACGCTTTTTGTAGTATAGAGATACGTACAGAAGGTTTTTTTGTGAACAATACTATTTGTAAATTTTATATTCTAATGTTAGAAAGTTAAACATTTATTGTGATTGCGTAGTTCATAGTTCTTAATTAAATGTATTTTATAGAATGTGGTAAATGTGAGCTGAAGTACTAATAAGGAAATTGATGTCAATAATAAATTATCTTCGATATTGTTAACACAAACATATCCACCACACGCGTTAGTTCAAATACTTCAAATTTTCTGAGAGTCTTCGAAATGTTGTCTTTAAACTTTACTTGAATGTCAACTTATTTTCAAATTTAAACTTCAAATTACAGAGTGTAGTTTCCTTAGTACAAGTAGAATATCACCGGAGATGGTACAAATCCGCGGAACTGGCATTGGATAATTCCGCGTATCTGACAAATGTAGCTAAAGACCTGCAAAATCTTTATTAGCTTACTTACTTTATTACCTTGATACGAGTTCATTTGGACTCATTTTTAAAATATGTAAAAATAAGCTTCAAATTAATTGAATTACATGACATAACATCACGCTTTTTATCTTCGAAGTGGTAGACAGAGGTAGACATTATGCCACTGTTCAATGTAACACCCACTTTTTACTATTTATGTTATGAGTCCCATGTAATAGGGGGTGTGCCTATTGCCATATAGCGGGCACAATTCCAGACTCCGTGCTACTAGGTACTGACAATTTTTTAAAAACCCAGTAATACTTTGCCCGACCTTGGAATCGAACCCGATACCCCTTGCCCGGCAGTCGCACTTGCGACCACTCGGCCAACGAGGCAAAGGCATTAATATAGTTATAAAATTTAACCTACCCCTGTAAGACTGGATCCATTGCAGATACGGGGCCTTTACGCATGGTAGATTCATATGCCAAACGTAAAATGTATCAGTATTATAATTATTATCAAAAAAGTGGTTCTACTGATGATCTTGTTTAGTGGCAAGTACATATCTTGCTTGTTATGATTTTAGCTACACGATTATTATATTCCCTTTTATATTTCATTCCCGACTGGAATGTCTTATGTCGTAAACCGAGATTTACGTTTTTTATGACGAAGCGGAGTTATATGGTTCTCGTGTTGCTAGTAATTTTTATCTTTATACTCGAGTTGTATCCAGTGTTTAGAGAGCAATCAAGCTCCTTGATTAAATGTCTGTAGTGACTTGTAGTATTTGGCTATGTGCGCGAGCGCGACGGTGGCGACGCGTAGCGTTTACAACATTTGCGGAAACTGTCAAATAATAATCAATGTAAACATTACAATTTTCTTTGCAAATATAAATAAAACCAAAGATTAAAATAGTATGGTTAACATTATTTAAGTGCAATTTATTAAATAGTGTTACTGTAAAATGAATATAATAATAAAAACCGGGTTTGCATCATCCGCATTTGTTTCCAATTACTGCCGTGTTGTGCGCTGCGGTCGTTATGTGTCCGCCATTATTCGCTATGCACATTGCCAATAATCTAGATTACAACTGTTTGTTTTGATGATTGAACTTGCTTATTAACGCACACACGCACACTTACACACCATTATGTATTATGTTCTATTTTATATATTCTTATTTTTATAACTTTTATGTAGGCATATACATACATATATTTATATATATATATATACATATATAATTTATTTATACATATTACGGTTTACACGGTATTATTATTATTTTCTTTTTAAAGTCTTTAACTTGTACACTTGACGACCCATATCTGACTCCTATTACAGCTCCATCCAAAGGTTGTCTGTAAGAGATCGCCTTGTGCGATAAGACCGCCCATTGTGCACTATATTAATTGTTGTTTGTCCTATGTGTTTATGTGGTGTACAATAAAGAATATTATTATTATACTTATGTTTAGGATTCAAACCTCACCCATTTCTGGGGAACTACACCAAAATTGCGGGCTTTTGGCCAAAGCAAATTTGGGGGTGAAATAATATATGGTAAATTAATCTATAGATAAAAACTTCCTAACTATTCTGCATGTATTAAGTATGACTGCTTTCTGTAGGAGTGTGAATGTAAGGGGATGCAAATCAAGGGCCTTTAGACTTGTGTGCAGTGTTTTGGGGATGACGCCTGTGCTAGATATAATTATGGGAATGGTCTTAACTGTGTGAACTTGCCACTGGGTTTTAAGCTCAATGGTCAAGTCTGTATATTTAGAGAGCTTGTTAGTGTGAGTGGAACTTAGGTTATGGGTGTTAGGTATGGCTATGTCTATTAGGTATACTATTTTGTTTTTTTTGTCGTGAAGTGTGATGTCAGGTCGATTGTGATGTATAGTTTTATCGGTTAAAATTGTTCTGTCCCAGTACATTTTGAAATCAGGTGAGTCTAAAATGATTTGCGGTGTGTATTTATAGTAGGCTGTTTTTTCAGGAATGAGTTTGTGTTTGTGTGCCAGTGCCTGATGTATGATAGCTGCGACTTGGTCGTGCCTATGCTTGTAATCTGTTTGTGTGATGGATGAACATGCGCCTGTGATGTGTTGTATTGTTTCAGATTGTCTGTGACAGTGTCGGCAATGATCGCTGCCTAGAGTGCTGTCGCGAATTATGTATTTTCTATAATTTTTTGTGTCTATAACTTGGTCTTGGATCGCCAACATAAACCCTTCTGTTTCAGGAAACAGCTCGCCTCGCTTTAACCATGCGTTTGACGCTATTTTGTCAACAATAGGGTTGGTTAGATCGAGGCGATGACGGCCATGGAGCGATTTCTGTGTCCAAGTTTGTATTTTTTGCTGTTTAGTTATTATGGTCGTTTGTTTGGTGTGGTCTGCTAGAGAGAGTGGCGTATATGTGTCTGCCTGACATATAGCTTTGTGGAGAGGGGAAAGCTGTGAGCGATTGAAGAAGTATTTTCTGAGTGATGTAATTTGGCTATTGTGGAGGTTTGTGATGTCGATGAGTCCTCTGCCACCCTCAATTTTTGGCAGGGTTAACCTTTGAATACAAGCGCGGGGGTGATGTTTCCTATGCTTGGTCATTGTCGTGTTGATTATTCTTTGTAAGGTGGTGAGGTCTGTTTGAGTCCATCGTATGATACCAAAGGAGTAGGTTAAAATAGGGATAGCAAAGGTATTGATTGCTTTAATTGTGTTTCTGGAATTGAGGTGTGTATGTAGTATTTTGTGTAGCCTTGTTCTGAAATTTTGTTCTAGTTTTTTCTTTGTATTTTTGTGATGAATTTCTGTTGATTGGTAATAGCCTAAATATTTATAGCCCTCATTAGGGTCTACTGCTTCTATTATTTCGTTGTTTGTTAGTTCGTATGATGTCGGTTCTACTGTTCCCTTGACAACTGACTGGATTTTGCACTTGTCAATGCCAAATTCCATACAGATGTCATTCGAGAATGTTTGTGTGATATCAGCAAGGGTGTGTATATCGTTTAATGTGCCTGCAAAAAGTTTAATGTCATCCATATACATCAGATGAGTAAGAACTGTATTTTGGAAATTATGTTTGATTTTAAATCCAATATTGTTTTTATTCAAAATATTAGAGAGTGGGTTAAGTGCCAGGCAAAACCATAGCGGGCTAAGTGCATCACCTTGGAAGATGCCTCTTTTTATTGCAATGAATTCTGTTTCAGTTGTTTGACTATCGTTGCGTATTTTTAGTTTAGTGCTCCAAGTGGGCATTATTCCTTCTAAGAATTGGATTATAATGGGGTGAATTTTATAATGTTTTAAAATGTAGATTAACCAGGAGTGTGGCACGGAATCATAGGCTTTTTTATAGTCTACGTACATGGTGTGTATGTCACGTTTTTGTTTAAGTGCTTGTTTGGATGCTACGGCGTCAATGGTTAGTTGTTCCTTACAACCTTTACTATTTTTTCGGCACCCCTTCTGCTCTTCTGATAGGATTTTGTGCTCTTGTGTGTGTTTGTATATAGTCTCGCTGAGCCAAGATGTAATGATTTTATAAATGTTCTGTAAGCAAGTGATGGGTCTGTATTTTGCAGGATTAGCTGTGTCTGATGGGTCTTTTGGCAGCATGTATGTTGTGCCTTGCGTGATGTATGGTGGCATTGTGTCAGGTGATTGAATAAATGTGTTAATGTGTTTAAGTAGTAATGTATGAGTGCATGTTAACTTCTTATACCAGAAGTTGTGAATATTATCTGATCCTGCAGTCTTCCAGTTGTGGGTCCTAGATATGACTGTTTGTAATAATTGTAAACTAATTTGGTCAAATTCGATTTCCGGTATATCTATCCATCTGTCTTTGTCTTCTCCAATCCACGTGCTTTCTTGGTGTGTGACAGGGTTAGACCAAATATTTGACCAGAATGCGTGTAGTGATTCAGGAGTTGGTAGTAGTGTGTTATTTTCTTGTGAGCTATTGTGTTGTTGAGTTAATTTTCGGTAAAATAATTTTTCATTATTATTAAATTGTGTATTTTGTGTTTTTCTTGCTGTCGTTTCTTTATACCTTCTTAACCTGCTTGCTAGTGTGTTAAGTTTTTGTTTTAACGTGTCTAAAAAGTGTGTTATATCGGTGTTTTGTGTTTCGTGTTGTGTGTGTATTTTGTATGTCTTTTTTATATTACTAATGTGTTCTTCTAGGGCCGGAGACCGGGCCCCGTTTGCATACTCAGTAAGCCTTCCTATGTTGGCTCTGAGCTCACTAATCCTACGTTCCAATCGTTTTTGCCACCAAGGTACTTTTCCTGATTGCTTACTAATAATATTGGTGTCTTTGATCCTGGCCCCATTGAATATGGCTATTGTGTATGCTGCACAATAAATAGACGTCTGAAGAGTGTGAAAGTCTGTATTAGGAGTCAGTATCTTTGGGAGTATATCAGCATTGAGGTAAGTCGTTACAGCTGCTAGTTTTCTTGAAGATTTTAGCTTAGGTATATATGGTCTTGTTGTGGGGTCAGAGTCTTTGAATTTATTATAGTGGTCTATATACATTTGTTCTAATTGTACAAGTATATCATTAGGCAGGGTTAGAGTGTTTTGTGCTACTGGATGTGTATTTTGGTCAATGTTACTTGTTGATGTTGTTAGTTCGATGTTGTTTTCATTAGTGTTTGTTAGTGTTGGTTGTATTTGTGTTGCCTGTGCTGTCAGTTGTGGTATTGGTAATTCATTGTTGTCTGTATTTGCGGAAGCTAATTCACTCCTAACTTCTTCTCTTATCTGATTAAGTCGGTCAATGTGTAACAATTGATTATTGACAATGGATCTGCGTTGGTCTGATATTCTTTGTGCGGATAGGTGTGCAATTGAGGGGCATTTTGAGATTATATCTTGGTGTAATAGTGGTCTATATGTAGTTAAATCTGTCTCAAGATTTGTTAAGCGGTAGTTGCTTCTCATAATAGCTTCGTTTAGGTTGGTTGTCCATCTCATTCTACGGCTTTGAGTGTTCTCATTATATGTATTATTTTGCGATATTGATGGTTGATTTTGTAATAATAGTCGAACTTCGTCTTTGATGGTCTGGATTTCCTGATCTGTGAGAAAATTGCGCTGGACAATAGCGCGACGTTGATCGCCTATTCTTTGCTTTGAAGCATTCATTTCAGGGAATTCTGCTGTAAAACGTGCGTGTAATGGTGTCAAATAAGTTTTAGTGTCAATTTCAAGATCGGTGAGAATGAAGTAGTGGCGCATGATGAAAATATTCATTTGTTTAGTCCACATTTTACGTGTGCACCGTCCACCTTGAGCGGGTGCAGTAATTTCGGCTGAGGTAGCCTCCTGCACAACGTCTCTGGTGGAATGAAATGATAATGGGGATGAATTGGTTGAGCTGGACTGTTGGTTGTTGAGGTATGACGCTGGTGATGAGGGAATGGATGAAAATAATGATGACGTTGGTGAAGAACATGTTGACACTTGGTCATGTTGTGCTGCAACAGCTTGTGACTGGGCAGCTTGCGATACGGTGCCCTCCCCAGAGTACGAAGGGCAGCCCGGGCTGGAAGGCCCGGGGCGGGATTCTCCATCGTTGTTAACTCCGGTACCCGCCTGGGGTATAACTCTACTTCTTAGTCGCATCGCATAAATGTGAGGGTTGTTTCGTATGAGGCATGGGTAAGAGGAGAAATCATGGCAAAAGAAGTGAAAAGTATTAAAGTTAAGGTAGTAAGTAGATAAAGTAGGTTAAGGGAGTGAGAGGAGAGAAAATTAGGAAGTAAATACATTTAGCCTATGACTGGGTCAAATGTATCAGTGATTGGGACCGTTAGTTGGAAGGGTGTCGCCGAGGTGTAAGTGGCTTTAACATTTGTATCTCCTTTAAAGGGTGAGTCTAGTTCTTAGTGACCTAATCGTAGTTCATGCCTTCCGTAAGCCCCCCCACCACGTCAAGGTGGCCCCTTAGGGGGGTTATTATTATTATTATTATTATTGTCGTTGAAGTTTTGACCGAATTCAAAAAGATAAAAAGACGTTTTCAGGTCTGTATGTATGTGTTTGTGCACGATTATTTCGCAATTGGCTGAACCGATTTTGAAGCGGTTTTCCGAAAAGTGTGTGTTACACTTACGAGAAGGTTTTAGTATTAATTAACCGACCAAATTCTAAAAAGAGAGGTTTTATTTATCAATTATACCATAGTTTAATACTTTTGAAACGTCAACAAATACAAAATAAATAATAGTCTGTCACTCAGTCCGTCAGTGAAGATAGGTACTGAATGGAAGATCATTAATAGAAGAGAAGTCTTTGGCCGTAATTTTATTTATTTATTTATTTATTTATTCATATTGCACAATGTACATATAATAAGAAGTATTACATACCACTAATTCAGTACATTACCATGTTAGGGCGCAGCAATTTAAAACATTACAAAATTTATTTATAACTTTATACCTCTAACTAATTATTTATAACAAAATTTATAACTATTTCTTAGAGCTAATTTATAAAAAAGCTTTTTAATCTTTATTTATGGGGTTTTTGGAGGTCATCTGTTTCAAGTGAACCGGCCTCATTAAAGTAGGTTTATCAATTCTGATTGATAACAAAATATAAACATAAATATTATGGTGGATAATTAAAAGTAACTGAATTAAAACAAAATCATTATCCTTATGTTACCTAATTCGAATTTAAAATTAATTTGCATAATTTTTTTCATGAATTTATGCATACCTACCTATATAAGTTTTTAATGACTAGTAAACGGGTGGTCTAATTATAAGAAATAGATAATTATTAAGTAATTCACTTTTGAGTATAATTAATTATTCATACAAATATTACGTATTTTATTGCTACCTTTTGATGAAGTTGAATAAAGTGTTTTTATATAGTTTTTATAAACAAGATGTTTAATATTTGTGGCCAAGTAATCAGAAGTTAGAAGAATAGTTTTTTACCCGTGTTTGCGGGCACGCTTGTGCACTAACCAATGTATCTCCTGCGTAGTGGGCTAATCTAGTTCGACTTGTACACTAACCAATGTATCTCCTGCGTACTGGGCTAATCTAGTTCGACTTGTGCACTAACCAATGTATCTCCTGCGTAGTGGGCTAATCTAGTTCGACTTGTGCACTAACCAATGTATCTCCTGCGTAGTGGGCTAATCTAGTTCGACTTGTGCACTAACCAATGTATCTCCTGCGTAGTGGGCTAATCTAGTTCGACTTGTGCACTAACCAATGTATCTCCTGCGTAGTGGGCTAATCTAGTTCGACTTGTGCACTAACCAATGTATCTCCTGCGTAGTGGGCTAATCTAGTTCGACTTGTGCACTAACCAATGTATCTCCTGCGTAGTGGGCTAATCTAGTTCGACTTGTGCACTAACCAACGTATCTCCTGCGTAGTGGGCTAATCTAGTTCGACTTGTGCACTAACCAATGTATCTCCTGCGTAGTGGGCTAATCTAGTTCGACTTGTGCACTAACCAATGTATCTCCTGCGTAGTGGGCTAATCTAGTTCGACTTGTGCACTAACCAATGTATCTCCTGCGTAGTGGGCTAATCTAGTTCGACTTGTGCACTAACCAATGTATCTCCTGCGTAGTGGGCTAATCTAGTTCGACTTGTGCACTAACCAATGTATCTCCTGCGTAGTGGGCTAATCTAGTTCGACTTGTGCACTAACCAATGTATCTCCTGCGTAGTGGGCTAATCTAGTTCGACTTGTGCACTAACCAATGTATCTCCTGCGTAGTGGGCTAATCTAGTTCGACTTGTGCACTAACCAATGTATCTCCTGCGTAGTGGGCTAATCTAGTTCGACTTGTGCACTAACCAATGTATCTCCTGCGTAGTGGGCTAATCTAGTTCGACTTGTGCACTAACCAATGTATCTCCTGCGTAGTGGGCTAATCTAGTTCGACTTGTGCACTAACCAATGTATCTCCTGCGTAGTGGGCTAATCTAGTTCGACTTGTGCACTAACCAATGTATCTCCTGCGTAGTGGGCTAATCTAGTTCGACTTGTGCACTAACCAATGTATCTCCTGCGTAGTGGGCTAATCTAGTTCGACTTGTGCACTAACCAATGTATCTCCTGCGTAGTGGGCTAATCTAGTTCGACTTGTGCACTAACCAATGTATCTCCTGCGTAGTGGGCTAATCTAGTTCGACTTGCTACCATGATGCGAAATCGATTGGTAGGATTTACGTTTTGTATTTTTTATAATACTTGAACATTACTACAGAAGAACTTAGTAATCGGCGTTCCGTAGTCTTTGCCTACCCCATGGTAGGCATGGTAGACCGGCGTGAGGTTATGTATGTATGTATGTATTACTATATACTACAGTGTAAGTAAAGTTATCAAGGGTCGAGTTTGATTTTGGAACAAGCAACACGAAATAGTTAGGTGTTACATTAATTTTGTTTTATTTTTATAACATTGTATGTGTATTATACGCTTACATATGTTTGTATCATGTGGGCACGTTTACAAACATAACTGCATACGTATGTACACAAATATACACTAATACTTCTTAGTTTCAAATGAGGAACATCAATTCCCACTTCATCAGATTTAACAAAAGACATTTTAAAATTCATAACCGAGGCTCGAGGAGGCAGTAGTCATAAAATCAACATGTTTTATACAGTAACATGTATAAAACCTTTAGGGAAAGTTCTTGTTGGCGGCATTTTACTCAGTCGAGTGTGGTATCGAAAACTTGGAGTATGGTATAAAATCGTTTGGTGTGATGAGGGCCGGGGGCCGCTTTTTGCGACCTTCTACTGTGACGAACATTAAAAGGGATAGCTTAAGGGGACGGTATACTAGGTGAGCAGACATTTTGTTACAGTGAAATGTTATTTGAATTTGGAAGTGATCGGGTTTTTAACGTACTGGTAATACGTCAGTAAGTAGGTAGGTTGGTGTTGTTCTATTGGTTGCTACCTACATTAAATAAAGTTTTGATAATGACAATTTGATGCCAGTTTCATGTAAATAAATACATAAGTGAAACATGTGTTGGGTATAGTACCTATTCATAATCTGTATGATCTCAATTAATATAAGATATTGTTGTTGTACCTACGATTCAATTTAGCTCAGCCCAGACTTAAAGCATGGACCATCAAATACTTAATTCGAATCAATTTACTATCTTTACTTTGTATCGAAAGCAGCTGCAGCTACGACAAGACCTAGAGTTAACTTTGTCGTACAGATATTTATTTCATTTTCATTTTGACCATCACTATTTCTAAAATATGTTATGTACCTCGTGTAAACACTCCCCTCACACCACGCTGCTCATGAATGTGTCATTTCACACCGAGCGCCCGCGGCTATGGGGACATTCTTTATTTTTTCTGAACGATTATAAGGCTAATATGGCCACGTCACGCCGAAGGAACCCTGACATTGTGATGACGTCACTATGGTTAGCTTTTATTATCTATGCCTATAAAAGATATGCCGTCATGTCTAGAGGTGAAAGTTTGGAAAAATCTAAACAAATAATGTGATTTTTTTCGTGTTAACCTGTGAATGACATCTGAAAACATTATCTTAAAATGGACATTAGGTGCAAGTAAAACAATGATATGATTTATAATTAGGTTATTATTATGGTACGATCGCACTGATCTAACGCCTTATACTGGTATAAGTAGTTAAGGTGGATGCCTAGATAGACCTCACCATAAATTTTTCACGTGTGGAAATCTCCGTAAATAAACAGTTTCTGCAGAATAAAAGGAACTATAATGAGACTTTATAATGTATTATGTTTGTGTATGGTCCAAATTTTATAAAAAAAACAGTAGTATATCTAGGAGAATTAGACCTATTAGAAGATTAATTCGGTTTGGCAGTTTGTGCGAAAATTTACGCGTAACACTGAAAATAAGTATCGTTTAGTATTTATATGTACGTAGGTACGTAGCTTACTTATACGCATTTCTCCAATTTAAAGTTAGATTAGTTGTGATTTAAAATGAATCTCAGAGACTGACCTTTAAAATTCAAAATAATAAATACACTGTTAAATTACAAATTCGGTTAGCAACATCATAATTTTGAGACATGAATTGGTATGAAATGAAATATTACGTCGTGTCGTGGCGAATCCTCGTGCCTAATGGACAGACCTTTTTGTGGCCATTAAAACAGTTTTTTGAACCCTTTTTAATATTTTATCTGACCACTCACGTGCTTGTGAGCAGATGAAGATAATTCTAAAATCTCCAAGAGCCTATAGAAAGACGATTCAATTTGAATATTGTGGAAGTACTGACGCTGAGGAAACTCGGCCCGGTTTTACTGTTAGATTTAGTTTAAAATCATTTATTCTTAGTCTCGGTAGTATAACAATAATGATGTATTTGTTTTGTTTGTATTTAACCTATATGTGGATAATTTTCTTTTAAAATAATAACCTATATGAACTGTAAAAGTACTTATTTATTATTTGACCAACTTAACCCATTTGGGACCAAACGCAAACTACACATAATTTAATAAAAATAACTTTATTAACTCAATGAAATGACGCCCACAAACTAATATCAGCAAAAAAAAATCAAAAAATATATTTAGAAGTATTAAAAAAAATGCCATCCTTGATTGGGGACAATGGGCTCATATGCAGTACTTTTCGAAGTAGTAACTGTTTTCGACACATAAGGTTCTAACGCATTATTTGCATTGATATCACAGTTTTTTTATGAAGAATTGCGTGTCGGAACAGATATTAACTAAATCTCTGCGGAAAATGTCTAAATCAATTTGATGTGACGCGCCTGTATTTTTTTTGCGGGTAAAAATCATGCATTGCGTTTTTCACCTGGGGGACTCTTACTGGCTAAAAACCAACACGTTTCTAATTCTGCTTCAAGCCGAAGCCCCGGTGACCCACTAGGTTATTCATAGTGGTCGGGCATCTGTCCCACTGAGCCATCTCGATCTAAGGCGGTCTGATAGCACTTTGAAGAGCGAGCGTAACGCCACGCGCCTTATAGGTTCAGGTCTGGTTCTGGGCGGCGATCTGTTCTTGCTACTATGACTGCTTCGCAGAAAGCGATGGTTTTCCAGTTTCCCCCTCGCTCCGCACCACCAGAACCAAAGCTGGACGTTGAAGATTATCGTCGTCGATCACTTCCCGGAGGAGACGGTGGTGCTCAATGTATACAGGGCATAATGCTACTCTATCCTCTGGGTGGACCTCGCTGTGGCGACACCAGTATACAGCTGGAGGAAATGCCCCCTACCGCTGAATTCTGATATCGAATGCGACGCCTGGTACTGTAGATGGAGTTCTGCATCGTCGATCTTGATGCCCATCAGATTTTAAATATGAACGCGTAGAGATAAGACTTGATATAGAATTGGTGATGCTTATCGTGAATTAGCATATGTAGTCACCAAGTATTAGCTATAACTAAGTTTAGCCTATAGGTGACCTTTATAAATTGGAAAACAAAATACAAATCAGGTATAAATGTTTTAAAAATATACTACAGATGTGCCCATTGTCCCCAAACGGGGACACCATAATATTTTCTAACTTTCCCCTAAGCGGAATTGAAAGTATAAGGATATTCTTCAATATTGTTTTAAATGACACTATAAGCAAGCAATAATCACAAAAAAGTTTTATAATTCTTCATAGTAACATACTATAAAACGGCTCTGCTTTCGATAATAATCCCCATTTCACTTCCTCTTGATAAAATTGTCAATATGACCCCCTTTTTGTAGGAATTTGTCAAAACTTCTAATAATTTTAGGAAAGTACACTACTTCTCATAAAAAATACTAATGAAAATTGAAGATAACTAAACAAATGAATAACCAGCGGGTAAAAGAAGACCTGTCCCCGTATGGGGACGGCAGATCCAAATGGGTTAATGTAAGAAGTTTGACTTGGAGAATTCTTCATAACACTCTATTACATGCCAATGTATAGGACATCTCTGCCTACCCGTAGGTAGGTACATATAAGGGCTAATATGATGTGCTGTAAATCTAAGTCTAGTGAATAGTTCACTGTCGCTACTTGTAAGGCCTCGTTGAAAACGTTTTATTCGTGTCACGTACCATCCCTCTCATATTTTTATTGTCCGCAACAGCTTAAGAAAATGCTCCTCACTGAAAAACAACGGCTTTTAATGGTTTTTTTGTAAAAACAAAATGAATTAATGAATAGTTCTTTCTTTTCCATTGTAACGCCGTTGTTTTCGAACTTGTAATTTAGTGAAAAATATTCTTAATTGTTAGCTGCGCAATCTGACTGTTTATGGGCTGGAACTCGATTGGGTGTTGATAAAATACATTGGTGATATTCATAACTGACTTATTCACTTCTTTCTTTAGATAAAATGCTCTAATGCCGTTTTTCAAGTGGTTACCAGCCAGCATCCCATGGTTACATGGTTACGGGAGTACGATAAAAAACAATTTATTTTGACATAACATCAAGCCTTTTATCCCTGAAGGGGTAGGCAGAAGTGCACATTATGCCACTGTACAATGTAACACCCACTATTCACTATTTATGTTATGAGTCCCATGTAATAGGGGGTTAGCCTATTGCCATATACTGGGCACAATTCCAGACTCCGTGCTACTACTGAGAATTTTTAAACACGCAGTAATTCTTTGCCCGACCCGGGAATCGAACCCGAGAACCCTTTCCCGGCAGTCGCACTTGCGACCACTCGGCCAATGAGGCAGTCAATTTATTTTGCTACTTACGAAAACAGTTGAAATCTACATCCACATTTCTAGACATTTTTTGTTGTTGTTTCTGCTTGTTCTAATCTTCTGCAACATATTCAAAGAATTTTATAAAATGTGTAAGGTTTGTCGCTTATTGCGCTGAAGCGTGGAGCTCTGCGGCGACCATATTTAATTTAAAAGTGCAATAACTTGAACACTCTAGTGGTCAGCGCTGAGTATAATCTGAGATAGGTAGTGCTGAATTACTGCGAGTCGTACCTATGTTATAAGAGTTTCGAATATGGAAAATATGAGAGTTTCAGATTTACTACAGCATTCCAAATCATCTAGCCCAACAAACTCTCCATTCATTAGTTGGATGATCGAAAACATACCTCCACGAAAACACAATGGCTGCAGAACGCATTAGAGGTATGAAAGCTAGAAACTTCCACATTAATCCTAGCATTTCCAAGCCATAAATACTAAAAGCCATATATTTTAAATAAAAACCTGGAGCGACCAACTTTACCAGGAGCTCTAAAATATTATAGCGTGCTTAATTCTAGCGTGCATCTGCGATTCCCAACTAAGCCCATTAAACGCAAAACTAACTTACACTTGCGGTTGGGATGCACTTTAGTGACATAGAAATAAAGTAGTTTTTTCAATACCTGCAAAAGATTTTAAAATTAAACTAGTTGGATTTGAAAGCCTTTATGTCTTTGTGTTAAGGCTGGTTTTACGGTTGCGTGTTGTTCAGGGAGTGAGCCTAAACTTGTTGCTCGACTTTACCTAGCTTCCACCAGTTTTATAGTCACTACTGTTCCTGGGGATGCATCTGTGGTTTGAATTTTTAAGTTCTTCTTCACATACTATTAAAATTGAGCGATACATCAAAATACGGACAATATAGAAGAGTTCAATTGACACAGTTCTCTTTCTTCAAATCTCCTTCATAGCTAAATTTTTATTAAGTTTGGCGTTACTAATAAGAATCGCTTAATTATAAAATCAGTAGTGGGATAAGAAGAGATGACCATCGTATCCGATCGAGTAGTACCTATATAAAAACCATTGACGATGAAGATGAACCGATCATATTATAAATCTGTTCTGTTTCTTCAGCATCTTAACATTTCTACCCATATCAAACCAAAAGTATATATCGTACCTATGATGATATACAAGAGACTACCAGGCTCCCAGACATGGCAGGAGAGACGCGTGCAACATAAATTGGCGTCTTCTTACATTCAATTTACAGCGAGCTGCCATAGAAGCGGCGAAGATATGATTCACTTAGTGCTGCTCGTGTCTCCTACTCGTGTACGTTGTATACTTCTTATTTGTTACTAAATACGTGCTTAAATATGTTTATGATTAATTTATTGCGTTACGAAAATCAACAGCTGCCTATTCCAATAAGACATTTCGAAAGAAAGCCTGTTACTAAACGTATCCATATAAAACCAAGCACTTAAAAATAAAAAGTTCTAAGATTATCTAGGCAGGAAACCTGGGCTTATAATTTATAATTATAAGTTTGTAATCGCCAACTCGCATTGAGCAAGCGTGGTCATTAATGCTCAAACTTTCTCCGTGTGAGAAGAGGCTTTGCTCAGTAGTGGGTATTTATAGGCTGTTGATGAGAAAAATAAAAAGAAGCTTCTTCGTGTGAGAAGCATTTTCTCAGCAAAAGGACAGTCAAAATCTGATGATGATGATGATGACGATGATCATTTCGAAAGAAAACATCGTATCCTTGGATTCCTGCCATAAAACGATGACTTGGGTACATCGCGTTCATAAAGTCGGTTATTTACCTACACTTTTGACTAAAACATGGCTAGACGTAGCTATGAATGTAGGTATTCTAAATGTCGTTGTACACAGTTCTAGGTCCTTGTCACAGAGTAGTAGGGTTGTCTCGCGTCTAATTAGAGGCACTTGACACGCCTCATCAGTGTGTTCACACTGCGTATTATCTGCACGCCTCACGTACACGTCTCAACCCTGCACTAATTATTTGCTTCAATTCCACTCATTATTTTACAAGAGAGATTATTAAATGCAAACTCTGTTTATTTCTAAGTTTATTTATTTATTTATTTATTCTTTAATGTACATAATTTGTTTATGGTACATAAGGCGAACTTAATGCCATATGGCATTCTCTACCAGTCAACCTTAGGGTTTAAGTAGAAAATTTGCGAAAACTGAGGTACGGAGAATAAACTAACAACAAAGAGAGAGAGAGAGAGAGAGGAAACAATAATGGTAATTATTAAATAATATAGTTATACATATATATTACATAATAGTAAATAGTATATATAGTCATATGCATAAAATATATAGGTATAAATTTTATTTGAAAATGTTTTATATATACAATTAATATTAACTATAACTAAATGAAAATATATACAACTTAAAATATAAATAACTATGAACTAAAATAAATACATACATAAATATATATCGACGAAGACCTAGATCTAGCGTTGCAGCGATTTTAAATAAAATTCATGAACTTGGTGTTTGAAGGAGATTTTATTAGGAGCTTTTTTGATATTGAGGGGGAGCGCATTCCAAAGTTTGATGACACTTATTGTAAAAGAATTAGAAATAAAAGAGGTCCGGTGGGAAGGTATCTCAAGAAGCAAGTTGTCCGTCGAGCGGAGGTTACGGTTGTGGCAACTGCCTAATAGCTGGAAGCAGGATTTTAAGTAATCTATTTACTTAGTTATGCAATGATTGCTTGCGAAATCAACATATTTGGAAAATTAAAAAACATAACATCACGCGTTTTATCGAAGGGGTAGTCAGATGTGCACATTACGGCACTTAATGCCACTGTACAATGTAACACACACTTTTCATTATTCATGTTATGAGTCCTTCGTAATAGGGGGTGAGCCTATTGCCATATATCGACTAGCAGGCACATTTCCAAACTCCGTGCTATTACTGAGATTATTTTTAAAAAACCCAGTAATACTTTGCCCGACCAGGGAATCGCACTCAAGATCCCTTGACACTGCGTGTATGGATTTGAGTTCGTGAACACAAATACAACACAACTGGTGATATATCTAATCTGTGTTTAATCTGCTCACCTCTTCTAGGACTAAGTTCAAAAAAACCTACATAAAACTATGAAGAGAGTTTTAATATTAAACGAATCATTCGTATCGATAGTACATTCGAGAGTAATCAAAAAAATTTCGAGTGAAAGTACTATTAAGATCTACATAAATGATTTTCTTGGAGTAAAAGTTTGTTAATCTCCTTTAAGCTGAAAATTATAAGTAAACGATCGAAGTAAGCGAGGCACGACTTAGGACCACTTCATTACAAAGAAAGATTTTATAACTTTTATTTATTCAGTTTGTATAAAAACGAAACTAAATAATTGCACCACATAACATAATATAACATAACATCACGCCTTTTATCCCCGAAGGGGTAGGCAGAGGTGTACATTACGGCACTTAATGCCACTGATCAATGAAACACCCCCTTTTCACTATTTATGTTATGAGCCCCATATAATAGGGGGTGAGCCTATTGCCATATACCGGGCACATTTCCGTGCTACTACTGAGGTTTTTACAACCCCAGTAATACTTTGCCCGGGAATCGAACCCGAGATCCCTTGCCCAGCAGTCGCGCTTGCAACCACTCGGCCAATGAGGCAGTCTGAAGTGCCAAAATATCAATGGGTTCCTTATGTGTGCGTGTGCAATGGATCACCACACGTTACCAGACTTACGAAAATGGCAGATGTCCTTCGTGTCAATGTGAATATGTCCTGCCTGTAAGTCTACAGTAAAATAGTTGCCACAGTCGTTGTTTCAAGAGACTGTATCCGAATTTTTTCAACGACCGTGATGGTATGGAATTAAATAAATTAGAAAATTTAAATAGAATTGAATCATATTTTCTATAAAATATGCCAATCCAAAAGAACCTTCTGTTTAAAGACACAGTAAAATAGGTACATCTCACTTGTTTTTTTAATCATCACCATGACTGCCCATGAAATCAATGCAAAATGGCGGAGACTCATATAAATTCATTTCCCCACACATTTAGGGAGGCCACAAAAACGTGGCTCTTTTATAAGGTCAGTGGGGTACCCTATAATGCTTATAAAAACGGTCTGAAACGCCTGTCAAATAAGCCGCTGTATCTTTGCGACGCATTCTGTAAGCAGAAACAATATCAACCGGGGTCCCAGTTTAATTTCCATAAGAAAATAAAAATGCTCGTTATTTGTCTTTGGTTGGAGGATCTTGGTTTTGTGGCCGGAGTACTAGTGGTTCGCGATGGGTTTTTAAAAAGGTTTTAATAAATAAACTTCAATATAAGCGATTAATCGTCAGTCAAACCTATTAATTTGTTAATGACAACCCATTTAAAGAATAAATACTGGCCCTACTAATTAAACATCTTCAGTTTTATTGCTTTGCTAGTAATGTATAAGTGTGAGTGAGCCATGCTTCGGGACGAATAGGCCTGCTCGACGGAGCGACACCACGGCCTCACAGCGTGTGTTCTGGCAGTACCTGTTAAAAATTATCTTTTCTTCTAAAAAAATATTTTTCGATTCTGAGACCCTTGTTCTGTGCACACTTAGCATACACAGGCCGCTTAAACAATTTTCGCTCATGGTTGAAGCCACGTTTTGACCCGCCGTAATGTGCTAAACGATCGTTCTATTGTACAGGTCGTACAGGGCTGGGCAAGCAAAATAGCGAACTAGGATAAAATTGCATTTTTTTTACACTTTATAGGTCGACGTTTGACCACCATCTCGCTTGATGGTAAGCGATGATGTGGCCGAAGATGGAGCACGCCTACCTATGAGCAACCTGTTCACTCGGGACTTGAAGACACCCAAGTCATATTTGACGGGAAACAGTCTCTGGCAAGAAATTCCTTGACGCGAAACGCTTTGTGCGAATGGGGTGGAATGTCCACCGTATAAGGGTGGCGCCCCGCCTTTCGTCTGGTGGTGCGGTGGTGAAATGGACTAGGGGGAATAAGTTTGTGCAATTCTCACGCACACTCACCGAAATGTATCCGATAGAAGACCGAAAGGCTTGCGACTTTGCGCCTGT
Organism: Spodoptera picta; assembly: GCA_038387885.1. Lineage (NCBI taxonomy): Eukaryota > Metazoa > Arthropoda > Insecta > Lepidoptera > Noctuidae > Spodoptera > Spodoptera picta. The sequence continues at coordinate 1,340,813 of JAZHFQ010000329.1, forward strand.
GTTCGAGGCTTTCTGGCCGAGCCTCCACAAGCAAATCGTCATTGATGAGCTTCTTGGCACGCCTCTCGATGGATTCGAGGGCTTCTAACTGGTATTTCGCCGAGCCATCCCAGAGATGGGAGCAGTACTCCATTCTCCATACACGACCGAACTTGTGTTTGGTAAAGAGTGAGCAACTGCTCCGGCGCGAAGCACCGTCTCATCCTCGACACTGGACACCCAACTTTTTACCAGCCAGTTGCGCCTTTGTCTCGATATATGAGCCAAAATTGAGAGTGGGCGTCAGAGTTACGCCGAGAAGCTCGAGACGGTCACCCATCGGAACGGACACACCTCGGAAAGTAGGAGTCAGTGGGAACCGACTCCGTTTAGCGGAAAACAGACACGCCTGGGTTTTTCTGGCATTGAACCTGACCAGATTGGCGTCACCCCAATCGGAGACCGCCTGCAAGGACAGGTTCAGACGATTTACCATAGATTCTCTCAGAGACTGGATTTGAGTTGCACTGGTTCGCGCATCGGACACATACCTCTCAACAACGGTGCTGTCATCTGCGTACCCAAAGATACCGGGCTGGAGCAGGTCATTAATGTGCAACAAAAAAAGTGTTGCAGAGAGTACTGACCCCTGAGGAACCCCGGCATTAATACCATGTTGATTGGATGAGCAGCCATCAATGACCACTCGGATCGATCGATCCCTCAGGAAGTCTGTTATCCATCTGCACAAACCAGTGGGGAGTCCATATGCGGGAAGCTTGCCAACAAGACTATCGTGCCAGACCCTGTCGAAGGCCTTCGAGACATCGAGCGATACGGCTAACGCTTCCCCGTGTTTCTCGATGGCCTCGCTCCAGATGTGGGTGGCATATGCAAGAAGGTCCCCAGGAGATCGGTTGCGGCGAAATCCATAATTTCAATTCCGAAATTTTCGGCATTTCCGAAATTTTGCACACATCTACCAGTTCCATCTCCTTCAAATCATTAATGTCCGTATTTTTTTATTCCCATAAATTATAACACATCTGAGCCTCGCTTTGGAAAGTATCACTTAATTTACAAAAATCAAAACAAAACACAAGATAGCTACTGGTAGCCGCTAAGGAGTTCCCTCAACTATGATACTACTTCATCATCAGACCCTTATTGGCAATCACATACCATACAAATGACATTCAGGAACAGGAAAAATAAATTGCAACAAATTGACATAAGATTTAATGGATGTAAGATTAACGAAGTGGAGACTGCAAAGTTTTTGGGTCTTCATGTTGATAGCGGTTTGAATTGGAAATTTCAAGTTGAAAGCATATGTACAAAGCTAAGTCAATTCTCTTATGCACTGTATATGCTTGGCAAAGTAGTGAACCTATCTGCTGTTATTACTGCATATCACGGGTATGTTGAATCACTATTAAGGTACGGGGTCATCTTTTGGGGTAACTCGGTTGATAAAGACATTGCGTTTAAAGCTCAAAAAAAATGTGTCAGAGCAATATGTAAACTTACACCTACAGAGAGTTGTAAACCTGTTTTCATTAGTTTAAACTTGTTAACTTTACCATGTATTTATATCTATGAGGTAGCCATATTTGTAAGGTTGCATAATTCAATGTTTGATCATTTAAAGAGCAAACGACATGGTATGAAGATATGCTTTCCATCAAATAAAACTGCTCAATTCAGTAATAGTATATTTTGCATGGCACCTCGTATTTACAACCATCTCCCGCTTGACATATTGCGATGTTCAAACATAGGAACATTTAAATTTAAATTAAAGCAATTACTTATTAATAAGGCATATTATAATGTAAACGATTATCTTAATGACAAATTCAGTTGAGCTTTAGGTTTGCTTAGTGTTTATGACTCAATGATATTAATTCTTTTATGATAATAATGACTTAATTTTATCTTTTTGGACTACTTGTAACATCTACCTATATTTTCTTATGACTAATTTAAATAATGTATTGTAATAAATGACAAATTGTAATTAATATTTTCTTATGACTAATGCAAATAATGTAAGTAATAAATAATAAATTGTAATTGTAATTTTCACAAAAAGTATTGCATGCTATTTGGCAGAATGTAGCTGATCAAATTATTTTATAATAACTACTGTAACATCTACACTAACTTGACCTATATTCGCAATAAATGATTTGAATTTGAATTTGAATTTGAAATTAATCAAACCCAAACACAATGTAGCTACTGTTAACCGTTGAGGAGTTCCCTCGACTGCCTATCGGCGCCATCATCAGATCAGCTCCAGACCATTATCAGATTGTAGTGGTTTTAAATACTCAACGAAAAAATTAACAAATGCACTAGTAGCCCCTATAATTTTTAAAAGTTCCCCTCGGTTTCCCTGGGATTCAATCATCAGATCCTGACTTCATGACAATGGGACCAAATGACAAACCTACCCTTTCAAACAAAAAAGAATTTTTGAAATCGGTCTAGGCGTCTTCGAGATATCGAGTAACGAACATAAAAAAAAATTACAGTCGAATTGAGGACAAAACAAGCAAACAATACAAATCGCGCCACGAGCCATAGAAGATTTTAGTCTGCGCTTCGCGGGGCGCGGGCGGGGATGAGTGACCGCACGGTGATGAATGGCTCGGCTCACTACGCCACAAGGCAGGCGGGACGCGTGAGGCAGCAGCAAAGCGCTGCCTCCTCGCAAACCAGCCATCGCGAAGGACACACCGGACGTCGGGGATCGCGGGACGATCTCCGGCCACCGTAAGCGCGGGCATGTGGGTGGCGAGCATGGGTGGCTCCCCGTCCGACCAGAAATAGACCCGAGCGTACGGCGCGTCGCGTTCCGCGCGCGCCTCAAAGAGCCATCAGACCACCACAGATGGGGCCCAACAAGGCCGATGCCGATTCGGAGTCACGGGGAACCTAACGAGTAACCGGGGCTCCGGCTCGACGTGCAGGAGAAGGAACGGGGTTGTTTTTAGTCAGTGAGAGTCTGAGGAGTCTGACACTCTCTCCCGCCTCACCCAGGCGGAAGCAGTCATTCGATGATTTTCCCCCCTTAAAATAAAAAGCCACATAGTACCTATTCTTTTAGGGAATACGGCTCGCTTTCAAATGACGCGCGCACCGCGCACGTTCGGGAACTCGAGCGTGCATTTTGTTTTGATCGCGCTCTTTTCAAAATCGACAATTTTTTTTTGTGCAATAACTTACGGATAGTATGATTGTTGATGTTGATAGTTAGAGTTAGTAAAAAAAACATTGTTTATTCAGACACCTTATGGGTCAGAGCCAGGGTCCAGGGTGAGGCAAGTGCCCCAGCTTGCCCCAGTGTGTAGTGTACTACGCCCATGTCGATGTCAAAATCAGTTGGAGTTTGATAGCGACACGTGAACACAAAAAATATTTTAAAAACATCCAAGTAATTGTAATCTTTAAATCTGTAGAATATCTTCCTTCGAAAGTCCTATTAACATCATAATGGTTAGGTTCTAATTTAATCGGACCCTATTCGATCATTTCTCGATCACAACTCACTTCTAAGTGACTGCGAATAGTAACGTCAGAGTCTATAATCTTTAACTTATTGTTACTCATTTGCATTTGTAGAGGCGAGATTTTAGCAAGAAATTCAGCAAAAGATGTCATTGCACGTCAGCACTATTTAAGACTAGCTTTAATCCTGTCTATGCTTGTTTTTTAATGACCTTGGCTTCCTTTCCTCTTAGCTAACTTTAACTAAAACGTTTCTTTACATTTTTGAACTAATAGTTATATAGTCAAAGTATTTAATTTCAATTATTCCATCATTCATCAGTCCGCCTGATATCTCTTCATCTTTTTCGTCTGGTCGTGTTTCTCGCCATTTTTTTATATCGTCGTTTTGTTGTATGTTGTTTTTAGGTTCTGCTATAATACTTCTTTATTTGTACTTACCACTACGTCATAGTGCATCATGCAGAGTTAATCTACTTAAAGAACCTGAGAATAAAAACGGAAGAAGAATCTTTAATCAAAGTCTGATTTATTTCTTGAAATAAATATAATATTTCTAAGAAACTGTTTAAAAGAGAAAAGTGTTAAGAGAAAACTTGAAACTAGTTAGTCGCAGTGGGAGATGTTCCCGATATGTATTGGCAATCGTGGCCGTTGGGTGTAAATAATGAAGTATGGCCGGGGAGCGGCGCCGCGGGGCTCAATTAATATTGAGTGGTGGCTCCCACAAGGACCGGGCGCAGAGTATTCTGTAACATACTACTACGTCCTTATAATAAAACTTAGTTTAGTTTGGTCGTTAGTCCATGAATTACTATTGCTTTTTTTTAAACGTTGCCCCACTCTAGGATTTTATCCTGCGTCGTGGGTGCGTTTAAAAAATACAAATTCACGTACATGTGGCAGCCTGACGCGAAACAACAATTTATGGATCACTCAAAGGGTTGCTCCGTGCGGGAAAGGAATTCGCTACACGTTGCACGGTAGCCAGTTGGCTAGCCACCGCGTCAACCTTAGCAGTCATCATGAACGAGAGTATTCTGTGATATAAGTCTAATGAAAAAAAATCACATAAAACCAAAGATAGCACAGTCTCTTTCACCTTTTAGTATAACAGTTTAGTTTAAATCGCCATTTTTGAATAAATAAATAAAATTTATTTTCAAACTTGATAGTCTAGAAATGTTCAGTTTTGCTTAAAGCTATATAAAGTTCACAATATAAGGTGCCTGAACTAGGACATCCTGTGTTTCAGGCGAGGTTAGGTAAAAGTAATAAACATTGTTATATAATCACAGTTTTGACAACATAATATAATTGCGATAATAATAGCGTCTTCTAGATGCTGTAAAACTTTAACTTTCATCATACTATGTGACACAGAACAGTATTTTTTATGTTACGAAATAAATATTCATATCATTAATATCATATTATGTCATTCAATAAATATTTATTCCTGATTGACCTACAACACACAGCGTCCACGTGTTAGGGCTTACTATATTAATTAGCCACTGCCCGCGGCCGTCTAGTGAACCAATATCAATAATGCTGATGTCGACTCCCATTAATGTTTGATGACACCCGTCGTAATCGTTTAGAGATTCATTTGTTTTGTTTCATCCTGTGGTGTATAATTATAGACTAAAGACACCAAGTTCATGACAATTATCGGGGCTGCAGACACTCCCTCTCGCCTTATCGTAGGCGGGAGAAGTATTATGATGAGTAGGTATTCCGTTCAAAAAAAGTTCATAATGAAAAGTAAACCTTTACATATCATTAATGGTAGGGACAAAGTAAAAACACATGTGTTAGCTCACACATTTACTTTATTAAAATCCTAAAACTAACTCAAATTAAATACAAAACTTTTGTAAAAAAACAAATATTTATAATGTGCATTTTTAACCTACAACAAATAGTGAACTTTTCTTGAATCAAGTAGATTACTATATAAGACATTTTAATCAATGGCAACACATGAATCAGCAACTTTGACCAAATTGTTAGGACATGTGTCTCCTACCATCATTGCCCACGATGGAGAAACAGGTTCATCGTCATAAGGAGTAGTATTTACTCCATCAACTGGTACATTTTGAGGATAGCACAACAGTAACTGTGTGTGTAATAACATGATAAGAACACAAATAAGTATCACACTGTAAAACGTCATTTCCACTGTATATGTATAACTGACTTCTGTCACAGATTGAAACGAAGTATGAAAGTTAGTTGAAGTACATTTTATTTATAAGAGAACAGTTGAAGTACGGATTCCATTGTTCCCTTGTAAGTAATTGCAATAGTAATTTACAAAATTATGTATCTAGAACGATTTGTAGTATTATTTTATTTCATTTCAGTATAAGAATAAAATATATAGTTCAAGAAGGCCATAAACAACGTTCGATGAACATTGTGCATATCGATTATAGTAAGGTCTTAGGTATTTAATCAGCTGGAACACAAGTATTTTGAATTCTCACAAATTTCCCGGGACACAAGTTCACCACAAATGCTGAAGTTGGTTCAGCATACTTCCAATATTCAGGAGCTGGAGTGCTGCCATCGAGGACTTCTTCATTGTTTGGGTAGCAGGTTGTAATAGTGATAACTAGGACACAAATTACTATTGTGATTACACCAAACTTCATTGTTATGATCTGCTTTCTGCGACAGTCAGTTGTGAAATAGGAGGGTCAGAATGAGTGTGGTATGCTTTATAAGGGCACACTTACCCATCTACCTAAGTATATGTAAAAGAAGTTAGCGCAGTGACAGCATGACTAGCCGTAGTGCAACGTCTCGTGAAGTCGAGACTGGGTGGTATCTATGCTCCATTCTGAAGAAAATTATCTCAATCGTCCTAATTGTCATAAGACAATCGATTAGTAATGGTTAGTTAGAAACCTAAAAGATGTGACAATGGTCCAACCAAGAATTTCGTGCCACGTGGATTGCAGAATATAGATAGCGAACACTCACCTCACTTGATAATCTTATATGTAGTTGGGAAAAGACAAAAATTCAGACAGTATAGGAATATTACATTCTACTCTTTATGTTTTACAGACATGTCAATGACAATTTTATAATCGTAATAGCGTTGAACCATGAATTATTCCAATGTTATTAACATAATGAGAAAGAGTAATTTAATTTATCTCCAGAACCGTTCTTACTGCGTCGTTTCATAAGAAAACATCATTATGATAATGATTTCTCAAGATGGCAACATAATTATGATAAAAAAGGAAATAGAACAACAATTGTAGAACAAAATATTTATCTGGTGCCCCACACACATTTTTAATTCGCACCTGAGCGTTCGGACATATAACATCGTCTCTAACTGTAGAGTGTTCGTAATAAATATGGTTTTGGTACGTCACTAGTTTTGTTACCGTCTTTGTCGATTGCTGGTGCTTGCTTTCCAGAATCTCAATCAGAAAGTTTGCTTCATTATTAACCTTGAGGTGTAATTTCTCATCCTTAATCTTGCCGCCATAGGAATACGACAAAATCACTTCTAATACTAGCCCATAGCTGGTATACATACCAGCATTGTTGTTAGGATTTGTGCTAGGATTGCTATCCTCACTATAAGAATACATTACGAAGAATGCGTCTTTCATACCATCCTCTTTGCAAACATACCATTTTTTCAAAACAGTTTTTGGTTACTAAAAACATATAACATCACGGCTGTTATCCCCGAAGAGGTGCATATTATGCCACTGTACAATGTAACACCCACTTTTCACTATTTATGTTATGAGTCCCATGTAATAGGGGGTGAGCCTATTGCCATATACCGGGCACAATTCCAGACTCCGTGCTACTACTGAGAATTTTGTAAAAACCCAGTAATAATTTGCCCGACCCGGAAATCGAACCCGAGACCCCTTGCTCGGCAGTCGCACTTGCGACCACTCGGCCAACGAGGCAGTCAACATAACACATGCTTATGTGTTTTTGTGTACTACTCCGCAACAATTATATTGGTAAACACTTGTTTTTGTCTTGAGAGTATTTATTCAGTAACGTTCATTGCTAAGAGGATTTTTTTTTTTTTTTTTTTTAAGGGGGGAAAATCATCGAATGACTTCTCCCGCCTGGGTGAGGCGGGAGGGAGTGTCAGACTCTTACTGACTAAAAACACCCACAAAAGCTAAGAGGATATGGTTATATGAATTAAGCACACAAGTACATTAATTTACTTTAATACACACATTCACTCTGTCGACGTTTTATATTAATGTTTTCTAAAGATCACCACATAACCAATAAGAGAAGAAATAAAACAAAATTGCTGCAAACATTCTTTATTTATCTACATTCACACAAATATTACTTATTCGCACGTAACCTTCAGGACATGCATTGTATATGATTGGTGTGCGATCTATAATTAACTCTGATACATCACTCATTTTGTTAGCGTCTCCGTCTGTGCTGGTAGTACTTGCTTTCCAGTATCTCCTTTAGAAAGTTTAACTTCATCAAACTTGACTTCTATCTCCTCATTCTCGACCTTAGCTCCAGCCGGATACGTAAATGACACTTCTAAAGCTTGCACAAATACTAACAACGCTGGTAATCTGGTATGTATTTCATTCTGATTGCTATCCTCACTATGAGGATATGTTTTAAAGCGGTACTTCTTTTATACCTTACTTTTTGTAAACATAATGACATCATTTTATCAAAGGAGTTTTTGTTTAGCTCTTTTTTCAACATTTGCATTGGTATAAACTTGTTTTCGCCTACATACATACATCAACAGCTAATAAGTGCCCACTGTTGAGTAAAGCCTCTTCTCTGAGAAGGCTTGAGCATTAATCGCCACGATTGCTCACTTCGCGTTGGTTTTCAAACTTATAATTAGAAATTACAAGTCCAGGTTTCCTTACCATGTTTTCCCTTACCGTTTGTCAATGGTGTCTAAATAATCTTAAAAGGTACATTTAACCCGGATCAAGTCACATGGTACTAGCCGTTGCTAGGTTTCGAACCCGCTCACTTATTACTTAGAAGCGGGCGTCTTAAGTTTCGGGCCACCACGACACTGTTTTCGTCCTGGGAGATTTTATTTGGTAAGATGTTAGTCAATTGCTATGAGGCACGTGTTATTGTTCATTACACAATGCAATGGTGTGAATACGCATTTATGAAGTAAATATACTTGAACATTTACTGTATCGTCGTTTCATATGAAAACAATTTAATAATAGCGATTTCTAGAGTGGCCACACAATTGATAAGAAATGAAACAAAATTGCTTAATACATTATTTATTTATCTTCTAATGCACAAATATTTTTCAATCGCACCATACCTTGAGGACATGCGTAATGTATACTCGAGTAGGCTCCAATAATGGGGTCTGGTGTATCAGCCGTCTTGATACCATTTCCGTCGTTTGCTGGTGGTGCTTGCTGTCCAAAATCTTCCTCAGATAGTTTGACATTATCATCAAACTTCAGTTCTACCTTCTCATCTTCAACCTTGAAGTCACTGGGATACGAAAATGTCACTTCTAAAACTAGCATAAATACTAACAACGCTGGTATGCACCTCATTCTGATTGATTCACTATGAGTCTGCATTATGAAGAGTGCTTCTTTTATACTTTTTGCAAAAGTACCAGTTTTCAAAGGAATTTTAGATTTTGTTTAGTTGCTTCCTCAACTGTTGTATTAGTCAAAACTGGTTCTCCATATGTGAGACTTTATTTAGTAAGGTTAATTGCTGAGAGGCGCGTCATATGTCATAACTCATCACATAAACCGGTACGGTTTGGTGAATATGCATAGTTTGCATTTGCCAAGGTTAGTGTATCTACTTATCTATACTAGCTATGTCATTTGGATTTATACAAACCAGTTACTTTTACGGTGTATATTTGTTTGTGAGTTTCAGAAATTTAATTAAATAATAAAGAATAATATTAGTAGGTACTCAAATCACTCAACAAAATAATGACACATATAGCTTTATTTTTACTGACTCTCCACTGCCACATGAAAATTTTAAAAATGATAAAACAAAACATCTTTATGTGATTACTAATATTATTCTGTTTTAATCTGGGTAGGCACATACGTTTCCAAACCTGGTTGATTTAGGACAGAGAGTACCATCAATCGCAGAATGTTGGAACTGGGACTGACCAGTATGATACTGATTTGGATATTCCCGTTGGCTAAAAATCCTTGTAGCTGGTAGCATATTTTTCTTATAATTGTTCATTGGCAGTATAGAGCCAAATCTTACGTCTATGTCTGGTGCATCTTCGTCGTCCTGATAGTGGTTTGGTTTAGGGTTTATCACTTGTCCCGTCTCCGAAACTTCAAATACTCTGACCTTCTGCACCCACACTTGCACCCCACTCGGGTACCGCGTGTACCTGCACCACGCTACACCCACTAACACCAACACTAACAACACCACAATGTTCTTCATTTTCAAAGTTTCTTTTAATACTATAACTTCTGATATGAGTTGTAGCTTTTATATATGTTTTGATATTCATAACGCACACATATATGAGATTTCCAAAGGCAGCTAGAATTAATTTTTAGTCAAGTCTTCCTGTATATGTGGAGTTAATAATAAAGTTGTAAAGTAGTGTGCTATTAAAATGATGACTAGTTCCATAAAGATGGTACGTTAGTTGTCTAGGTTAACTTTGAGGTTATGATTGTGATAGGTGTAGTTGTTGTATCGTTAGTTTTGTGACAGCTAAGCAAAGGGAAGAATAAAATTGCATAGTGCATGTTTAGAAATTATATTTTCATTTGTTACCGATTTTCTTCCAGATCTTTATCTTCAAGAACACATTATCAGCAACACATTAATCAGTAGCAGAACAAAGATTACCTACTCTAAATAATCCAATAGGACAGGCGTTCCCAGCGATAGCCGCATAGCCAGTCGATGACGAATCAAATCCAGTGTCAGTTTTTCTAAGGTTCGGGGTCTCTATTTCACGCAGAGTTAAAATCTCTGTTACAGGAACTTTTTGTATAACTACTTCTACTTTTGTGTGGTCACGTATTGGTAGTGCTGGGGCTCTTTCTTCAAAATTCAAGGAATTTCCATAGAGATCGGGTACAGGATCGAAACCTTCATTATACACATTGTTCTGCTTTTGCATCGAAACCAGCACACGACCCGGGTAAAGCACGTATTGACAGTAGGTCAAATTAATCACTAAAACACTAGTTAGTATAAATCTTAGATAACATCTCATGATGAGTTTTTTCCTATAAACTTCGGATACAATGATGTTTCTTATCGAACATGGTATCTTTTATAGGATTCTGTTCAAATATCTGGCTAATAATATATCTCTGACAAGGTTTTAAAATTGTTTTTTGAATAACAATAAATTTCAATGTTTTATGATAGCTGGGATTTCGATATCCTTGGCAATTGAGGTGAGTCGAGGTCGCACAGGTGTGATGCAGAATGTGCATTATTATACTAGTACAGTCTTCAATAAAAGTGAGTATTTCACAAAAAATCGCTGCTCATGAGGAGCCCCTCTGTGGTTCGAACTAGTAGAGCTTTTCTCAGTATATTCGTGAGTATCTCGTATATAATATAAGTATACGTATATAGTGTTTGTATTTCTGGCGTTCATTAGCAAAATAAGGTGTAGGTCTTATTCAAAATACTGTTAAGTTTCTAGATTCTAAATTCACCTTTTTAAATGAAGTACAGAAAAATAGCGAGAATCTCATTAAAATAACCTAATTCTTAATTACTGCTTGTAGACATGACGTTTCAGTCTTTGAGAATGTTTGTAATGGAGATTTGATATTTATATTTTTTATTTATTTTCATTTTCTTGAGCACAGTTATCACTGACTGTACTTTATGATATTATAGGTACAATGATGTTGTCTCAATGAGTAATACAGTATTTTTTATTCAGTAATATATTTTACAATCCTTAATAAATTAATCTAGGTATACATGTACGTTCGACGTCTAGGTATTTGTCCTTTGGTGCCCTTGTCTTGCTGTTTTAACCAATATTGAATAAAGGAGATTTTTCCATCATTAATAGTTGTTCCATAGTTGTTTAGTGTCATAGTCAAGATGATGTATAACCATGATTAATAAACTAAGACATATTTATCGTTTTTGTTGAAGAATGAAGTTTTATCTGTCAATTTTCCCAGATGTTAAATCATTATAATGACAATATATTCAAACTAGGCACGCGAAACTATATGTCGCATCACATAATATTAAAATCAAGTAATTTTATGCATATTTATTGAATAAAACCGCCTAAATTGATTCAAATTTAAATGTTTTTGGAACTGGTAATTTCGTTTTCCTTTAGAATAACCCATGTTAATATCAGACCTGTTTATTGACCGAGCATATTTTTTTTGCTAAATTTAATATGAGGTAGCCTAAAAACTAGAATAGGAGACTAGGAATTACGTAATAATACTAAACAGTCTTATCCATTCTCTAATGCGAGTGTATGTAAATTCATGATAATCCGAATCCTTGTTGAAGCTTGCTTATGAGCAGGCGTACTCCATCATCGCTTCCCACTTTGTAATATTGATCAAACTACTATGTAGTATAAAAAGAACCAAGATTTATGGGGCATACCCACATCAAGGATGGGAAGTATTAACTTATTGTAAGTAGGTAATCGGTGCCATGGACACCCCTTACACTAAAGGAGTTATAAGTTCGTTACTGGCCTTTTCAGGTAGATCTGATCTGCGGTATTTCCCAGACTGTTCGTCTCAAATGACACATCATTATAATATTGTAGAAAATAGTACCTAATTATAACATAACACAACATCACGCCTTTTATCCCCGAAGGGGTAGGCAGACGTGCACACAGAAGTAACACCCACTTTTCACTATTTATGTTATCAGTCTCATGTAATAGGGGGTGAGCCTATTGCCATATACCGGGCACAATTCCATACTCCGTGCTACTACTGAGAATTTTTTAAAAACCCAGTAATACTTTGCCCGACCCGGGAATCGAAGCCGAGACCCGAGCCCGGCAGTCGCACTTGCGACCACTCGGCCAACGAGGCAGTCAGTAGTACCTAATTATAAATAATATTAAATGGTCGATCACCTTCGTCTGGCCTTGTCTGTCCATATAACCGCACACACCATAAATGGAAGTCGTTCCAAAACGGAGATGTAAAAAATGAAGATTTAGATGAAACTTAGGTGTGGTCAGTTTATTGTTATACATCATCAATGAAGACTTTTTTTTATTTTTATTTTTTTATTTCAGACCATGTCCATATTCTTGTTAGTAACATTGAACTTAAAAACTAATGTTAGTACACATTATATATATGATTTAATAGGTCAATATACAAGAATATACAATATACAAAAATAAATACAGACAGGACAACACAAAATCATGTCATTAATTATAATATTTAATTTAACTAAAATGTCATTGTACAGTAATCACGGCGCAAGTCCCGCGGACAGTCGACAACATCTATTTATTATTTCGCAATCCAGTCGGCCAGATATCATTTTCAGGAGGACTTTAATAATATCAATTTACAACCTAAAAGGAACAGTATTTTTTATATTATTGTAGATTGCGTCATTGACCGAGTGGTCGCAAGTGCGAATGTCGGGCAAGAGGTCTTAGGTAGACAAAATTTTACTGAGTTTTTAAAAAAAAAAATTATTAGTAGCACGGAGTCTGGAAATGTGCCCCGTGTATGGCATTAGGCTCACCCCCTATTACTCATAACATTAAATAGTGAAAAGTGGGTGTTACATTGTACAGTGGCATTAAGTACCGCAATGTGCACCTCTGCCTACCCCTTCGGGGATAAAAGGCTTGAAGTTATGAAGAATGAATGAAGATTATAGAAATCTAATTATATTAACAGGTGACTTGTAATCCCTGTATTGTGTATGAAATTAAAAGGTGTCAATATTTTTAAACCAATACACCACTATTTTATCTAACAGATAGATAGAAGTGTGTATTTATGTCTGTTCTTTGATTTAACAACCTAACTATGAAGCTCAGTTGTAGTTTTCAGTGTAGTTCCAGAAAAGCAATTTAACCCCACCTAATCATCCCTACTAGTCTAATATAAAACGACGACGCGTGCTCCTGATACCGACCTCATCCACCTCTAATGGATGGGCAGCAGAACATGTACTAAATAAATGGGGCAGGCAAAGCAATATGTTTAGAGATCGACCTCAGTATCTACCGCACGTTCTCTATAGTAAATATTTTACGTCCGATGCCCTGTATATTAGTTTCCAAACGTAATGTTTCGAGACACTATCTTTTTACTTATTTATCATGTTTTTCTACGCAGTCGTGCGGTTTTGTTTTGTTTTCGGTCCTTTGCTATGTTGCTAACGTGGTCCTGTTTAGCGGTATTTAATAATATTGTAATATTGTTTTCTTGTATTAATGTTGGTGTAGTATTTATATAGGTGTAGTTAGTTAGGATCATTAAAAAAAATTTCGTCCCTATATGCACTAAGGTTTGTTAAATCTGATTATATTGCCTAATAGCGAAATAAACTTTCAAGCGTGGAAGAGCCATGCTTCGGCACGAATGTGCCGGCTCGACCTGAGTGATACAACGGCCTCCCAGAAAACCGACGTGAAACAACGCTTGCGTTGTGTTTCGTGTGAGTGAGGTTACTGGAGGCCCAATTACCCCCCTCCCTAGTCTCCCGAATCCCCGAATCCTCCACAATCATCAAATTCCCAATTCTCAAAAGGCCGGTAACGCAATTGTAACGCCTTGGTGTTTCGGGTGTCTATGGGCGGCGCCAAATGCTTACCATCAGGTGATCAGTGTGCTCGTTTACCAGCTTACGCTATAAAAAATATATAACATATCACAGTGAAATATATAACAATATTGAGGCACATCTGAGGATTATAATAGTATGCTTTTATGTTAGGTAGTTTTAAATAACTGTTTGGCTGGGAAGTGTGTCTACTTCAATGTCACTGGTTCCATCTCGACTGGGCGCCGCAGCTGTGCTCGGTCTCGTGTGTGCTCGATATTACTCACTGGTGCCTGTCACATCACATCACATCACATCACAACACAATTGGTTACATTCACATGTGTTCAGTGGTGGCCGGCGTATGGCGTAGTTTCGCAGTTTTGCCTGCTTGCTATCGCCATCCCATGGCATGACTATGCGTTCGTTGGGGTGGCGGGGGCAGCAGGTTGCTCTAATTCACTTTGTTTTTTATTTTATTATTTTAACCTTTTTTTTTTTTTTGGATATTGGTAGGTTGCATTTAACTCCACGTTTTTTAAATTTGCTTTATTGTTTTTACCTCTATATATTTGTTTTGTTTTGTGCATTTTATTTTGTATTTTTGGGGAAAATTGTTTTATGTTTATCGTTGTCTGATTGGTGACTTGTTCGTCCGCGAGTCACTTCGTCGTCGGGGCCAGTAGAATACCAGCGCAAGGCCCTGTCTTGCACATGCTGAACTGGTCCCATTTCACCGCAGACTTGGGACCCATGACTGGGACATTAGTAGATATATTTTGTAAATTCATTACTTATTAAACTTATGTGTAAAATCTGTATGTGTCACCTGTTTTTTAGCGTGTGAAATAAAGTCTTTCTTTCTTTCTTTCTTTCTTTCTTTAAAAGTATTTTTGACTATGACAAAAACAAAATGTTTGTGAATATCGGGAAAAATCAATAAGTATGGATGGAGAGATATTTACAGCCAAATAATGGCTAATATAATAATTGATTTTAAATTGTTTAACCCTCGATACAAATGCATAAATTGTAAAGTAAATATAACGCAACAGGAATCTTTCATTGATTCTGACATTGTATGTGATAGTCTTTTTCGTGTATGAACATATCTTTGTACTACATCAAAATATAAATGGACTAATAAATAAGTCGGACTTACTAAGTATACATTTGAATAATTTTTTGGAAGAGGGTAAGCCCGTTGATGTTGTATGCATTTCAGAAACAAATATGAAGAGTGATGATTTTATGAATCTACATCTACAAAATTATAAAATCCAATCTTACTACGCACGAGATGCTAGAAATGGAGGTTCATGTATTCTACTAAAAAATACACTCAAGGGTGAGAAAATCGAAATAGATAAATGGTGTATATCGAATATAATTGAAAGTTGCGCTGTTGAACTGCAGACTCATTCTATAGTCATATTATGTATGTATAGACCTCCTAAAAACGATAAAATCTCAATAAATTCATTTCTGAACAATTTAAATATGATTCTTACTGAAATTTGCTTGAAACGTAAAAAAAAAGTTATTTTATGTGGAGACTTTAACATAGACATTTTAAAAGAAAATTATGCTTCCCATAGTTTTCAAAATTTATTACAAGGGACTAACAAGGGTTTAATCTAACAATAGGAGTCTCCAAACCCACCCGTCACGGTAGCGGTACATGCATTGATAACATAATTCACAACATTAAGACGAGTAAATGTGACATAATCGAACTAGCATTGTCAGACCACACAGCACAACTCATGAAATGCCCTATAAATAAAACATGCAAACTCCCATACTGGTATACATTTAGACGAAGTTATTGCAGAGATAATATAATGAAGTTTAGGGAGTGCTTAGAAAATATTGAATTTAATGATGTTTACTCTTGCACAGATGCAAATGACGCGTTTAACTCCTTTCATGATACTTTTAAAATGTTTTATGACTTGTGCTTTCCACTCAAAAAATTAAAAAGGAGTACTTTTCATAAACCCAAATGGTAGTAGTAGTAAAGGAATTATACTGTGCTGCAAACGAAAACGTCAAATGCTATATCAATTTAGGAAAGATCAGAAACACAGTAGTAGAAAACTGTTTAAAGTATACTCAAGGCGTCTGAAAACTATTATTCGTCTCACTAAAAAAACTCAAAACAATCACTTTATTAGCAATGCCAGTAATAAAACTAGAGCTACGTGGCAAATTATAAATAAGAGCAAAAATGACACTCCTATAGAAGGAATAGAAAAACTTAAAATAGCCACCAATGTACTAACTGATCCAAAGAGCATAGCTCAAACGCTAAATGACTCTTTTATTGACGAAATTGAATCTCAATCTGACACAAATAAGTTTAATAATTTACCTTATAAAATTGATATGCATTATGACTCCATATTCTTGACTCCAACAGTTCCCAATGACATTATAAATTTAATAAAATCATTAAATAATACCGGCAGCTCTGGCTATGATGAGATCATAACAAGTGTAATTAAAAGTGTATCTCCCACTGTCGCACCAGTACTTAGTTATATTATTAATTTGTGTTTTGAAACAGCTGTATTTCCAGACAGACTAAAACTGGCAGTTATTAAGCCTATATTTAAAAAAGGTAGCAAACAGGACCCAGCTAACTATCGTCCTATTGCATTGCTTCCAATTTTTTCCAAAATATTAGAAAAAGTCATCTATAATAGACTATACTCATTCTTTGTCGTGGTGGCCTGGAGGTTTAAGACGCTCGCTTCTCATGCATGAGGGTGCGGGTTCGAAACCTACCAACGGCAAGTACCAATGTGACTTTTTCCGAGTTATATGTACTTTCTAAGATTATTTAGACACCACTGACAAACGGTGAAGGAAAAACATCGTGAGGAAACCTGGACTTATAATTTCTAATTATAAGTTTGAAATCGCCAACCCGCATTGAGCAAGCGTGGTGATTAACGCTCTAACCTTCTCCGTGTGAGAAGAGGCTTTGCTCAGCAGTGGGCATTTATAGGCTGTTGATGATGACTCATTCTTTGAAAATAAAAATCTTTTTGTAGATGAACAATATGGCTTTAGGAGAAAAAAGAACATAAACTTAGCAATTCTACAATTATATGAAAAAATTATCATGAGTGTAGATGAGAGGAATCCGGTGGCTGCTCTATTCATGGATATGAGCAAGGCGTTTGATTTTGTAGATCGCACAATATTAATTAATAAAATGGAAAGATATGGAGTGAGGGGTAATGCCCTCAACCTTATTAAATCATATCTATCAAATAGAAAACAGATTACACAAATAAATAAAATTAACAGTAACACTAAAATTGAGCAAAAATATACTTCTAATCAGAGACAAAATAACTATGGAGTCCCACAAGGCATTATGGGATCCCTCTTATTTATAATTTATATTAATGACATGCCTAAGATAACAAGTCATCCAATGGTCCTGTTTGCAGATGACAGCACAGTGGTCTTCAGTACAAATAATAATGACTTAACACTTGAAACAGAGATAAATCAATGCTTAGGATCATTAATAGAATGGATGACCAAAAATAATTTAAAAATAAATATTGACAAAACTAAAATAATGACATTTGAACAAAAAACTAATCACAATAAACTTGACATTAGATACAAAGACAAAATAATTGCAGAAACAGTATCCACGAAATTCCTAGGAATAGAACTAGACAGAGACATGTCATGGCAAACTCACACAAATACCATATGTAAGCGACTGAATAAGCAGTCATACGCCCTATACAAACTCGCAAAAGAAGTAAACCAGAGTATTGTCATCACGGCGTATCATGCATGTGTGACATCGATATTACGATATGGTATTATTTTTTGGGGTAGTTCCTCGAATACAGACATAGTATTTAAAGCACAAAAGAGATGTGTTAGGGCAATATGCGGTATTCAAACAACAGACAGTTGTAAACCGTATTTTGAAAAATTACGTATATTAACATTACCATGTCTGTACATATATGAGGTAGCAATGTTTGTGAAAGGGAACCCTAGACTATTTGAAACATTAAAAAGCTTGCGAAACAAAAATAAAATCCGTTATAGACAACACAAGAAAGCAATCTTCCACAAGAGCTTTTTAGGGATGGCACCATCGATATATAACAGACTACCTAAACATTTACTCGAAACCAGGGAAATCAATGTGTTTAAAGTAGAACTGAATAAATTTCTAATAAAAAAGGCATACTATTCGATAAAAGAATATTTAACGAACGTCATAATATGACTACAGAAATATTGACATATTGTTAATTTTATTGTACTTTTACTTCTTGACATTGATTAATATTGTATAATTATGACTTACCTATTTGATATTTGAATTTTTCTTTATTAATTTTTAAGTATGTTGTTGTGCTTTAGTAATAACTTGTAAAGTGTTGACTGAACTCATAACTAATAAAATTGCTGTAATCTGGAACTCGTCAATTGTAATTTACCAATAATAGTTGCATGCCTTGATTGGTGGAACATGATGAACTGCGCATTCATATATCATCTTGAAATGCATCAAAATGTACTGTGTTCAGCAATAAAGATATTTGATTTGATTTGATTTGATTTGATATATCACAACAATACAATACCACTGTCTGAATAAAAAAACTGATTGATGAACAATGATACCTATAGAACTTAAAATGATAGAATTGATTGTCAATAAATTGTGGGGAATAGTAAATAACCGGTAACAGTGTCATATTTCCATCATAATAATATGTAATTTGTGTCTTATGCCTGTCATCATAAATATTCATGTACACGTTAAAATTGATTTAGATTTAAAATGATTTACACATCATGTCAATGAAACAACACCACGATAAAAGTCACTAATTGGCATAAAATAATAATAATATATTTATTTGCCATGAACAACAACACGACACAACAACATTAAAACTACTATAGTCGGGCCAAATATTAATGGGTGTTTCTCAGTAGTAGCACGGAGTCTAGAATTGTGCCCGGTATATGGCAATAGGCCCACCCCCCTATTACATGAGGCTCATAACATAAATAGTGAAAAGTGGGTGTACATTGTACAGTGGTATAATGTGCCTACCCCTTCGGGGATAAAAGGCGTGATGTTATGTTATGTTATTTGCCAGAAACACGGTAAATACAGAGATGTTGTATAAGTATTTAAAACAGACCAATATGTTTCGCCGTCATAGCGGCATGCACATTACTAAAATTTTTCTTATAAACTAACACATTTCATGTGGTTACTTTAATGACTTATCATTATTGTGAAAAGAATCTTATGTATGTACATACTTACGATCCATTCAAAAAACATTAGTAAAGTATGAACTATAATATTAAAACAGAATCTTGTACCGTAAAACTTCCCACCTTTCTGGTCTAGTACCCGTACAGGAACCGGCGAACCGGTTGTATTTTCCGTTCCTATGTCGGATTTTTCCGTTCCCACGTCGGATTTTTCCGTTCCGGTGTCGGATCGAGTTATAACGATATGAAGGGAAATGTAGCCATCATATTGCCACTTGATATATGTATATGAAGGTACCATGACATTGTTTGCTAGTCCCGGATTGATTTGCAGAATTTTTAGGTTTTATGATATAAACTGTTTATATTTGTCGTGTGCGTAGAGTGCGACAAATGTGTCACCAACCCTTTCTCTTCTCACGGGTGGTTTTTGAGCCGAGTATGAGGACTACTTTTTCAGTTTGGGAGCTCTCTGATGAATCTAAACATTTTTAAACTACGATCTTCATCCTGCCTGCTGAGCATGGAAATCCTTCATAAAGGATGTTCATAGTCCAGTAGTGGCCTGGTACGGGCAGTTGATGGTGGTATATGCTGACAAAGTTCAAGCTGATCAACTGATTCATCTATTATTATGAATTAGCGGCTTTCCTCTCATGTCCTGGCGACTAAATATTTATGCGTCTTATATTGAGATTTGTATTTGCAAGCTTAGCTCATGTCTATTTAATAAATTGTTTTAGAAAAAATCAAAAACTAGTCACCAGCAACATCATAGTTTCTATTTCTACTCCTAATCAATGGAACGTGTAAGAACACGGAATTAATATCTTCCATCCACTGTTTCATATTGCCAATTAACCTCAAACTTATTAATAAACAAATAATGATTTCAACGAAATCGCTCTATAAGTATTTATGTTGAAAGTTTTGGACGGAACATTTAGGAAATTAGACAAGTTTGTTTATTGTATTTTCCTTCATCGTTTTCCCTGGTATCTGACGAGTCTGGTGGAAAGGTTACACACGTGTTTGTGCTTACCTTTTCCTTTCCTTTGATCAATATCAGCAGTCATTAGGAATATGTACTGAATATCTTTTTTTACTTAATTGAATACTTTAGATGTTTTTTATTGTTGTGGACATGAGCACTGCCTTTTTTAAGGGGGAAAACCACCAAATGACTTCTCCCGCCTTCCCGCCGCCGGAAGGAGTCTTCATCATCATCAGCCTGTATTCGTCCACTGCTGGACATAGGCCTCTCCAATGGCACGCCACTGAGTTCGGTGTACAGCTCTTCTCATCACCTTGCGGATGTTGTCACTCCACCTAGCTGGAGGGCGCCCTACACTGCCTTAGCGTAGACGCGGCTAGATCTGTTATAATACAGTTTATAGAAAGGTCCAATAAGTAAACTGTAATAAACTTGCGGATATTCGAATCATCCATCATAAAAATTCTTGAAAATATTACCTTGAAATATCATTTTAAAGATTTTATATAAAACGTTGTCGTGTCGTCGTCGTCATTTTGATTCCTATATCACCTTACATAATTCTCGTGGAACACATTCATAGGACGCCGGAAGGCAGGATATTGCGACGAGGAAGTGACACATATCTTGTTACCACCTCACATACATCGGCATTCAGTCTGATCTTCGATGCCTCATATATTATTCTTATGAAAATATTCATAATATCCGTAAAGAGGCTTGGAATAAAAGTTTCTTCAGTTAATTTGCTAATTTTTTTATGGTTTTTGTTATTTGGTCGTGTGGTTGGTATTTCAACTACCAAGGATAGAGTCTCAGGTTCGAGTTTAAGATAAGTACAAAGAAAGGTTTCAAATTTTCAGAATCAGCAAAAGATCGGAAGTTAGAAATGAGCTGGGTCCATGCCGGTAAATTTGTTTGTTATATACACAAATATAGATTAGAATAGCGTGTATAGTGAATATATAGTGGGTGTTACATTTAATATGTGTACGTGCGCTATATATTACCTACCTCTATCTAGTCGTACATCGGTAGTCATGGTAAGTAATACGAAAGCAATAACAGAAACAGGTAATTATACATATAAACGTTCACCAACAATAAAAGGCTTTCAGAACGCCGCGATTTAATCCCAGCATTGTCCCAAAAACCTGTTAAAAATCGATGAAAAGAATTTACGAGAACTTTCTATCGTCGCAAACAAAAGAGTGCTCCAATTCGTTTTGTGTTGAATCGCGTCGCACGGGGTTCTGTAGGATTGTGTCACTTGGCAGGCTCATACAGAATGCGTTGCGTTAGTCGCAGGTTGCCGTGGTAGCTTGGCAGATCATATGGAACCAAGTATTAGTTTATTTTAGTACATTGTTGGTTATTTTGTGGATATAGAGGTACATTCATAATTGAATGCTGTAATGAATGTCGTGGTGGCCCGGAGGTTTAAGACGCTCGCTTTTCATGCATGAGGGCGCGGGTTCGAAACCTACCAACGGCAAGTATCAATGTGACTTTTTCCGAGTTAGTTGCTTTCTAAGATTATTTAGACACCACTGACAAACGGTGAAGGAAAAACATCGTGAGGAAACCTGGGCTTTATAATTTCTAATTATTGTTTGTAATCGCCAACCCGCATTGAGCAAGCGTGGTGATTAATGCTCAAACCTTCTCCGTGTGAGAAGAGGCTTTGCTCAGCAGTGGGTATTTATAGGCTGTTGATGAATGATAAATGTAGTGACAGAGTACAATACTGTCACTTATCTCAGCTCTTTCCGTGGGTGGTGTTACAAGAGACGACATAGGAATAATACTTGGTTTTCATTAAATTGATGGTTAGTTGACCAATAACGAGTATGTTACCATTCAGGTATTATTTATTTTTGTTTAATTATAGCTTTATTAAACTGTAGAAACGTTCACGTGACGAGGCCAAGAGACACCAGTATAGAAATATATTCATATCAATTACCTATAGTAATATGGCAGGCTTCCTACAAATTGATCTGACAATGAATAACCTCCCACGTTCTCACGACCTGTAGAGGTACAATTTGCGTGCTATCAAGTGGTAAGGGGCTCCTATCGATTCCAATATGTCGTACAAATATCGTTTTATATTTATTTGTAAAGAAAAATACCCTACATTCTGGTATCCTTTCTTCGGATGTGATATTTTTTATAGTGATTTTCTTTAATAGTATAGTTCATACTCGAGAATGATTGTTGTGTCTAAAGATAATCATTAGACTGGAGAGCGATATCTTATTCTTCGATATCGCGAGCAAAGTCACACCTTAATACTGCACATATTTCATTCACAATAATAAAACTATTTGTTTCATAACCTAACATAACATCACGCCTTTTTATCCCCGACGGGGTAGGCAGAGGTGTACATTATGTCACTGTACAATGTAACACCCACTTTTCACTATTTATGTTATGAGTCCCATGTAGGTAACAGGGGATGAGCTTATTGTCATATACCGGGCACATTTCCAGACTCCGTGCTACTACTGAGGTTTTTAAAAACCCAGTAATACTTTGCCCGACCCAGGAATCGAACCCGAGACCCCTTACCCGGCAGTCGCACTTTCAACCACTCGGCCAACGAGGCAGTCTTCTTTCATAACCTTGACCCCTATATTTTATAAGGTACTTTGCCACCACAATGATAAGGCTTACATTACTACAACGACCTTATACTAAGTATGGTGCATCATAGAAATAGGCTGAGACACACACAAGAATTATACAGGCAGTATTAAGGGAGGACACAGCTGTGTACGCACATTACACCGTAATACTGGCTGTTATGCAATATGGCTATCTCTCTGTCTGTGATATTGTTATGTATTATGTACCTAGATAATATGGTCTTATACCTCTAGATGACTAGTAGGTCCCTAATTAGCTGAACTAATGTGTAAGCATTATTGTCTACTTGATCAAACTGTGGCAAGCGCTACTGTCGAGTCTTACAGTCGACTAAAAATTCGCACTCTTAGGTCTCATAATAGAAGATGTTGTGTTTTCTACACTATCTACACTAATATTATAAAGAGGAATGATTTGAATATTAGTTTGATGGTTTGACTGAATTAAATAGGCTCCGAAACTACTGGATCAATTTGAAAAAAAGATTTTACCATTGAAATCCTACATTATCCCTGATATACATAGGCTATATCAAAAAATAATAGAACAATGTAAACCTTTGGAAAATGTAATCCGATGTGTGAAAGAAAACTGAAATAAATGAAACTAAAAATCCTTTAGATCCTTACCTTGCTTACGCAATAACAATTAGAAAAATCAAATTTTGCCAGAAGTCATTATTCTACGCGGACAACGTCGCAAAGAACCGCTAGTAATTTATATAATGTGATATTACAAAATAAAGTCATAATACTCATCACATAGGTATAATTATAATCTGTTTTTTATCAAACACAAAATTAATATATTTAAAGCATTCAAACTGCAGTTGAGATAAATAGTAAGAATCCCAAGCAAACCCCTTTCAAAGTGATAGCAATTTTTCATTGAAATCTTAGTCGTTACCATCCGAATATCCGTAGAGCACAATTGTACGTTAAGTTATCCGCTTCGAGTCGAACCCCCATAACTTATACGCTAACAAGAAGATCCCATGCTCACGACCACTGAACGATCGAAGTTACTATAATAGATCTATAATCTGTTAAGGAAGACTGTACTGTCTTCTTGTTAGATGAGTGGTGTCTGATTCCTTTCGATTCCCGAGTCGAGTAAAGAATGTTTGAGCTTTCATTTGAATTTTACATAGTGATCTAGATTCTTGAATTGTGCCCAGTACATGGTAATAAGCCCGCTCGTTATTAAGCGGTTGCCATTACACAACTGGTAAAATATATGCGTATATATATTTAAGTATATGCCTACTCTTTCGAAACAAAAACGCTAAAATTAATATTATCTAATAACATTTTTTTCTTATACTCACTCAGAACAATGATCTAAATCTGCAGAGTTTTATCAAAAAGGATTAATATTCAATCAAAAGTGCTTTCAGCAGGAATGCAACATGGCGGCCGCGAGGCGTTGGCAAACAATGAAAGTGAGGTATAAGGAGTGGCTCTAGCCGTCAGATGATAACATCTTGTTATTAAATTGAAAAACCTTTGGTTCAAAGGAAATGTCATCTTGATTATAAAACGCCTACTTAAAATGTCGTGTAGATAAAATGCTTCTATTCCTACAGTAAAACTTTTAAAAGTGTACCACGATCGAAATCATTTGTTAATTATACTGTAATCTTCCCCCGGGGTTTTAAAGTTATTTTATTTTTGTGTACTGTGTATTCTATAGACTATTACAGAACATACAATTATTAAACGGTCGCGGTGGCGGATGAGCCTCTTGTACCTATCGACGCATATCACCCACCGCTCGCGGTGTGTGTGCGCCTCGGCCCAGCGCTCCCCGCGCCCGCACACACCCCGCTCACCCCCATCGCGAACAGCTGTAGCGGCGCGAGTAGTATTAGACCACGGTGGAATTTTTATAAGGCTGATTATCAATTGCTTTATTCTACGCTAACTACGACTGATTGGGGGGAAATTTATGAACAACACGATTTGGAGGAGGTGCTGAATATGTTTTATCATAAACTTTATAATGTATTAGATAAATGTGTACCGCGTAAGAATCTTTGTAGCAATTATAATAAAAAATCTCGTTACATATATCCTGAGTGGTATACATCAGAAATTATTAAAGATATACAAATTAAAGCTAAACTTCATAAAAAATTTAAGAAAACGAAGCTCGATAGTGATTACTACGAGTTTTCATTGTACAGAGCCCGAATTAAAAAAGCTATAAAACTTGCACATAATGAACATAAAAATAAAATTCAAAATCAGTTTGCAAAAGATCCAAAATCATTCTGGCAGTATATTCAATCTAAGAGAAGTAGAGTAAATAGGCAAAGTATAGTGAAGGATGGTCAGTACCTCACAGATCATGAATGTTCTAGACAATTTGCTAGATTCTTTGAATCAGTCTACAATAAGGAACCACCTCATCTGGATGTGCGGGTAGCGGCGGGGGAGGCGCGGCCTAACAGTGCACGGGTGCATATCGGGGTTCTTAATCTCCAAGATGTTAAGAACGCGATCAGTAAACTTAAACCAAAGCGGTCAGCGGGCCCAGACGGGTTGCCTGCGTTTCTGTTTAGAGACTGTGGTAGGGTGCTGGCGGACCCTCTACATTATATATTTAATATGTGCTTGAAACAAGGTACGTTTCCAGCTCGGTGGAAAATCACGCGGGTCATTCCGGTTCCTAAAGGCAAACCAAGCCAGGATGTCCAGGGTTATAGACCGGTGGCGGTGCTGTCGACCCCGGCAAAGGTGTTCGAGTCTGCTATTCAAGCCAGTGTGCAAACACAGGTGCAGGCTCGGTTAGCAGATGCGCAGCACGGGTTTAGGCCGGGGCGTAGTACTGCCACTAATCTACTTAACTTCATGGCGCGCGTGGTGCCGGCAGTGGACGCCGGGGTGCAGGTAGATGCCGCCTATTTCGATTTTAAAAAGGCATTCGACACGGTTGATAACGACATACTGCTCAGTAAATTGGCGGAGATGGGGTGTACGCCACACCTGTTAAACTTCTTCGCCAGTTACATGAAGAACAGGCAGCAGTATGTTGACTATAGGGGTTCCGAGTCTGAACTATATTTCGCTAGGTCCGGAGTAAGTCAAGGTAGCAACTTGGGGCCATTGGCATTCATTATAATGATCAACGATTTGCCAGAGGTAGTCAAGCATGCTCTTTGTTTGTTGTTTGCTGATGACATCAAGTTGCTGCTGGAAATTAAAGATGTATCAGATTCTGAACGTCTTCAAGAAGATATACAAAGAGTAGTAGATTGGAGCCAGAGAATGATGACATTTACTCGTGCAAAAACACCAACACAATATGAGTACACGGTGGAGTCTGTACCAATGAAGCGGGCTGCTCAGGTTCGAGATCTCGGAGTCGTAATGACACCAGACTTAACCTTTCGGGAACATATTATTAAGGTGTGTAAAAAGGCGTATAGGAACTTGGGGTTTGTACTGAGGCAGACACAGGGGTTCAATAGGATATCAACGCTAAAGGTACTTTATGATGCTTTAGTCAGAAGTCACCTTGAACATAGTGCGGTAATCTGGGCTCCACATGAAACGAAGTACAGTGTCATGTTAGAGCGAGTTCAGAACAAGTTCACAAGGCACTTGTACTTCAAACTGTATGGCGTGTACCCTTTTTACCCTTTAATGTACCCGACATTGTTTGTGCTGGGCATGGTGGGGTATAGCGAGCTGAGAGTGCGCAGAGAATTTATGTTAGCTGCTTACGTGGTGAAGCTATTACGAGGTGTGGCACATAACCCGAGAGTGCTGCGCCACCTGCAGCTGTGTGTGCCAGACCGATACGTATGGAGGCGACATCGTCCGCCGCTGCTCGCTGTACCTGTGGCCAGGACCAATCTTCTGGCCAAGACCCCGCTCACGCGAGCCATTTGCACGGTAAATGAGGTTCATGGCCGCATTGACATATTTTCGTGCAATACGAGTGATCTAGTGAGAGTATTATTAAATATAAGTGCATATAATAATACGTTGCAATAGAATTTCCGATCGCAAAATTGTTTACTCTAAAAAAAAGTCTCAAAGTTATTTCTTTGTTTTGTTATTTTAATAATAGTTTATGTTAGTAAGTAGATACTGAATAGGTGTTAAGTAAAATATCGTTTATGATTAATTGTGAGTATTTAATTTTAAGTGTTTCATATAAGATATTAAATTTGTATGGGAAACTTTATTGTATTAGTATATAGGTATGTATAAGTGTTAAGTTTTAATTTAATTATAATTAGGTAATAAGTAAGTACTAAAAGATGTGGTAAGACTGATGGCTACACTATCGTATTGGAATGTATCTGTAATGTTAGTTGTTAGTGCATTAAATAAATAAATAAATAAATAAATAAATAAAGTTTTTATGAAAAATGCAATGTGTTAAAATAAATTATGAAGAAATAAGTATTTTATTTATTTAGAAAACCAACAGCGTTACATACAGGTTAAAATAGTTTGCGTGAATTACAGAGATTAAGGCTGATAAACAAGTTTCCCTTATTTCTTAGATTTTATAAACATGCGAACAGAGTTAATTAACTTAACAAAATAAGATCAAGAACAAACAATGATTTACTTAACCAGTTACAAAGACCTAGATTTCGGAATAATGATTTAAGATATGGTCTAGTAAAGTCGATTTTAAAGTAAGTCAAGAAATATAAAAGGTATTAAATAAAGTAAAGTCACTGAACTAGACAGTTCCACATTTCACCCATTTATTTTACTACAAATAAAGCCACTAAAATAGTTCTGCACTTCACCTAGTTACCCAACTTCCACATTTATTTCGTTTTACCAAGTGAAATACTTGTCGAAATGTTCACGAAACGGAATGTTCTGGAACACCGGAACACCAGTGACGTTGTGACTAGTTCCTGAGTCTGACCTTATCGACGGAAGACTCAAACTGTCTGACGCCACCAAGAAATGAAATACGTTCACTTCTTCGAGAAAACTACGTGGAAATTTGTAGAAACACCAATAATAATGTTGTAGTGACAACCAGCATGTCAAAGTATCAAAAACTGTTTATTTATTGGAATTTCGTCTTTATTATGAAGTGATTGAGTTGAGAATTGTTTAAACTAATTTTTTAGTTTAGGATATCTTGATGTGCTGTTACTAGTATGTATTTATTCAACTAAATGTTTAGTAGTATATATTATATGGTATGTATATGTCTATTTATAAAATATTGTATTAATATATTTATTCTATAGGTATTTATGTGTTTGGTATACATATTACATAACTTTTTTTTTTTTTTTTTTGATTGTGTTCTGGCTTCGCAACCACTTCATTTCTCTGCACTTCCCTATGGTTGACTGTAAGAGAATGCCTTAAGGCATTAAGTCCGCCATTCACTGTATTTTGTGAAGAAGAAATAAATAAATAAATAAATAAATGCTTTTAGAGTCCTACTTTTTCTTCACTTAAGTATGTGTGCATTGTAAAAAGTATTCAAGTAGTTGTCTTCTTGTTCTTGGGATCTAGAGTATGTCGGTCAGTATTGTGGAGTATTTCAATTTCAGAACCGCCGCCTGGTCTATTTCGATGCACTCAAATTCTCGGCATTGCTATAGAAAATAGATGTGAGTTGGAATTATGGTGAAAGAAAGCACACATGGAACTAAATTGCATGAAGGTTCGTGTACGTATCATTTTGTTCAACCCGGGAATCTTACCAGACACTTTTAGCCTTGTTTCACTAATAACTATTTAACCAAAGTGGCACACGCCACGATATTAAGTAATTATAATATGTGATGAATGTTGTGCAAAATCGAACTACATATAATCGTAAGAAAACCCTCTATAGAGATTTTTCCGAGGTTCGATACTTCAACCACTATCTCGGTTTCTACTCGATATGGGGTCTCACCGAGGTCATCGCTCAATGTTTACAAAAGAAGCGGCCGCACTTATCCGGGACTACAATCAGATGTATACTTATATCCAGCTACTGTTACGATAACACACGTAATGGCAATATTTGGATCAAACTAATATTTATTGTTTCTTGAGAGATGCACTTATATTTCTCATGTCTTAATTTGGTTCTGCTTATGTGTTTGTTATTAGGAACTGTATCTCATGGTTACAAAGGTCTTTGGCTCCCAAAGACTATGCATAACATTGGGATGATTTTTTTTAAACATTGCCCCACACTAGGATTTCCTCCTGTGTCGTGGTTCGTTTACAAACATTCAAGTTCACATACACATCACACCCAGACCCGGAAAAGCAATTTGTGGAGCATACAAAGAATTGTTCCGTGAGGGAATCGAACCCGCGACACGCTGCGGCAGCCAGTTGCCCAGCCACCACGCCAACCGTGCTGTCGGAATGGTATTTGTTTCTGCAAATAGATTACAAAGTAACATTTTTACACGTCAAACTTTAAATTAGATACTAGATGAGAGTCGGCTGAGATGACGGCCAACGGTTGAGTAGTCTCTGTTCTTTCGATGTAACTCAGTATTGTTGAACAAATTTTTTCGAAATGTCAGTTGAAGAATTCGTTCTTAGATGTAGATTACCCATGAATTTCTATTTACAAACTAATATGACTAGCAAAAAGTACTGTTATGTAATTCATATTTACCCCTCCGTGGGATGAAATACCTACAACTTAGTTACTTTCTGTGTTATATACTAGTACGAACTAGTAAATACTTTTCCTCATATCTTGTACACATTGAAGTCAGTAATTTAATCAAAATAGTTTTTATAATACCTATAACTTTCTTGAAGAGCCAGGATTTGGTCCTTTCTGTAGTAAATTCTAATCTGAAACATATTATATACAGAATGTCCAGTAATTCGGAGTATGCGTCATTTACGTATTGGAAAGGTTGGCGGCCATATTCGTTTTTATCGAGAGTGCCCAACCCCAAGGTTCGTGGGCATATGTAAATACGCTAACATCTGCTTCTTGTATTGTTTCTGTATAAAATATGTGGACACAATTAAAGGATTTTGTCTTCCAAATAGGATTTTGCTGATTAGGGATTCGTTATGTTTGGATATCTACTTGTTTTTTGTCTTATAAAATAGAAAAAAAGAATAGATATGGGTTTAAAGTTTTGTTATTGACAAAGAAAATTGTGAATAAGTTTGTTTGTACTGTGTGTCGAATTTTTCTTTCTTTGATGGGTTAGCCTAATGAAGCGTCTTTGTAGTACACCTTTGCTCTATTTTCCAATCACACGGTGTATGTAGAAACGAGTCAATTTACATTACACACACTAAACCGATACCTTCGATTTCGATGGTAGCTTCTTACTTAGTCTAGTACTTAACTGGCAACCACAAGACTAATATGAGACTACCCACTATACAATATCTACTAAGTTACATACATCAGTCATTCCAAGTATTGATGAATGTTCATCTGTGTATGGAGAGTCGCTCTGCATCCGTCGCCCTCTAATTGCGGTTCCAATGTAATTGCGTACATTTGATCAGCAATATGTTTGCATGTTCTTACGCCTGGGTGTCTGTCTATATGCTTTAGACTTGTTTGTCTCGTTCTACTGTTAATTAAACTCTTCATGCATGTTGCCGGTTGCTGGTAGTTATTAGTATAATTCTTTTAATTATCGACTGCCTCGTTGGCCGAGTGGTCGCATGTCCGATTGCCGGGCAAGGGGTCTCGGGTTCGATTCCCGGATCGGG
Source organism: Spodoptera picta (assembly GCA_038387885.1). NCBI lineage: Eukaryota > Metazoa > Arthropoda > Insecta > Lepidoptera > Noctuidae > Spodoptera > Spodoptera picta. The sequence continues at coordinate 1,371,731 of JAZHFQ010000329.1, forward strand.
CAAAATATTACTGGGTTTTTACAAAATTCTCAGTAGTAGCACGGAGTCTGGAATTGTGCCCGGTATATGGCAATAGGCTCACCCCCTATTAAATGGGAGTCATAACATAAATAGTGAAAAGTGGGTGTTACATTGTACAGTGGCATAATGTGCACCTCTGCCTACCCCTTCGGGGATAAAAGGCGTGATGTTATGTTATGTTATTCTTTTAATTACTTATTTAATTTTGGTATTTTTCTTTTTGATATCGGTACTTTTATGCCATTTTGAAGTCGTTTGATATTTAGTCTAACATTTCTATTTTAAGTTTCAGTAATTTGCTTTATATCTACTTAATTACAAATAAAAAATGAATAAACATAATGTCTGTAGTTACATAATACCAATTTGGACATTGGACAAACAAAACGCATGTGCAAAATATACATGGTATCTTATAATTTTACTTTGTTCACCCTCTCAATGCAACAGAGTCTAGCAAACAGCCCAGCGAGTTCATAACTCCCGCTGTATCTATCTCCAGTCTCCCATTTATCGCCCCGTTGTTTATTTGGCGACTCAATTAAGAGAATCGCTATCGTCTTATCACATAGTCAATCTGTCCTTACTGCGAAGGTTTTATTTAACAGACGACCTTTACAGTTACGGGAATTGCTTTCACATTTTTAAAGTACTTAGGCTATAGGGGCCGGATGTTTGGACTAATGGTTGCCAACGTCACTGCGAAGTAAATACGAGATTTCTTTGACAATTGTTTTTCGGTGGTCTGAAATGCTTAGCACGTAATAGATTAATATAATATGGGACATTAGAATGATGTCAAAAAACATCATCCTAATATATGAGAATTTCGGAAAACCAAAAAATAAAAGACTTTTAGGTCTCGTAACCACAATCACCAATTGCGCCACAAAAGATTCTCGGGTTCGATTCCCAGGTTGGGTGAAGTTTTGAAAAATTAGCAAGTAACGGTTCTCCATTATTTATGTTCAAATTACACTTAATTATAACAAACACCATTATAACTTTAAATGACTTCTGAATGTATCAAAATCAGTTCTTTTAGATTTTATTGTCTGTCGCTTTTTCCAACGTTTGCATTATTAGACTGCCTCTTTAGCCGAGTGGTCGTAAGTGCGACTGCCGAGCAAGGGGTCTCGGGTTCGATTCCCGGGTCGGGCAAAGTATTACAGGGTTTTTAAATATTCTCAGTAGTAACACGGAGTCTGGAATTGTGCCCGGTATATGGCAATAGGCTCACCCCCTATTACATGGGACTCATAACATAAATAGTGAAAAGTGGGCGTTACATTGTACAGTGGTATAATGTACACCTCTACCTACCCCTTCGGGGATAAAAGGCGTGATGTTATGTTATGCATTGTTATTGTTAAACATCTATACGTTGTACACAATATGGAGTAATGAACTCGGTGTATTTTAGGTATCTATTTATTTTTTGTATTTACAATGATGTTAGTCTGGGACGGTCGTTTTTAAGTTAAAATGTCATACAGATGTCATGTGTGTTTTATAGTAAGATTATAATGTTATTTGTGTATTTAATTTTTTTTATTGGACATCTACAATATTGTTTCTTCTTTAATTCTATTAAATTTACAGTCTTTACGACTAGCAATTATATTGACATTTTATAGAGTTTGTGTTTAGATAAATAAGCAAAGAGATCCTCCTGTCTATTTTCTCCTATCTGATATTTTGATGCAAAATAACATTTTTACGTGCCTGGCTCCCACACTTTTAAATGAGCCATGCTTCGGCTCGAATTGACCGGTTCGACCGCAGTGATAGCCCAATAACAGGGGGGGGGGTTATTGGGCCTCCGGTAACCCCCTTCCCCAATCCCTGAATCCCCACAATCCTCAAATTCCTAATTCCAAAATTCCCGTAACGCACTTATAATGCCTCTGGTGTTCCAGGTGTCTATACGCGACGCTGATTGCTTACCATCAGGTGATCCGTGTGCTCGTTTACCGGCTTATACCATATAAATGTCTGTAAATGTAGAGCTCTGATCCGGGTTTTAGAAAAACAGTAGTGACGTAATGTAAACTTTTAAAGTGAAATAATTATATAGTTGCGTGATCGGAGCTGCAAGCTAAGCTACATCATAACATCATGCCTTTTATCCCTGAAGGGGTAGACAGATGTGCACATTACGGCACTTAATGCCACTGTACAATGTAACACACACTTTTCACTATTTAGTTATGAGTCCCATGTAATAGGGGGCGAGCCTATTGCTATATACCGGGCACAATTCCAAACTCCATGGTACTACTGAGAATTTTTTTAAAAACCCAACAGTACTTTGCCCGATCCGGGATTCAAATCCGAGACAACTTGCCCGGCAGTCGCACTGGCAACCACTCGAGCACCGACGCAGTCAGCAGCTAAACTAGAGTTATTATAAAATCGATGTTATAATAATTATGTCCTATGTATCACTAGCGACCCGCCCCGGCTTCGCACGGGTGCAATATGTATGTTGTTGGGGAGAGTTTTTTGAACTGTATAAATGATGATGCTGATTAAAGGTACTGGTTTATTCGACGGAAGGTAGGTGTGCCTTTACAAATATACGGCGCGCAACGCGTACAGTGCTCACAGCTAATGGAGTGGAAAAGAACGGGCCGCGATCCTCGTCCTCGTATATGTTTATCCCCGCGCAGCGCTGTCCCCCCTCTGATGCCACCGCCAGTGCCGCCTCCATCGACGTCATCGAGATGTCCGAGACGTTTCCGAACACATGTATTATACATATAAAACCTTTCTTAAGAATCATTCTATCTATTAAAAAAAACCACATCAATATTCGTTGCGTAGTTTTAAAGATCTAAGCATACATAGGGACAGACAGACGGCGAATAGCGACATTGTTTTATACTATGAAGTGATAACACCCTTATGCTATCGAAATATACATACATATATATATATATATATATATATATATATATATATGCTGTAATAGCTAACACAATAAACAAATATTACGCCACGACCTTTCACCTCGAGCGTCGGAACTACAAACATTATGAGAGATTATTTTCCCTTATTGTTATTTCTAATTATGTATTGTGCGGAAAATTAATACTAACTCGTATTTTCCTACATTTATATTTATTCGTTGGTGTAATATTAATATGTAGTTGTGTTCTCCTAATAGTATTTATTTGTTTCCATAGTGTAGGAAAGATACAATTATGTAGGGGAAAAAGGAAAGTAGTTTGCATTGTCACAAACTTATTTATTGTATTAATACTAGCTGAGCCCGCGACTTCATCCGCGTGGAATAGTGCATGTACACGCCTGTACCTACATGTGTTTTTTTGTATTAAGTCTAAATAAATAAATAATGATCTTCAAAGACGAGAGGAAATTGGTTTACATTGGTATAATTTGCATTCATCACTATTATTATCAATGGCAGCTTTTATCCAAAAAGTTTAGGAGTATCTCCCTTTTAAACTCATTTTCTCCAGCTTTGAGTTTTTTTTTGTTTCATTACAACCATTTTAACATAGGTCTTCCTTCTTACTATGACTTTCTACACATACCCTATGAATTTTATAAAATTCATTCTAGTCAAGTCATTATACACTGGTAGGTATCCATATACACATCAATGTGTTAGGTATAAGAAAAAGTAAAACCTGGATCTACATACACATTACACGTACAGTTTGTTTGGACTCTTTGTCCCATCGAATAGGGGTCTTTGAAATATTTTCTTTAAAATGTAATTTTATGTTCCTACGTTCCTATATTAAGGACCTTTACAAATTGCTCCCATTCAACCATCTATTCTCAGAAACTATGAATATGGACGTAAATAGAACCAATACTTCTGTTTTAATATTTTGATTTTCTTTTAATATTTTATTCCTACTAAATTAAACTATAGGAACTATAAATTGATAAGTATAATTACTTTATTTAAAACTATCATTTTAAAGTTATCTGGTTGTAACTTATTGTTAAAATAAATAATTATATCTTGAACAACATTTGAAACCAATACTAAAATTGTTTTACCTAGTCTGACGTACACATGCATAGATGACGGGAAATGGTTAAAGACGCATTCTATTGTACTCTTTCATAATGAGATAACGTTTACGGTTACGTTAATGTCGAGACTTGCAAGTAATAGTTTACGTCGACATCGTGTAACCAAAGTGACACAGTGCAGGAACGGAATTGGATCTCAAAAATCAGTCAAGGTCAAGGAGATTTGCAAGACAATCACGTTTTAAGTTGTAAGTGGAAGAGCTTGAAATTGTCTGTTAATAATATTAATATAAAAAAATGTAACATATGTTAACCACAGTAATATTTAGATATTTTTGAATAGCTGGTGAGTACATTATGTTCAATCGGCAAAGAGATTTAATAATTATTGATATAAGAAGTTAAGTTGGAATGAAAACATATACGTCTTTTAAAAATAATACGTACAAAGTCACAAGACATCTTTTTTTTTTTTTTTTTAATTAATAATTTATTTAGGGTTTTTGGTTAAAATTAACATATCAAACCCATTGTTCCTTATAACTATTAACACATAGTACTTATAGTACAAGACATCTTAATGTCATTGACTACGCTATGGTCATATGAACATAGTCATAATGAACGGCGAGTAGTAAAATAAATCGCTCCGCTTCCGCTTATGGTTTGCACGGCTGGTAAGTCTGCCAATTTGTAAAGGCTTCCTGTAACCGCCCTTGAGAGTGGCATTGAGTAGTGTGCTTTGTATCTGGAATTTAAATTGACCACCACCTACTTCAGCTTCTATTTATCTTTTCACTTTGTTTTTAAATCTTATTCTTTACAAAAAACTTTTAAGCAACGAAAAATTCTTCAATTTTTAATGCTCTGTATTTTTTTAATTGGTCAACTTATAACAACACTAAACCTCAACTTTTCAACAACTAAATGTTACGGAACAATTCAAAAAACTTTGTTCCTGAAACCGACAGAAATCTAGCTGAAAAATTTCGAAATCCCAACATTTTGTTTCAAATTTAAATTCCACACCGTCCACGCATAAAGCGGCGCGTGGCGCTGTGTTCCTGCCCATTTGTTTTACATGTGGTGGAAAATTCTCTGAACGTGGAAAGTGTTTAAACGCGACGGTCAGAGGTAAACACAGAAAGCCCTCTCTATACTCCGGTAGCGATACAAACACATGCCCGAGTCCATCCCTGTGCGCACACAATGATAGAGATCTCACGTGATTGGTTGGATTAAGTCGTTGGTTATACGTGTGGGTGATTCGAACAGGGACGTTTAAAGGTGCTTGTGTTTGGATACTTAAGGCTGTGTGCATGTGTAGTCTGGTTTGTGTGTGTGGTTAATGTTTGACGGTGGGATGTTCCGCCTCGTCATCTCGACTGATTGGTACCACCTGCTGCCCGTACGACGGGAACTCTAACGACTATTTCCTCACTTCTTTTGCACGCTGTTAGTATGGTATATCTCTTAGACAGTTTTATACATGACTGATGTGTGGTCTTCTTAACTTAGGAAGGTACTTTTTATTCGTAAGTGTTCCTATTAGTTATTTTATTTTTGGTTTACTTTAGTGTAAAACCTGTTTTTGTTGGAACCATGTAACAATTTTGTTGACAATTACCATAAGGAAAATTCCTCTTCAGGAGTTTCTTCTAAATTTCATAAGTAAACAAGTAGTAATGACTTGCTGGTAGTAACAGTTGTAAACAATGTTCATTCGCGCATTTGTTTTTAAATTGCTTCATGTTCAGGTCGAATGCGAATTGGATGAACGATTACAGACCATCTCTAGACCCTCTGGCAAATATTATATTATATGCAGATAGTGCCAAAAATAGCGTTATAAAATGTGCCCTCTCTTAGAACTATTAGAATTATACTTACCTACGTAGCTAAATGGAAACCACAAAATGCTAGTTCAGTAAATCAACAAAATGACCACAGTCTCAGTGTGGTTAGTAACTTAATATTAGAGTAGTTCACAGTAATGTTTCCCTAAATATTGGTAATTATGTCCGTCTTGTAAGCGCACCGAGCCGTGCTCTGTAACAAGGGACTGACAACCGATCCACTAACCATTCTACCACTTTATCATTCAATCGTAAATCTATCGAATATAAGCAACCAGTTTGTGTTACTTACTAGTGCGAGAACGTATAAATGTTAACGTGATTTTGGCCAGTATTTTAGTAAATAAAACTTGAAACAACATTATATAATCAATTCATTATAGTATTTTAACGTTCTTGTTTTCAGTACTTTGTTCAAAATCATAGATTATAGAATCGTGTCGACGTTACTAGACACTGTTGAGCCCTGGGCATTACTAGTGTAATGACTGACAACGACAAAAAATTTGATTTTAAATAAAATATTATTGGTCAGGTAGATATAAGTTAAACAGCAATAAATACAGCTCGAAGATTAACGTACTTTGTTGAAAAGGAAAATAAAAATTGTAACAGAAAAGAAAATTGTGACGTGTCGACCCAAAAAAATAATCATGATTTACCGAAGCGCTGTTTAGAAGCTTTTATTTCTTTTTCGTAATAAATAATAAATCTTTTTATAAGAAATATTAAAGTTATCTGCGATAATATTTTTTTAAAACGTTAACCGAACTCTAGAGATTTATCCTGTTTCTTCAAATTGTAAGCGAACCCATATCTAAGGATATCGCTTAACAGTTTGTGGATTATACAGATAGTTCCTTGGTACTTTAATCAAACCTACAATACGTTCCGGAGCGGTCGATGGCCTAATCGCTTACATTACATACTTATGCGAAAAATGAATGAGTTAAATTAAAGTTATAAATAATTTTACAGTCTGAACAACCGACATAACGAGAAGTGACGGAGAGTTTTAATTAAAGAAACGTCTCTGGCACCTGAAGTTATTGTGATTAGAAAAAGTGAACAACTTATGTGTTTTCAATGGGTTCTGTAGATGCAGTACTTCTATAAACTATTTGGGAATTTCAAATCATCGAATGACTGCTCCCACCTGGGTGAGGCGGGAGGGAGTGTCAGACTCTTACTGACTAAAAACTACCCCGTTCCTACTCCTGGATATCGAGTCGGAGCCCCGGTAACCCGTTAGGTTCTCCGCGACTCTGAATCGGCATCGGCCCTGTTGGGCTCCGTCTGTGGTGGTCTGATGGCTCTTTGAGGCGCGCGCGGAACGCAAAGCGTATACGCTCGGGTCTGTTTCTGGTCGGACGGGGAGCCACCCATGCTCGCCGTCCGCAGGCCCGCGCTTACGGTGGCCGGAGATCGTCCCGCGATCCCCGACGCCCGGTGTGTCCTTTGCGACGGCTGGGTTGCGAGGAGGCAGCGCTTCGCTGCCTCACGCGTCCCGCTTCCTCCTTAGCTAGCATATGCAATAGGGAGTAAGCCAAACCAACGCACCTGTGACTCCTCTGGTGTTGCGGGTGTCCATGGCTGGCGCTGATCGCTATTCGCTATTCTATAAAAAAAGACCATAGATCGGGCACAGTTCCAGGCCCTATGCTATTACTGAACATTTTTCGAAAAACCGATACATATTCAGAAATATATATTGCAAGATCTTTGTTTCCAAAACCCCAGTACTTTATACTTCAGAGCCTCACTCGCAACCGCAGGTCCATTGTGATATGTAATTAAAAATGCGAACCGTTTTGTTGGACTACAGAATGTGGCCCTCAGCTGCGGTGGGTATTAAATTTATTGTATAGGGTTCTGTATCTGAAGAGGAAAAATTCTATAATATTGGTCTATATTGTTCTGTAGGTAGGCAATCTATATTATAAAACTTAATACATATACATACAACGTCACGATTGTTAGTTGTCAAATCGGTAGATAATGGTATAATGCAACATTTACTTGTTTGTGTTCATTGTTTTTCCTTTATAACAGTGATGAAATTTATTTTTGACTTTGTTCAAACCTGTTTTGTTTATATGACCTGTAAATATATTTAAACTGTCAAACACCACGAGGACATCGGTGACAGCAACCTTTTGTTCTTTAATTGTGTCTATAATGACGGTACTCCAAGGGTTAAATATAGACTCAGAAACGTGAAGATATATGTAAGTCTTTTATTTATTTTTTTTAAGGGGGGAAAATCATCGAATGACTGCTCCCGCCTGGGTGAGGCGGAAGGGAGTGTCAGACTCTTACTGACTAAAAACCACCCCGTTCCTTCTCCTGCACGTCGAGCCGGAGCCCCGGTTACCCGTTAGGTTCTCCGCGACTCCGAATCGGCATCGGCCCTATTGGGCCCCATCTGTGGTGGTCTGATGGCTCTTTGAGGCGCGCGCGGAACGCGACGCGCCGTACGCTCGGGTCTGTTTCTGGTCGGACGGGGAGCCACCCATGCTCGCCGTCCGCAGGCCCGCGCTTACGGTGGCCGGAGATCGTCTCGCGCTCCCCGACGCCCGGTGTGCTCGTGCCGACCTAACGTCGGAAGTGCTCCACGAAGTTCCACCGACTGTCGAGGACGAGTCCCAGGTACTTCATCGTCGTCTCGACGCCGATGGTAACCCCTCCCGCCATTATTTGGGACCCACCCGGAGGTGGCGCGTTCCCGCGGCCATGAAAACACATGGCCTCGGACTTGTAGAGCGCCACCTCGAGTCCCAATTGCCGGATTTTTTCAACGACTGTCGCAATCGCTGTCCCCATTAAATCGGCCGCCGCCTGGTGCGACCTCCCGTGCGCTAGCACCAGCGTGTCGTCGGCGTAGCATATTGTGCTAACGCCGTTCGGGAGGTCAGTGCGCAGCACCCAGTCATAGCCGATGTTCCACAGGAGCGGCCCTGTGGAACACCGCGTGACATTTCTCGCCGGTTCCACTCGCCCCGGTGATTGGGGTAGCTGACGGACCTGTCCGTCAGGTAAGCCTCGATCACACGACGGAGGTAGGTAGGCACCCCATGATATCGGAGTGCCTCCAAGATGCAGCTCCAGGGCAGGGAGTTGAAGGCGTTGGCGATGTCTAAAGACACCGCCACTACGACCTTACCCCCGGACACTGCAGTCCCCGTCGTGAGGTCCCTAACGCGCATAATGGCGTCCACCGTGGAGCGCCTTCTGCGGAAGCCGAACTGGTCGTCGGGTCCTGGGGCGGTGTTCTTGGCGCCCATCCGGCGCACCGCCGCTCTCAATTCTGCCTCGGTCACCTCTGGGACGATGTCATCGTCGTCGTCGCTATAGCCCGCGTCGGGCACCGCAGGGGGCAGAGTCTTATACGGAGGCCTGAAGCGCCTCCGCGGTCGGGGGAACAGGGTGCTTATCACCTCCTCCAAGACTTCTGGCCGGAGACTCTGAGTGAGCGGGGGAGCCCAGGCGCGGAGCTTATCGCGCACCATCCGGTACGGGTGTCCCCACGGGTCTCCGTTCAGAGTCCCTAGCATCTCTCGGCGGGCCTCCTCCTTGGCCCGCAATATCTCCGCCTTAAGGAGGGCCTTCGGCGCCCTGTATCCCTCGTATAACTCCGCCTCTCTCGCCTCCGCATTAGGAGGACGGATACGGCGCCTGCGGTGCCTAGTGTACTGGCGTCGCGCAGTAGTGCACGCCTTGCGCAGAGCCGCCAGCTCCTGCGACCACCAGTACACCTGGCGCTTCTGTTGCCTCGATCGGATCCGGGGCATCGCCACGTCACAAATCCTGGACATGGCGTCCTGGAGCCACTTAGCCTCATCGTCGATGTCGGCAGGCCTGACCGGTGGTATCACCCAGGCCTGCACGATAGCGGCTTCCAGGAGCAGCTCCCGGTCCAGCTGTTTCAGCGCCCAACGCGGACCACATGGGGCCTGTCTGACTGGCGGGTCTGCGGACTCGGCGGAGACGTCGAACCGGATATACCGGTGGTCGGAGTACGTCTCCACCTCCTCCATGACACGCCAGTCAACAACACGTGGTGACAGAGCAGGGCTGGCGAACGAAATGTCCACCACCGACTCGTCCTGCATCCGCACGCACGTGGGGACAGAACCCCGGTTCAGGACGACTACAGTCTTCCACCATCCTACCCCGGATGTCGGTGAACCGGGAACCCCAAGCCAAGTTCTTGGCATTGAAGTCCCCGAGGACGAGCACGGGGTGGGAACGGAACCCGACGACGACTGTGACCAACTCCATCAAGGAGTTGTGGAACTCGGCGAGAGTTCGGTTCGGAGAGAAGTACACGCCCACCACAGCGAGCTCTCCGAACCGTGCTGCGACACAACCCCGACCTCTTTGAGCAGCCTCAAGAGTCGGGGTACCGGCGGCGGCCGACGATATGATGGTCACCGAGCCGTCCAGGTCCGCCACCCAGTGATCCCTGGGCGGGACAAAGTACAGCTCGGAGACCACGGCGACATTGATCGACCACTGCGCCATGCTCTGGAGCAGGCGACTGCGGCGGCAGTGGCGGCGGCGGAAACGACGGGGGCGGCGGAAGGCCTACTTTTGGCCTTGGATTTGGCAGGAGGGGAGCAGCCCTTACTCCCGACCCGGTGATTGGCCGGCTTGCCAGCCACCGCAAATGCATTGCAGTGCAGCGGGGCGGTACACGAGCCAGCCTTGTGACCGGGCCGACCGCAGCGGAAGCAACAGTCGCTGCGGTCCTCCTCCGAGCTGCATTTAACGCTTACGTGTTTGCCCACGTGACAGCGATAGCACCTCAGAGGCCGGGTCTCAAGCAGCTTGACCTGCGCCGAGACCCATCCCACCAAGAGCCTTTTGCCCTCCTTCAGCTTCTTGGCCGCTGTGACGGGGCAGCTGACCACGACCGTGCGCAGCCCCGAATTGTCTGGACGGAAGGCGCCTGCCTTGATTTGGTCAGCAGGGCACCCTCCCGTCCTGGCCACAGCGGCCACCACCTCCCTCTCCGTTACGGAGTCGTCCAGGCCCAAAATCCTGACATCCAGGCATTTGGTGGGCCTGGACACGCGAGCCTCGTCCGCACCGAGGCAAGCCCTAAGCCTCTCGGCCAGGGCGTTGGCCGACGGGCCGCTGGTCGCACCGGGGACCTCCAGAAGACGGGCTCCAGTGGCAGTCACTTTGACTGCAAACCCGTCCGGGGCCCCGAACTCCGCGGGAGTCACCGCCCCCTTTAGTTTGGCGAGGACGTCGCCATATGTCCATATGTTACGCCCCTATTGACCGCTTCAGGCTGTAGGGTAATGACTACAGCCGCGGTCTCAGCCCTCCTTGGCAACTCTCCTCGCCTCGCCGCCGATTTGCCAACCGCTGCCGTCCTCTGCTTGCGGAGCGGCTTCCGCCGCTGCTGCTGCAACTCCAGCCTGCCGGGCTGGAGTGCTCCTCCTCTTGTTTTTGCGCCCTGCAGGCGCAGGCGCCATCGGCGCAGCTGGGGTCTGCGTCGGCGGGGGCGCCGAGGCCCCCGCTGGGGCCACCGGTCGCGCTTTTGCCGGCGGTTGGGAGCTGCGGCCAGCCTGACCAGTGGAGGTCGAAGGCTTGGCCGCAGCGGCTGCATACGAGCGCGGGGTCGCAGGTGGGGCGACCCGACTCGCTGCAAGCGGGGGGCCAAGGAGTCAGCCCTCCAGCACGTCAAAACGTCGTTGGAAAGCCGCCATCTCGCTGCGCAATAGGCCGATTACGTCGGCATCCGCTGAGGGCTGGGGCTGGGTGTGATTTTCCCGGGCAGTGGCGAGCTCGGCCTCCAGAGCAGCGTTGGAGGCCGCCAAGCGCACCAACTCCCGCCGCATCTCCCCCAGTTCTTTTTGCACCCTGTCAGCGGTGGGCAGCGCACACCGCTCCAAGGCCGCCGCCATGATGGCGGACTCCGCTGCGTTTAAGATGGCGACTCTGGCCTGCACCGTCTTCTTCGACGCCACCTTACGGAGCTCCTCCTGCACGGCCTAACGGAGGCTCTCCGAGCTGCGCTCACTCTCGGAGAGCTCGTTCTCGGACATCTCCATGGCGGAGGACTCTGAACGGGCAGCGCTCGAGAGAGCCCTGCCCTCCGCAGCCAGCTGCTCGGCTGACTCCACGCGGGCAGCTGGTGCCGGTTTCCGGGGACCGCTGCCCTTGCCGCCCCTACCCCGCGCTGCCGTGGGGCCCGGGGGGGGAGGCGCCTCCTGCGCGCCGGAGGACGGGGAAAAATTGTCCTCCTCCAGCCTGGGGCGTTTAAACGTCCCCGTCGCGCGGCGGCGTGAGCCTTTGGAGCTCACGCTCAACCGCTCCGCTAATGATGTGTCGGACTCGGAGTCCGACCCCATCCGTCTTGGAGCCTGTGTGTGAGGCTCGCTGGATAACTCCAGCGCCTCACCACGAGTCCCAGAGCCACTTGGGCTCCCTTCTCCCGCTACTGCAGCAGGCGAGCTAAGCTCACCCGCACTCTCCTCCTCGTCTTGTGGTTTTTTTTTATAAAGTTTTGAATTCTCCATACAGTTCCCACGAGTATGGGGGAAATAATCGGTCCACCCAGGCAGTGCCCCCTGTACCTGGGTAAGTGTTCATTTTCTTCCCAACTAGAGGTTCCACTGGTCCCCTAGCTGGGGGTGCGCTCACGACTGACACTACTCCTCAGCCATGCATACTCTCGCCGCGCACCAGAACTTAGTATTGGAGGAATTTTTTATAGAGGTTATCTTCCTCGCGGTCCGGGCGACCAAGCCAAGACCCTCGTCCCGTTCAGAGTCACAAAACATGACCGTGACCTCCTTACGGATTACGATATCGACGGCTGCAATCGGGGACAGCTTGTGTCCCGATGCTGCTCGCTGGCAGGGTGAGTGCACAACGAGCACCGCCCTTGCCTCTCCGCTACGCTCTCTGCTATGTCCAGAGAGACGGGCGGAGAAACGCCCCTCGGAAGCGCGGGCTATGAGCCTCCGCAGACAGCCCGCCGCCTCCAGAACCCTGTCGGGTTCGCCCGCCCAGTCCAGAAGTCTGCTGCGGGCGACAGTCACTCCAACCCTATCACCCCCGCTAGGGAGACTGTCGCCCGCACCCAGGATGCACCACGGGGAGGTCTTCTGGCACCGCACCCCATATATGTAAGTCTAGGTGCTAACTAATGCTTTCAAACAATTATACAATACATTAATATAATATCTTGAGAATCGATTTCGCTTGCGGTACCCTAGAAGTACATTTTAATGGCGGTCGAAATAAATTAATGGCATTTTACGGAAGGGGCCACAAACCACCCGGGGATGCGCTTAATTGACTTAATTTATATTTATATACAATACTAACGATTATTTGTCTGTTTGTTGATAATTAAATAAATAGTTGTGTAAATAATAGTGTGACTGCCTCGTTGGCAGTGTGGTCGTGCATCGGGTTCGATTCCCGAGTAGGGCAAAGTATTACTGAGTTGTTAAAAAAAACCTCAGTAGTAGCAGCGGAGTCTGGAATTGTGTTCAAAATATGGTAAAAGGCTCACCCCCTATTAGATGAGACTCATAACGTAATAGAGAAAAGTGGATGTTACATTGTACAGTGGCATAATGGGCACCTCCACCTACCTTTTCGGGGATAAAAATGCGTGATGTTATGTTGTTGTGAAGGCAATCTAAGTGGAGTGGAGTGATAAATAAGAGATTCTCAGGCTTGATTACAGTTACCGACTAGTAGTATTTTCTAGAGCGAAATAACGTACAGACTTCAGCTCAGGCAACGTTCTTTGATTAAGAGTGTGATGTGGAGTGCAAAAGTGCCAACACTATTACTTTTTGCAAGTGAATGAAACAACTAGCAATTATCAGAAGCAAGTCAAGCTTTAGTGTTAATCCATAGAAATAAACATGTCAACCAAACCCAGAGCTCTCAGTTAGTTAAGTAAAAAAATATTCATTGAACGATGACGGCTTAGCTTAATTTTTCCCTGATATCAATTTAATGGAGTTTTATTTCACAATGGTTCGGTTCAGGCTAGATGCCTGCCTTCAGCTGGTCGACATTAAAATTAATATTTGTCTAAGTTTATGCAATCACATTTATTTTAATTATTCTGAAACTATTTCGTAAAATTACTTTAATAACATTTTTGGTTTGAGATTGAAGATACCTTTAGAAGTTAAGAATAAAATCTGAGGTACCAAGTGAATAATATCTTTTTATGGCATAAAAACGAGCAGATGGATCACCTGATGGTAAGCAATCGGCGTCGCCCATGGACACCTGGAACACCAAAAGTGTCACAAGTGCGTTACCGGCCTTTTGGGGATTAGAAGTTTGAGGATTGTTGGGGATTCGGGGATTGGGGAGATTGGGGAAGGGGGGAGGGAGCTAGGCGTCCGGTAACTTCACTCACACGACGAAACACAACGCAAGCGTTGCTTCACGTCGGTTTTCTATGAGGCCGTGGTATCACTCCGGTAGAGCCGGCCCATTCGTGCCGAAGCATGGCTCTCCCATACTTATGACTGTGTCTGCTGCTGATGTGGTCTGTTTACACATCTGTTTTAGGAACGATTTATTTGTTTTGCCTTATGTAGAAAAACACGAAGTTATTGCAAATAATAATCTGCGGTCTCTTTTGAAGGACAATCGTGTTTATTGTTCTTATTGTAAAACGAATACTTTTCTTTGCAATTTTACTTTTCTTACGCCCGAAGACTGAAAGGCGAATTTGAAGTTGTAGAGGTAGTTAAATATTGTGACATCTCTGTCATTTAACCAAGCATTTACAATTACAGAACTATACTTAAGAGGAACTTCAAACTGAGTAGCGTTTCAGTATTCGGACGCTAATGTACTTACATTGTCATATTCAATCACATAGCTATAACTTTTCATCACACAAATTAACAATCATTCTTTTAGCATCCCTGCGTAATGTAACGGTACAGGTCTGAGCATTACATCAGTGAAGGAGGAGAACCGAGCATTACAATGCGCACCTTGTAATGATACAATGTCTAATATGTATCTTGATACAACTTGTAACGCCAATGTCTGACATTTTGCTATGAAATGCTCAAAGTCGAATCTATATGTTACATTACACGCAAATACTCGTTAGTCAGGGAGGTATTATTGTAATGTAATGCTCGAAGTCGAATCTATAATGTTACATTACACATGAATGCTCCCGGTGAGGGAGCACCTTTAGCTTCATTAACCCAATATACATAGCTAACCAAATTCAAACAAACTACAATCTCTAAGATATTCCAGCTAAAAGTAATAAAACTCTCAAAATTAATTACAGTTTGAAGAATAATTACAAATCTGTGGTTATTGACCTTAGTTTAATCAACCGAGATCAAATCAAACAGAATCCTTCAATATTTACATTCATAATAGATCGATGACAAATTAAACTTTTCAAAGTAAAATATACTGAGTAAGTTACTAAGGGAAAATGTACTCTATGACGTAAGATATAGGGGTTGGAGTGATTGTATTTGAAATGGTATATGCAGCGGTAATCGAGTTGATATTGTAACAGATTGGGTTGTAGGAATATTTTTATTGAGTTGCTGTAACGTTGTTCGAATTTCATGAGCATAATTTTTCTTCGACACGTTTGGTAAAATAAAAAAGACTCTACATCTTTTTTTAAAGGAATACATCATCGAGTGACTGCTCCCGCATGGGTGAGGCGGGAGGGAGTGTCAGACTCTTACTGACTAAAAACCACCCCGTTCCTACTTCTGCCCTTCACATTTATGTATGTATTCATTTGTTAATGTAGTGTATGGTTTAGGGAACAGAGAGTATAGTCCCCCAAGATCGGAAAACGAGGATCCTCCGACCAGGCGAGGTGATTCTGGCTGGCGGGCAAAATGATAGATCTGGTAGGTACTCTATTTATGACAAGAATTAGTAGTACACAAGCTACTCCTGCTGATGACCATAGACTGCGCTAACCATCAGAGAATCCTTTTGTATCATCTGAGTGTCATATAGAAATCAATAATATGACCTCATTAATTTGACCCAATTAAAGACGTATTGACCAAGGTCAGGGTAGGTATCAATATCACTTTAGCATCTAATGAGGTGTACACAAACTCTTCAAGGTACTGAGAGCGATGGTTTTGCCACAAAAACTCAACATTAAAAGAAATTGTAAAATATTTCGTACTACACACCAAGTCGCGCCATCTTCAAAGGCCAAAGCTCACTTTGGTTGGCGCTAAGCTTCTTTACAACCACTTCATTAATGAATTGCAACCTTGTGCTCAAAAGCATAAGGTTTAAAATTTAACCTCCAAAGCTGCAGCGTTTGAAATGCTAAGAGGGCATTTTTTGCCTTCAAAAGACACGTATTTTGTTGTGAATGTTTACGACTTAGAAAAAAATGATTATTAGAAATAATCGTAAGAAATTTTATATCTATGTTTTTCTTGGAAAAAAATAATGAAGATTATACCTATCTAATCATTGAAAATATTGCTTGCTGAATAGAAATATCGTAAAACAAATCGATTATGTCTTAATAAACACAATGTATACATTGATAACATAGAACTATTCAAACACACAGTCGCATCAGCATTTAACATACCATACATTGCGGAGTATGAACCACACAGTCGGTTGAGCATCCATACACGAGCAGCAATGAAGCGAACTATTTGATCAGTCCTTGACATTTGCAAAGCAATGTATTGTGTTTGAGTGCGATCTAGTGTGAAGGTGAAGATAAAGTATTATTTTCTTTTAGATCGCTCTCCATGTAAACAAAGCACAAGGACGAATGATCGTGACTCGACATTTGAATAAAATATACTCTGCGACACGGAAACTCACTCGGGATTTTTTAAATGCGAACGTGATGCTGTAGACTTGGGTTTTTGGAATTAAAATATGTATAACATAACATAACATTACGCCTTTTATCCCCGAAGGGGTAGGCAGAGGTGCACATTATGCCACTGTACAATGTAACGACCACTTTTCACTATTTATGTTATGAGTCCCATGTATTAGGGGGTGAGCCTATTGCCATATACCGGACACAATTCCAGACCCCGTGCTACTACTGAGAATTTATAAAATACATAGTAGTACTTTGCCTGACCCGGGAATCGAACTCGGCCGTCCCCTTGCCCAGTCTCGCAGTCGCACTTGCGACCACTCGGCCAACGAGGCAGGCAGTAAAATATGTATGAATGTATAAGTTATATATTGGTATTTTCCTAACTACAAGTAAGCAGACATGGACTTACAATGCAACATACATTTTTATATTGAAACTTTCGTGAGACGTACTAAATTATTTATTATGTTTTGGCTTACTCACGTAACTAGTAACGAGGAACTCGACTAGTTTCAAGCCATGCTAGAGGCTCGTATTCATGAGCAGCATTCCGTACTCGCGATGCGGCAACTGTCGCGCTACTACTGAAACTAGTCGGGTTTCTCGTCAAACAGTTACGTCAAACAGCCGAAAATATAATAATTACCGTACCTACATTTCATTTTTAGTACCTTTTATGTTCTAGAGTTTTTAGATATTTTGTATGGTTACCGAACTTAAGGTTGTTAAAGAAGTGACGACTTTATGTATGTACTTCTAATATCTCTAAAAATCATTATAAATCGGATAATCGAATGAAAAAATGTTTTAATTTTATTACTATTTTTAAGCTACGATGCTGTTATTCCTTTTAAAAAGCCTTCCTTACTTCAAGTTGAAAAATATGTACCTAGTATATACCTAGGTATCCCAAGCTCCTGTATACAGACAACACATTAGTCTACGTGCTGGTAGTGTGACTAATGGACGGCGCGGCGGTGCGTGCCTCGACTGCGAATGCTATAGACTACAACTACTCGCTGACCGGCTGTCGACTGGTAATGGACCTCTTTATAAAGACCTCTCGAATATTAAATCACCGGATTATTGTGGACTCTCATGTTCTAGGTTAATATAAACCTTCCGATCGATATCTATCATGGTGGCCAGTCTAACTAGAAAAGCCCATTACGCAGAAGATATTCCAGTGCACAAGTGTGTGTGCAAACTAAAACAAGTGCATAGAGTGCACTTGATCAGGCGCTGGATAAACGGCTTTACGTACTTTCTGAGCCACGGGGATGAAATACCGCCGAACTTCGTGACTCCGTCCTAATAATGTTTATTTTACTCAGAAAATACCAGTAGCACCTTTTGGCCGTCGCAGGAATCAAACCCGCGACCGTTGCACAGCAGCCGGTCGCCCAACCAATGCGCCAACTGTGCAGACAAACACGGCCAGACAAAGAATATAGAACGTAATGTGTGAACTGTTTGTCACATTACTTTGTCGGGTACTTATATGAAGTAGGTGGAATATGCTGTAAAATTTACTTGTATCTTCAAGAATGGTAAATACAAAATGGTTATATTAAATCCATTTTTTCCGACCCAACAAAATCCACACACAAATAGGGATATTTTGATCGACACATCTACAAATATTATCTCACACAAATCCTTGCGACACAGTCTCCAATCTACATTTACAGTTATCTTAGACCGGCATCATTTCGTACAGTTTGCAAATCCGCTGCCCATCATTGCAAGCCTATCGTTAGGGTGAAAAGGGTCACCTGACTTCAGCTAACGTCTGACACGTCTGATACCTAAGTGCTCATGTTGGTCTTCATTGTTATTCGACATTTTACTCTGAATATTAATAGCATTAAGCATATTGGTTAAAGATTAGTTAGGCTCTCTTGGATTAAGGTTTACTTTCAAATCTATAGTAAGTAGTTATGTATGGAAAATGTATTTAAGTAATCCGCTCAGTGCGTTGTTAATCATGTTTCATCGAATTATTTGTTTGTTTTCGTACTATATATGAGGTCACGCTTATTAATTTATTGAAAGAGATAATCAGAGGTTCCATGTATTCTGAAACACGCTTACACGTAACTGATTTAATAGATTTGGTAGCAAAACTGAGATCAGTCAAAAAATAGGTGCTTGCTGTTTAAGGTCCAGGTACTATAAAATGTAGGGCTGATGCTCTATACGGAGTCGCGGAAGGCCTAACGGGTTGCCGGGGCTCCGGCTCCAAGAGCAGGAGTAGGAACGGGGTGCATTTAGTCTATAAGAGTCTGACACTCCCTTTCGCCTAACCCAAGGCGGGAGAAGTCATTGGATGATTGTATCCTACCTCAAAAATGGTACTATAAAATGTATTTGAAAAATATAATTGAACACCAGCCAAAATTCTTTCCAACTGGCGGCTCAATAGAACTGCCAGGCAGAGGGGGCCCACAAAGTTGATATTTCGAATACTCTTTAAACACACGCCAACTTTTTGCATTGCAGACCTGCTTAAAATGCTAAAAATAACGAGCCTCTACCGACATTTCTGGCCACAGACAGATTAAAAACCTTTTTTATTCATTTTCAGTACAAACGTAGGAAATAACTGTTGCTATGCCGTTTTAATTGAAGGCCCACATGTCGGGAATAATTTGTTTGTTCAGATATTATGTGTAATTATGTTATATTGTATGTTTTATAAACGTATGGTTTCGTTGTGTAAATGTTAACCTTAATTACCTATGAAGTTGGTATTAGGTCAAAAAGACCGCGGTTTTAAAATCCTACATATTGTTATCTCCTTGATTTTTATTAGTGTATCTGATAAACATTTCTTGTATTTATATGGTTATTAGTCAGTACAATAGTTACCAAAAATGTTGTAAAGCCAAAACAAAATAAAACAATTTTTTGCCCTATGTGCATTAAGCACATATCTCAGTAGTAGCGCGGAGCCTGGAATTGTGCATGGCAATAGGCTCACCCCTATTACATGGGACTTATATACATAAATAGTGAAAAGTGGGTGTTACATTATACCTCACAGTAGCATAATGTGCACCTCTCCCTACCCCTTCGGGATAATAGGCGTAATTTATGTATGTATGTGTATTAAGCAGTCAACTCGAGTCAAATAGGACAAGTTATTGTTTCACAAGTAATTATTGTAAAACGAAAAGCAAAGTTTTCTAGTAGGTAGTATAAACTTAGACCTGTCTGCTACGCTGCGTAGCTGGCGTAGCAATATTCTTTGACAGCTACGACGTAGCAACTATCATCAGCGATTTCGTTTTTCTTCGAACTATTCACAATGTTTATAATAAAAAGTTGTTTAACGATTATATAAGTACGCATGTCACGATTTAGTAAGATTTAGTATCTACTGAATACGAAGTAACCTTTACATAATAATATTACGAACAAGCAACACAATTTAACCCGCTTAATATACAAAGCGTTTCAAACTTATTAACGCTAGAACAAATAGATAAATATTCATTATGGCTAGATTTTAGTTCAAAAAGTTCAGTAGACCACAAACAAGTTTGACAGAGTTCTATCGTTATAGTATTTGTTCGTTTCCAGTGGTATTTGATCAGTACTGTCCCTGAGCGCTTTAAGATTGAAGATAAAAATGTTTTTCCATTTTAAAAGGATCTTTCAAAGATTTGTTTGTTTGAAGAAGGGCCGGGAAAATAAGAGAGAAATATTATTCCGTCTCCGAAAGGATAATTGCAGAGATAAAAATCTTCTTACTGAGAATAGGGTTGGAGAATCTTTTGTAGTATTTATAATATGAAACTATTTAGTGGAGCTACCTATGATAAACACCAGGGAATGATTCTTATTTCGAATCTGGTTCCAATACTTCTAACAGCTTTAAGTGGGAGTTTTTTAAAAGAGTAACGAATGGAGTTTCTTGCTCGTTCTTCTCCACTCGAATCGACATTTTGGAACGAGCGCCTAGCTTCACTGACGGACAGACTGACAGACTATTATATATCTCATATTTGTTGACGTTTCAAAAGTACCAAATTATGGTTTAATTGAAATAAATGCTTTTGAGTTTGAGTTTGGGACTGACAGCTATTTTTTTTTTAAAGACGTTGCCCCACATTAGGATTTTCTCCTGTACCGTGGGTGCGTTTACAAACATACAAGTTCACATACACATGACACCCAGACCCGAAACAACAATTTGTGGATCACACAAAGTGTTGTTCCGTGCGGGAATCGAACCCGCGACACGTTGCACGGCAGCCGGTTGCCCAGCCACCGCACCAACCGTGCAGTCAATTATGCAAAATATTTTACCTGTGATAAAAAAAATATTGTACAAATTTCGACACTATAGTAAGTTTTCTGAATCACAATTCTTAATTTACATTGTACAGAAAAAAAAACAACATTTTCTATCTGGCTTTAAAATTAAAAACGAATGCCTACAATGAGTATTTTCATTTGTGTAATTTTCTAACAAGTAATTTTAATTTACACAGCTAGGTACAAAAAATACGTTTTAAAAAACAAAATGGGAGAAATGTTGGAAATAACTTGGAAACAACTTCGCAAATGGAAATGGAAAATGATAAAAATTTTGAAATGAAAGTTTTTTTGTGTTAAGTTGTTTTTGCAATTAACAGTAATAATGTTGATGTTGCTAAACCAGGAAAGTTTGCGGAGCTGCGGTTAAAAGATACGCCGTTTTATAACTACTTCGTGGGAAGTTACCGGCGACTGGGAGTAAACTCCGCGAATTTGTACGGTGATGTTACTGTGTCGACTGCCTCGTTGGCCGAGTGGTCGCAAGAGCGGCTGCCGGGCAAGGGGTCTCGGGTTCGATTCCCGGGTCAGGCAAAGTATTACTGGGTTTTTAAAATAATTCTCAGTAGTAGCACGGAGTTTGGAAATGTGCCCGGTATATGGCAATAGGCTCACCCCCTATTACATGGGACTCATAACATAAATAGTGAAAAGTAGGTGTTACTTCTGTGTGCACCTCTGCCTACCCCTTCGGGGATAAAAGGCGTGATGTTATGTTATGTTACTGTGTTTCGTGTTTCGGTATCCGTTGAGGACTTTGTTGTAATTACCGTTTTGCTGTGTCATAAGAGAGAGCGAGATTATTCTGTTAACTACGAATCATATCAGTTCTTTTAGGATTTTCTCATACAAATATGGCTTTGGTACTTACATTATTGATTGCTGATAAAAAATAGTGTTTTTGTCAATTGTAATTGCAATTGATAGTTTATTCTTTCGATTAATAAATCATACCATTTACAGTGAAGGTACCAGTACAATCTGGTGACAACAATAACGTAACACTTTTTAAAAGTATAATTTAGCTCAAATTTAAATATGAGTAGTAGTGTAGAAGATATAGAATTCAGTAATCTATTTGTTAAGTTTGTCTGTCAGTGCTCAGTACCCTTGCTTAACAATCTCATCACCCTGCAATACACTCGAGTTAACAACAACCGCTAGTAGTTGTTACACAATAGCGCGTCGCATCGAATCCAATCCATTACGATCGTGTGCGGCCATAGATGTGCTACCTCTGGTCACCGTACACGTGTGGAATGTTCTCGAAATTATACCAACGTGTCTGTTTTGTCATTTATTTTTATTTTATTTTCGTTACAAGATAGATCGTGAACCTTTTTGAGGTTCAGATGTTCTATACCTCTATACTTTGTAAGGTCTTTGTTTAGGAAAATATCATTTGTATTGGGGTAATTTTCCTATCACGTAGCGTAGAGGTTAACGTCTTTTTTGTCTTTGTAGTTTTGTATCAGACTTTATCGATTTTAAGGAAAGGGAATAAAAAGAACGTTATAAGTAAAATCGCTGTTTACTCACGTGAATATACTGAGAAAATCTCTACTAGTTTCGAACCACAGAGGGGTTCTTCCTCATGAGCTGCGCCACGTCGCCGCGACCGCGCACGCTACTCATGAGGAAGATTTTACTTAATTTAGTATGTCTCACGATAGTTATTATAAAAAAAGAGTGTTATTGGTTTTGACCGACTGTATATAAGAAAATATGTATTCAATGTTCTCACATCATACATCACACATTACATCAACAGCATATCAGTGGCCACTACTGACCAAAGACCTCTTCTTATATGGAGAAGGTTTAAGCGTTAATCACCACGCTTGCTCAATGCGGGTTGGCGATTTCAAACTAATAATTAGAAATTATAAGGCCAGGTTTCCTTTAAAGTTTCTTGTTTGTTTCATCATTTGTCAGTGGTGTCTAAATAATCTTAGAAAGTACATATAACCCGGAAAAAGTTACATTGGTACTTGCCATTCGTTGGTAAGTTTCAAACTCGCACCTTCGTGCATGAGAAACGGACGTATTAATCTTCCGAGCCACCACGACATATTTCATGAAATAAGATATTTCTTAAATCTAAATAGGAGCACAACAAAAGTAAATCAGATAAATATCTATATTTAATGCCTCCGTTAATATCGTAGGGATTTAAATTGGAATTATCTGTAGTTCCGTTCCGCTCGCGTCGGGACAAATATCGTTATTGAAAAGTTGGATTTCCGCACGGGACTCGCGCTTGTTATAAAATAATAATAATTTGATCGATTAAAATTTGAATATTTTCACTTGTAATTAATTATAATTATATATATAACGTATTTATAGATTTATAATAAAATTACATATTGTATAAGTAATTTACAAAAATATTAGTTGTTTAAACAATCATAGAACACGTGTTGTGACGTATTGCTATTGGTGGGGCTGTGGCTATAAGTACGGCTGACAAGGTCAGAGCACCATTCTATGTCAGCCTGTTGACTGGTGCGGACCTACTCACTTTTGGAAGTTAAGTATTGTGTTATGTGATATTAATAAACTAATAAATAGCTGAATTATGTACATTATGTAATGTTATGTATTATGTACTGTGTTATATTAATACAAAATAAATAAAGATGTATTTAATTAGACGTGGGTAGATTTTATTAATAATTAAACTATACATAATTAGTACATAATGTACATAAAATATAATAATAAGTAAGTAAATACTAGTTAATATGATTTTAATTAGTATGAAGCCAAATAATTTTGTTTTACATAAATAAATATACATCATCTTCATTTTATTAGTTTTATTTTGATACTCATATTATGGAAGTGTCGCATATAAGTCTTGCCATTATCTAACGTAAGAAATCTTTCTATTTTTGAAGATATCTTAAATGTTATATAACATCAGAAGTGGGATAGATTCTCAATGCTCTTTTAAAATATTTTCAGGTTTACAAAATTGATAAACACATCCTCGAGGGATTGCTCACTGCCATCCGTGATGCTCTTTCCAACAATAAACGTCAGGACGATGTAGCGCTGCCGACGTTCGATCCATCCACCAGCGATAATGGCGCAGCTATATGGTGTGACCACATTGAGAAGCTTGGGGAAGAGTTTGGATGGAGCGGGATAGCAAAAGTTGCAAAGGCAGGTAAGGCCCTAAAGGGCTCTGCTTTGACTTGGTACGAGACTTGGGAGCCCCAAGAAGGTCGTAATTGGGAGAACTTCCGGAGTGAATTAATTTTGTTATACCCAGAAAAAAAGAACCTTTCGGAAAAATTATATAAAGCCGTTACATATTTATCAGATTTAGCAGATTCATATTGTGAGTACGCTAGGGAAAAATTGAGGTTATTGAAAAACACCAAAATAGTATTCACTGAAGTTCAACTTATTGAATTAGTTTGTGGAGGGATACGAGACATAAATGTAAAAATGGCATCATTCAATAGTAGCGTCAAAACCACCTCGGAACTGATAGCTTATGTTAAAACTCTAAAACGACCTGCTGACCAAACTCCTGAAACTTTGCGTAATACCAATGATTTAAAACGGTCTAAGCCCATAATTAATTCAAATGATATTTCGTTAACAAAGACATGTTTTAATTGTGGTGATAAAGGACACTTAAGGCCACAGTGTCCGAATAAAATAAAAGATACAAAAGATCCTTCTGCTGAGCCCGTAGTAAAAAATGTACCATTTGCAAAAAAAAATCGGTCATGACGAAACAACTTGCATCTTTAAAAAAAATTAACTCTGAAAAGCAAAAATCACTATCGAGTGACACTAATTCTAAAATCTGACTATACTCGCCCCTTAATAACTTACCTAATGATACTAATATAATATTTACCAAAGTATCTATCCATGACATTTCACTGAATTGTATTATTGATACCGGAGCCAGTTGTAGTATTATAAAAGAATCTATTGCCAAGCGACTAAATTGCCCCTTTTTCACGATCACCTGAAGGCTATAAATATATTTTACTCGTAGTAGATGGGTTCACCAAATTCTGCATACTAACTAAACTCAAAAGTTTTAGTGCCTCCGAGTTAGTACCTATAATTCGTGATATTATCACATTGTTTGGTACACCGTCATTAGTAATTACAGATCGCGGTACCAATTTCAGTTCAAATCTAATACGTGATCTATTTCGACAATTAGAAATAGAACATCACATGATTGCCACCGGTACTCCTAGGGGAAACGGCCAAGCAGAAAGATATATTATGTTGCCACTATAATTAAAACAACAAAGTGTAATAATGTGTCAGATTGGCCGAACGAATTGTGTAATGTCCAGCTATCCTTAAATACTACAATACAGAAGTCGACAGGGTTCTCTCCCCTTCGTTTATTAATAGGTAGAAACTCTAACATTCCATGTGTTCAGGCGCGACTTAATGAAGCTCTTGGTGAGGATGCTAATATTAACCAACATTTTGATGTACAAGCAGATCGTGAAGTTGACCTAAACCGTTTAAGAGAAGTTGCTCAAAAATTTAAACAACGTTTTGATGCCGTACGTCGTAACAAAAGAACTTACCATGTCGGTGATACCGTTTACGTCTATCAAGACCATCGGCGTCACGACAAACTTAGACCAAAGTTCAGGGGCCCATATGAAATAGTGGAAGTCTTAGATAATGACCGTTTTAATTTACGAGGTTCAGGTCAAAGAAGCATCATAATATCTAAAGATAAGTTACGATATTGGCCAGGAGAATGGGTCGGTGATGACGATGCTAATAATGATGCTGTTTAAAAAAAAAAAAAGAAATTAGTCTAATTATAATAGTTTTCTTCTTTATTTTTTTAAGTCAAATTGACATTTAGAACATAATAATTATTATTGTGGACCTGTGGCTGTGCCTGTGGACCTGTGGCTGTGCCTGTGGACCTGTGGCTGTGCCTGTGGACCTGTGGCTGTGCCTGTGGACCTGTGGCTGTGCCTGTGGACCTGTGGCTGTGCCTGTGGACCTGTGGCTGTGCCTGTGGACCTGTGGCTGTGCCTGTGGACCTGTGGCTGTGCCTGTGGACCTGTGGCTGTGCCTGTGGACCTGTGGCTGTGCCTGTGGACCTGTGGCTGTGCCTGTGGACCTGTGGCTGTGCCTGTGGACCTGTGGCTGTGCCTGTGGACCTGTGGCTGTGCCTGTGGACCTGTGGCTGTGCCTGTGGACCTGTGGCTGTGCCTGTGGATCTATAGTTGTGCTTTTTCATACTATGGCTGTGCTCTTGATCCTGTGGTTGTGCTATTGATCTTATAGCTGTACCTTTTGGTTTTACCTGTGGCTGTGTCTGTATCGTTCACGTATAATATTATAAAATATATTAAGAGTGATTAGGTAGATAGAAAACAATAATAATAATCAAATATGTCTATTGTACTCCGAGAACGTAGTACATTTCAGAATGGCCGTGTTATAAAATAATAATAATTTGATCGATTAAAATTTGAATATTTTCACTTGTAATTAATTATATAACGTATTTATAGATTTATAATAAAATTACATATTGTATAAGTAATTTACAAAAATATTAGTTGTTTAAACAATCATAGAACACGTGTTGTGACGTATTGCTATTGGTGGGGCTGTGGCTATAAGTACGGCTGACAAGGTCAGAGCACCATTCTATGTCAGCCTGTTGACTGGTGCGGACCTACTCACTTTTGGAAGTTAAGTATTGTGTTATGTGATATTAATAAACTAATAAATAGCTGAATTATGTACATTATGTAATGTTATGTATTATGTACTGTGTTATATTAATACAAAATAAATAAAGATGTATTTAATTAGACGTGGGTAGATTTTATTAATAATTAAACTATACATAATTAGTACATAATGTACATAAAATATAATAATAAGTAAGTAAATACTAGTTAATATGATTTTAATTAGTATGAAGCCAAATAATTTTGTTTTACATAAATAAATATACATCATCTTCATTTTATTAGTTTTATTTTGATACTCATATTATGGAAGTGTCGCATATAAGTCTTGCCATTATCTAACGTAAGAAATCTTTCTATTTTTGAAGATATCTTAAATGTTATATAACACGCTCGTTGGGGACGGATGTAGTCGAGGCTGACACTTTTATACCTGACGATACGAGATGGAGACGACTTAGGTTATATAAAACGGATTTATGCTTTGGCTAACGATAGGTACTTCGGAATGGTTTCTAATTTACATTTTTTGCAATTAATGAGTATTGTTTTTATAATAGCTATCGTGAGACATACTCAGCTCACAGTGAGCTGAGTTTCATTTACGTGAGTAACCCGCGTTGTTACTTAATTAAATGAGTGTTGGTTTGATGATATTGATTAAACTAGTTTTTAATGGTTTAGCTTAGAAATATGTGAAGTGCACACGTAAACAATTAAACGAAAATTGATATACATAACATAACATAACATCACGCTTTTTATCCCCTAAGGGGTAGGCAGAGGTGCACATTACGGCACTTAATGCCACTGTACAATGTAACACCCACTTTTCACTGTTTATATTGAGAGTCCTAGCCTATTATCATATACCGGGCACATTTTCAGACTCCGTGCTACTACTGAGGTTTTTACAAACCCAGTAATAATTTTTTTTTTTAGGTTTTAGTATAAAACTTTAATTTATATAACTACATAATATTTACAACTTAAAATTAACTACAACTAAACTATTAAATAAAACGAAAGTAAAAAAAAGAATACAACAAAAATTATACCCTTAATTTAGGCGTCGAAGTATTCGTCCGCATCACTATCACAGGGTAACGTTCCCAGAAGACTGGCAGCATTGCCACATTGAATGGCAATACTTATTTTCTGTCCGAAGAAAAAGCCAGCCCTCTGGTCACGCGTAGAGTCGATTAGCCTGCGGGCGATATCTTTAAACACAGAGTGTGCACTGGGACCCCATGGCCCAAGTGTTTCGACCCCAAACGGCTCAAAACAGTAGTTACCCACTAGATTTAAATATTTACGCCGTTTGAGGGCCTCTGCCGCGGAAGCAGCTGCACTAACGCATGCAGCGGTGCGATGCAAAGATGTGTGATGGCGCAAGGGTGTCTACACACGTCGCGTCCCACACCAAAGGCCTACCCATCTTCCAAGGCAGCAATGACATATCATCTGGTCTTTGGCCGTCATCACGTACCAAACCATTAGGTTCTAATACGGCTGGTACACCGGCTGAGGCAAGAGCACGACGAATGATGTCGTTGATGCTGGCATGGCGAGCTATGCGGCCTGCACTTCTGCAACAAGAAAGACCATGGTGTCCCAAGCCATCGACTCTTTCTCCACAGTGACAATAATGCGGAGAAACACAAGGAGCACCTAAACGTAAGCATACAGCTAGGCGGAACGTTATGTCATCCAACATAGTACCTATGAAGGGTGACGGGAGTGCCTGAAACCAGAATCCTGATTCCCATTCTCCCACAGCCAATAAGCGAGCTCACTCTGCAGTATTAGAAGACGAGTTGATTAAAGACTCACGAATAACACTGCACAGCGGCACGTCCCACTGTCTCTGAGAAGATGGGTGAACAGGTAAATACGTAAGTGGGCAAGCCATTTTCCACGCTTCCACTGCATCAGTCAAACACGGCACCTCAAAACTGGTCAGTGACGAAGAAAGAATTTTCCTGACTAATTCAGAGGTACTGTGGACCGAAGACAGAAAAGCTGGTAAACTAATACTTGAAATTTTGCGGACGCCGAGCCCTCCCATGCGAATAGGAAGAGTAGCTTGTTGCCAAACTCGGTCATCCAAAGCCACATTCAGAATGGATGACAATGTGTGTCTGATAATTTTGTCTACGTTTTCTAAAACTGCCTCGTTGGCCGAGTAGTCGCAAGTGCGACTGCCGGGCAAGGGGTCTCGGGTTCGATTCCCGGGTCGGGCAAAGTATTACTGGGTTTTTTAAAATTCTCAGTAGTAGCACGGAGTCTGGAAATGTGCCCGGTATATGGCAATAGGCTCACCCCCTATTACATGGGACTCATAACAACTAGTGAAAAGTGGGTGTTACATTGTACTGTGGTAGAATGTGCACCTCTGCCTACCCCTTCGGGGATAAAAGGCGTGATGTTATGTATGTATGTTTTCTAAAATGTGTGAATGTTTCCATAGATGTGAAACGCGGAGAATATTTTGGTCCAAAACAACAGTACCGAATTAGGGTGAAAGCCGAATGTGTGTTGATTTTGTGTAATCTATCCGAAATGTGATTGAAATTTTGTATCTTGTCCTCGATGAATTAAGGAAAACATTCATCGAATATTGGTGAACCTAGGAGGTGAAGTGAGTACTTATCAATAATTATTTTGATATTTGGAGCTATTTGATTAAATTTTGCTAGAGTCGTAATGAATATTGTAGAAAATGGATATAGTTTGTTATAAAAACAAATTACAACTGAAAATATGCACGAGAGATAAAACAACATTATCGATTCTTTTCAAATGAAGACATCTTCAAGCGCGCCTTCTCAACAGTCCAACACCCCAAGATATTTTTATTTATTTACATTAAAATAGTAAAAGTCGTAAGGTATAAAAGTCCTTGGCCTGTGTATCGGGCGTGTGGATTAAGTTTTAATCGGTCAGTGTTGTTCGCCAATCGAGCCTGCACCCTGCAGCGCGCACTTACTGAACTATGCTAAACTACTTACGTCACCTATTCTTTTTTATATTCTATTTGTTGGGTCATATTTCAGTGCTCCGATATTTTTTATATATTTCTGAGATATTTATGTTTTTGTAAAGGTGGGTTTCTTATTTTCCTGAATGTATTTTCAACTTTGTTTTTAGTTCAAAACATGATCTGGGGACGTCAATAGATCGAGAAGTGAATAGAGACAAAAGAGGGGTGAATAGATATTGGGAAATTTTTCATAGTATCGATTCATCCCTCTTCTTCTTCTTAATTTTACGGTATTATAGAACACTCCATTTTATAAATACTTATGTCCGTTTTTACCAAGTACCCCTAAACCATCTCTTAACTAAGAATTACTTAAATTGAGGAAGCAGCTGAACTAACTAACCCCTTACCTGTACGTATAAGTTTTTTTTGTATGATTTCATGTGTATACCATACAGCAGACAATGTTACAGAGGACAACACATTACAAGCATGAGATACATAGGTATTACTTTTATAGTAAAGTATTGTACTATACAGGGAGTAAGATGAGAAGACATTAGTAAACTTTACAATTAAGTGTGGGAGAGCCATGCTTCGGCACGAATGGGCCGGCTCGACCGCAGTGATACCACGGCCTTACAGAAAACCGACGTGAAACAACGTTTTGTTGTGTTTCGTCGTATGAGTGAGGTTACCGGAGGCCCAATTACCAACCTCCCCCCCTTCCCCATTCCCTGAATCCCCAACAATCATCAATTTCCTAATCTCCAGAAGGCCGGTAACGCACTTGTAACGCTTCTGGTGTTGCGTGTGTTCATGGGCGACGTCCGCGTCGATTGCTTACCATCAGGTGTTCCGTCTGCACGTTTACCGGCTTATGCCCTACAAAAAAAAACTCGTAACTATTTCAAAACCAATTTCAAAAGACAAGTAGTCAGATGTGACTAAACTTCTCATTGCACAGAATTTAGTTCTATTTTTAGGTTCGGGTTGTTTTCAATAATTTCGGAACGCAATCTCATTGTTTCCGAGAGCTTAATATCACTGCAATAATTGAATCCCAACCTGCTACAGTAAGTCAGGCGTACAATAGATGTGTACCTAAGCCTGTACGGGTACACGGTGCCGCAGTTAACAGATTAATTGCTACATTTCACCTGGCCATAGCATGTTTATTTATGATACTGTTCATGTTATTGTTTATAGCACACTTTGCAACGATTGTGGCAGGAAACATACATGTCGCAGAGGACTTAACAGGTTGCCGGGGCTCCGGCTCGAAGTGCAGGAGTAGGAACGGGGTAGTTTTTAGTCAGTAAGAGTCTGACACTCCCTCCCGCCTCACCCAGGCGGTAGCAGTCATGCGATGATTTTCCCTCCTTAAAAGGGGACACGTTAAACAATGATACTTCTAGATTAATGGCCACTACATAGCAGAAGATAGCGTGAACTGTTCAACAAAGAAGCAGACTGATGATCGAACAAAGACCGAAAGAAGCGTATGAATACAAATCTTTCCCAAACCGACCCTCCCTCTCCTCCCCAATTTCCAATAATCCTCAGATACCCCATTCCATAAAAGGCCGGCAACGCACTTGTAACGCCTCTGGTGTTACGGATGTCCATGGGCAGCACTGATTGCTTACCATCAGGTGATCCGTCTGATCGTTTGCCGACTTATCCCATAAAAACTAACTATTTCCAGGTGGACTTGAGAGTCATTGCAGAACGTGTTTTAAGGCTTGGTTGATTTGAAGATGGAAAATTTCACTTAATACCCATTTTGTGCAACTCAAATAAGAAAAACTATCAACTAACGAAATTATTACTAAACTAGGTTACGCACTACTTTTTATTGTATCAAAAATAATGCAGTATCGTTTCAGCATTTCACAATAATCCAATCGCAGTTAATCTGAAAGCTGACGCAAACAAATCCATTTTACATAGAATTCAACTGCGAGGACTTTTTCTATTGGCAAATGGATGTAAAAAACATGGGAGCGTACCTTTGTGTACATACATACATGTGTAACATGACGTGGATCGAAGAAGCCCCGGGCAGTCACAATTAGCACAAAGGAAGACATTTTTCTCTTTTTTGCGTCATTTTACAACCGAATCTGTGTACCTCTTGTTCTTTTTAGCACGTTACATGATATGCTGAAGTAAATTTTTGTTTTTGTGGATTTAATTATGCTACTCACTGTCACTAAAGTTTCGCTTCGAAATCATAGACTCACGCATTACTTATTAAACCCAATAGGTATCGACGCTTGGACTAGGGTTCAATATCAGCCGAAACATGAAAAGGTAAAAACAAACCGTATCATCTCGAAGTAAAGTAGCATTTTCAGTACCACAAATACTCGTAGGTACCTATTACAGAAAATGTAAGAATTTGATTTTATATCAGAAAGTATCGACTGTATAGAATGTAAACGAATACTTTTCGAGACTTCGAACATGCTGTCTTACGGGATCATGGATAAATATTCCCAAAAACACTTACATTCTCACCACACAAAACATTACCTTATCACATCGTAATAAGAATCAAGAAGTGTGCGCAATAAAAGTTGTTGAAGAGTAAACCCAAGAAAACTTGCGATCCATTGTAAAACGACCCGTGTCACATTGTAATAAGAGCGTGCTATTAGCTTATATTGTTGTGGGTACCCACGTGTCCTGATTGTAGTATATTTGTTTTGATAGTTTTCAAATAAATATCTTCTTGTATCACGCAGTTGATATTCAAGATGCGTAGAGGAGGTTGGGGGGTTTTTATATATTTGCTATGTTAAATTATGTTTTGTCACGTAGTTGTGTAATGCGGGTTAGGCATGAGGTGGGTCCCGCGCGTCAATATGCTGTGATTGGTTGTTGCCCCGGTAACGATATGACCGCTCCATCATTTCTTGTGGCCGTCGCCAGAGGTTACTGCCAATAAGTTTTATAGGGATAGATGTACTGAATAATAATGGGCATTCTTCTTTCTAGAATATAGGTACGTGCTGGCTTTTATAGGTGCTGCGAGTTCTTTGTTACGTTTCTATCTCATTCGTTTGAGATGAACGATGTCAGAAAAAAGATTCAGTTATTCCAGGAGCTGGGATTTTATTCATTTCACATTTCTTAGTAAAAGTGGATAAATAATTATAAAATTCTAATAATTTCTCGTATGTATCAACATTTTTTCATTTACGAATGTCTTTGTAATAGTAAAGTTGTTGGTAGCGAAGTGTTCATGTCTCCTCTCCTAACAACGAACTTGAAATATAATACAATATTGGAAAATATAATAAGCTTCTATTGCAGTACCTTCGTATCTAGAAATTTATTTGACCATTAAAAAAGCAAGTCTGACTAAATAGAATTTTCTTAGTAAATTAACTAACAGTGAACATAGTGTTGTGTCTACACTAATTAACAACAGCTGAGACCATTACAAGAAACATAATTCTTCCTTGCAATGCAATAATAAGACTGGTGTTAAGGTATTACTTAAATTAACAGAAACTTATTATCTAAGTATTCACATATAAGTAATATAAAAATGGAATATTACTTTTGTTACAAACTAGACTAAATTACCTAGCTTCACTGACAGACTGACAAACAATTCAATTTTGACGTGTCAAAAGTGCAATTAAGGATTAATTGAAATACATTTTTGATATTGGCTATTTTACAAATCCTGTGTAGCTTACAGTTTTTAAAAAATTCAGGAAACCGAAAAAATCTTAATAATACTCGACTTAGTAGTCCCACTTTAGGATCACATAACATAACATCACGCTCTTTATCCCCGAAGGGGTAGGCAGAGATGCACATTACGGAACTTAATGCCACTGTACAATATAACACCCACTTTTCACTATTTATGTTATGAGTCCCATGTAATGTATGAGGGTGAGCCTATTGTCATATACCGGGCACATTTCCAGACTCCGTGCTACTACTGAGGTTTTTACAAACCCAGTAATACTTTGCCTGAGCCGGGAATCGAACCCGAGACACCTTGCCCGGCAGTCGCACCTGCGACCACTCGGCCAATGAGGCAGTCAGACTTTAGGATGACTTGATAAATAAACCGAACTCAACTTTACTATAGATCATAGATATAAAATGTTGTCACTGCACTGGAACAAAGTCTTATCTCTCCACTTTAAATGATACCTTCACATAACTGAAAATAGATTACTCAATAATTTATTTTTAAAAGCATAACATCATGCTCTTTGTCTCCGTAGGGGTAAGCAGTGGTGCACATTTCGTCACGTAAAGCTACTGTACCGGACATGGAAGTTTCGGGAGGTACCTGTGTCTGATGGGGCGGGAGGAAACGCCCGGGTGTCATCACTGCGAGGACCGCCCTGAGGACACGGTGGAACACACGGTGGGAGAATGCCCTGCGTGGGCTGAGCACCGCCGTGCCCTCAGGGAAGTGATCGGCGATGGCGACCTCTCGCGTCCGGGCCTAGTGCAGGCCATGATGCGGAGCGAGAGGGATTGGGATGCCGTCTCCTCCTTTTGCGAAGCAGTCATGCTAGTTAAGGAGGAGGCGGGACGCGTGAGGCAGCGAAGCGCTGCCTCCTCGCAACCCAGCCATCGCGAAGGACACACCGGGCGTCGGGGATCGCGAGACGATCTCCGGCCACCGTAAGCGCGGGCCTGCGGACGGCGAGCATGGGTGGCTCCCCGTCCGACCAGAAACAGACCCGAGCGTACGGCGCGTCGCGTTCCGCGCGCGCCTCAAAGAGCCATCAGACCACCACAGATGGGGCCCAATAGGGCCGATGCCGATTCGGAGTCGCGGAGAACCTAACGGGTAACCGGGGCTCCGGCTCGACGTGCAGGAGAAGGAACGGGGTGGTTTTTAGTCAGTAAGAGTCTGACACTCCCTTCCGCCTCACCCAGGCGGGAGCAGTTATTCGATGATTTTCCCCCCTTAAAAAAAAAAAAAAAAAAGCTACTGTACAATGTAACTTTCACTTTTTATGTTATGAGTCCCATGTAATAGGAGATGAGCGAATTGTCATATACCAGCCACAATCCCAGATATCATTTTATAAAAACCCCGTATTACTTTAAAAATCTAGTAATACTTTGTCTTAACATTTATTTTTCTGAAACTTACTCAATGTCATAATGTTGGTCAATACATTACATAGTTTCTGAAATATTATTTCGTTGTACTTACAGAGCGATTTGGAATGAATATTAAAGTAAAAATATTCAAATAATAAATTAGTTTTTTGACAAAGATAACTTTGAAAGTTGTAGACTTTTAGTTTATTGAACTTGAGTAAAGATGTGTTTTATCTTATAATTACTAGAAATAAAGACTAAAGAGTTTGAGAATTTATTCTAAAACCTTTTGTTTGTGATCAGTTTACAAAGTCAACTTCAAATAACAGATTATTTACTTAAAAATAAATTGCTTAGAGATTTACTTTAGTTTTATTTGAAAACTATAACATTTTTGTAAAAGATATAAAATTGACACAGTTTTTTTTGATAAAGGAGCTTTAACGTCTCTGCACACAGTGGGCGCGTCGCGGCAGGACGGCACGGTGACGCGACACTGAGCAGTCGAATGTACTAGACAGAGCCCTGTCGGTTACCGTCGCGTTGAGGCTTTAGAAAACTGTATAGGAGCCGATTTTTCAATTGTCAGTTTATTTTTAAATTATCTGACATTCGTAGAATAAAATTTACATTTGACAGTTTTTAGTATGGAAGAACTGTCAAATATTCAAAGTTATGCTTTAGTTAAAATTTACCTGGCGTTGGAAAAATCGGTCCTTGTAGTTAGCTCAATTGTTGTGTTATAGGTATTAAAAATCGTTTTCTAGTTTCTTTTTTAATTATAAAAAACGTGTCATTGGAATATTACTCACATTTTAATATTAACTTTTACCTTTCATATCATTCCAACGAATACGAGAGCATAGTTATGAGTAATTAACGGTAACTATTAGATTAGATAACTAACCGATAACCGCATTAGTACACGATGCCGTCACATTGTAACCATTAACGTACTATACAATGTCTAATATGCTACTAATCAATGTCTTGACTGAGTTCCAATTACCTTAGAGTTTAATTAATGTAATTAAATAGAGTTCATATCTCTATAACTGGGAAATACCTAATACTTAAGATAAAAAAAAATACATAATAATTTTTGCTTTCACGATGGCGCTGATCTGAATCTCTTGTACTTCGTCCTATAATAAGGAATTAGCCAGTGTCACACTATTGGACGTTTTATTTTACTATTTTTTTCTAAAAAAAAAGACACTAGGATTTTCTCCTGTGTAGCAACGCACCCACGTTTACAAACATACAATATCACACACACACGACACCCTGACCCGGAACAACAATTTGTGGATCACACAAAGAGATGTTCCGTGCGGGAATCGAACCCGCGACAAGTTGCGCGGCAGCCAGTTGCTCAGCCACCGCGCCTACCGTGCAGACAATATTTGACAGCTGGTGTGATTGGATTGGATAAAAAAACCCTTTTCTACATTTGTACTATCTGGCGAAAAAACGTTAGTCCCTATTAAGATACCTCAGGCACAGATTCAGAATTACGCTATCAAAGGTTTGAAAAGAAAAACTCCATAGAGGCCTTCAGAAGTCCGTTGATTGTCTATTTAATTTTGTCGAAGAGGAAGTAATCATGACTTGACTGCCTCGTTGGCAGAGTGGTCGCAAGTGCGACTGCCGGACAAGGGGTCTCGGGTTCGATTCCCGGGTCGGGCAAAGTAAAACTGGGTTTTTAAAAATCTCATTGGTTGCACGGAGTCTGGAAATGTGCCCGGTATATGGCAATAGGCTCACCTCCTATTACATGGGACTCATAACATAAATAGTGAAAAGTGGGTGTTACATTGTACGGTGGCATTAAGTGCCGTAATGTGCACCTCTGCCTACCCCTTCGGGGACAAAAGGCGTGATGTTATGTTATATTAGGAAGTTATCAAGCAGATCATCGCTTACCACCAACGTTTTGGTGGTCAAATAACCACATCAATAATACTTAACAGTGTGTAGTAAAAGTCCAAATCACCTATCTAATTTGCATATTACTTATCTAGATTCATCATTCGTAATATGTCTTGGTGTCTACATACGTATAAAATTATTTGCCTTCCTTGCTACCTACTGCCGGACTACAGAAGTCATGTTTTCCTATCTTGTGTACACTCTGTTGTGTTGCAGGCTATTCATCGTCCCAATACGAAGGCAGGGGTCGGCGGGTGACGTCACAACTGTCCACCACCTTCCTGTACTTGACATTGAAATTTTATTTTCATTCATGTGCGAAATGCTGAAGGCGATTCTGTGTTACGTGTGGACAGAGGATTGTACAAAAATAATGATTTATTTATAAATTGACAAAATATAACAACGCTTGTATTGTTTCACCGAGCGAGTACCTGAGAGCTAATCCCCTACTCCCCAAAAGTTCGGCAATGCTCTTGAAAATCATAGGATTTTAGGCCCATATATGGGCCGATTGCTAACTATCAGGTGACTCGCCTGTTTGTTCGCCGTACTAAATCTTAAAAAAGATTAAACAATAAAAGAAGACTTAAAAGTTGTTCAACTGAACTAGCGACCATCATTTTAAAATTACTCGCGAGAAAACTTAAAGTTAGTTAAGAAACCAGCTTCCTTAGTTAATTAGCGGCTTCGATAATTACATTAGCAGCTGCAGGAGATGAGACGCTGCGTCTCGCGAGATGGCGCCACCGTCAGTTAATTCAACTTTAATGGTATAACTTAACCGCGCACTTAAATCCAAGTTCATTTTTAACGAGAAAATAGAATGAGAGGATTCGAAGCTTATAGACAAGTATTTTGATGTTGTTTTATTTGGCTTCAGTAATTAATCTTGTCGTACAAATATCTAATCGGAAAAATTCCAACCTACAGACTTGGTTTATTCCATTTAAAATGAAAACTTTCCACTTCCACTCACTTTGAATTTCGGAGACAGAAGACTTCTAGCAAAAAGGAAAATATGATTTTAGATAAGTTGCTTCTTAAGGGGGAGAGCTTTGTTTAGTAGTGGACGTATGTTTGCTGACGATGAAAACGACGACAGTCATCGTCATTAGTCATCACTCATCACTAGGCGCAGATTGAGTATCCGCTTGCTTGGCCACGTGTAGACTAAAGAACTATAAAGTCAAAGACACAACAAATTGATTAATAATGCAAATGACTAAGATGGGCAGTGAGGCTGTTCACGGTAGGCAGGGAATATTTAAACGAGTGTGTTGTAACACAGCGGAGGCTGTAGTGAACGTTCAGATTTGCCTACATTATGCCCAGTCCGAGGCTTCGCTTTGTGATGCTAATGCGAGATTCGTCACTTTCACGACTTTGTATGAAGTGCCGACAGGTTTATTCATTTTGTATAAAATGGATTTGAGCTCTTATCTGTAAAGTCGTTTATCTAGATAATGCTGGGTTTTTCTGTAGGCAATAGGGCAAACTACTTGAGTAAGAATGTATGAGAGATGACATGACAAGAGACTAGTCTCATGTTAATAGACAGTAATCGTCAAATATTTTTTTAGTAAATATTTAAGTAATACGGCAAGTTAATTACGGAAAATTTCAAAACCAGACATGTTGATAAAATGTTGATGATGGGGAAATTTATGGGATTTTACTTACATTTGTGATTTCCTTTCCGCTTGAAAGTTTTCTATCAAAACAAGTTTAATTCTGAACACCGTACCTTCATTGAAAATTTGAAATACATTTAATTTATTATTTTACATCCATAAGCAAGTAAATGGAGACTTCAAAGTTATTTACATTGCTATTATATTAGTGAGATTGAAAGAGCGACCTTTCAAGTTGTCAAAGCTAACCTTAATTCAACCTTTACATTAAGATCTGTTTCCTTGCGATGGAACAATATCGCCTTAAAATCGTTCATCTCGCTACAAAAACAAAATTTAGTACAGATCTAATCTCGAGATAATCGCCATCTTTCTCAAACGGCTCAGGACTAATTTTGATAGAGTTCTCAAGTTAAAAAGGACCTTTTTAATCAGTAATTAGATTATATTTCCCCCTGGCCCCCTCTGTCGCCAGGCCAAGTAAATGTTTGAAGATTCTTTATCTAATGAAAATATTTTGTAGGTATTCAAACTGTGAAGCTCTTTGAAATTTCCTTATTTTAATTAGACATTCTAATGTAAATGTTTAGTTTATTTATTTATCAACTTGCTTTGTGTTACTTTAGTCAGGTAGTGAACTCCGCATTGAATTAAAATATAAAGTACATACATATACTCCAAGTAATAAATGCTTCCTCCTAAAAATAAATATGAGAGAATATTTCTCGCAATTCTCGACGACTAAAATAATACCGCAGACAGGTAGGTTGTGTTATTTCTTTGTATACATTAGTATACAAAGAAACGAGCTTTTACTAGGTCAGACTAATGTCTGACCTTTAGGAAAGGTAAAAGCTCGTCTTTCGGTCACTGGTTGTGTCAAGCTTATTCACTTGTTTTTATTAACTTTGCAAGTACAGTTGGATTGGGAACGAACGTAAATTGTTGTTCAATTATGTATATATACCTCTAATACATCATCGGCTGGAACTCATCATCTGTTATTTCTTACCCTTTTTTAAGAGAGGTTTTATCATAACTGCCTCGATGGCCGACTGGTCGCAAGTGCGACTACCGGCCAAGGGGTCTCAGGTTCGATTCCCGGGTCGGGCAAAGTGTTACTGAGATTTAAAAAAAAATCTCAATAGTAGCACGGAGTCTGGAAATGTGCCAGGTATATGGCAATAGGTTCATCCCCCATTACATGAGACTCATAACATAAATAGTGAAAGTGGGTGTTACTTCTGTGTGCACCTCTGCCTACCCCTTCGGGGATAAAAGGCGTGATGTTATGAAATGTTTTATCATAATGCCCACGTAATCCACAAGTATGTGTTATTTTCAAGTAAAGATTAATATTTTCATTATGTAATGGTTAAAAGTGGTTTTATAGCTATTGTATAATATTGTTTGTATTCTGATAGTTTTCCTTGGAAATCACAGTTTTTGAACATACCCGGGTCTGAAATCAGACTGAAGTAAATAAACACAATTACTATGACCACACACATAAGGGTACAATAACAAGCAGATGTGAAATGAATCAGCAGCCAGCAGTGAGACAAATATATCAAGAACAGTCGGCGACAGTATCAGTTGGTGGAACCCATTTGGAGAAAGAATCAATCCATTAGAAGGAGGGAGGCGACACCGCGCGCCGCGGTATCCACGGACCGATCTTAATGTGCTGCCGTAGTGATGGGCCTTCTTTTGAAGTCGTTCGGCCTTGTAATTAGATGTGAATTCACTATTTCAAAGTGGATTTTCAATACTTTTTATGTTTTGTCAGTGATCATTATGGGTTGTGTAGGTACCGTTGGTAGGTAGTTGTAACAATTTGATGATAAGTTATTATAACCTTGAATATTTCTTATATGAGAATGAAGTTAGGTTTACGTCAATATTTTTTACTTTTTTGTTAAGAAACTTGTTTTAAATTGCTTAATATTGTAGATTCTTGTAGACATTGAAGACATTTTGAAACTTAAATGTTATTTTTTTTCTCGTGACATCTATCTCGTTAAGGCGACTTTTAACACATTTACGAATTATTACACTAGTATCGACTCTCAAGTAATCACAAGTCCCCACACTAAAACATTCCACGTTCTATCGGACAAGTTCGTTTGATGACGTACGATCTCCGACCGTACGCGAATATTGCTATTCCAAATTTAAAATTGAATTTTACGTCGCGCTCCGTTGATTGGCATCGCGATGATTAGTGCTGGACACTTGATCGAATTTTTTATCGATATATTACATGTATTGATAGCTAAATGGTTTTTTGTTTCTTGTTTCAATATTGTGTAATTACAACATTTCATAGTACTATGTAATTACTCGATGACTTATGCCACAAAATTTTAATTTTCAACATTGTTTTCTCGACAGACAAAATACGTCAACTTTAAAAACCTTCTTTACGATTGTATTCTATGAAGAACCGGTATTTCCCCGATCTAGCCGG
This sequence comes from Spodoptera picta, assembly GCA_038387885.1. Lineage (NCBI taxonomy): Eukaryota > Metazoa > Arthropoda > Insecta > Lepidoptera > Noctuidae > Spodoptera > Spodoptera picta. Next base: position 1,412,639 of record JAZHFQ010000329.1, read on the forward strand.
ACCATTAAAGTTGTTTATAACAACTGCATACCACCATGTCAAGGCTGACACTGCTAACCCTTGTAAAAAAAAACAAAATAAATAGTACTCAGCATCATTTAAAGGGTTTCAATCACAGAAATAAATGAAACAGTACGTCCTCGACCTGGCCATAAACAAGGAGCTGACAAGAAAAATATCCTTCACGAAATACAACAACGATTTATTATAGAAAACATCAAACAAAGCCGCAAGCGGACGCGAGTACCGAGACTAACAGTTTGATTTATCCTGGCCAAGGGGGGAAGGGGGAGGGGTATGTAATACGGTTACACAAGGATTAAAGAGAAAGTTGGAATATTTTAATAGGGTTCTATCTTATGATAGCAATGATTAGATTTTAAACAAAGTAACTTCTTAGTTAAACAAACTATGTTTAGTTTGAACTAAGTAAAAGTTATCAGTAACACTTAATAATCCTGGTTACAAGTTACTTAATGATACTTTTGACAAGATTTGCCTTCTATGCTTACTAAGAATTGTGGTTCAAACTTGTTTCCTTACTATCGTACTGTTAAAATAATAATGGCTTTGTCAGCTACACATTTGCATCATCATGAAAATATTATATGGATTGTCAGAAACTACAATATGATAAGTAAAGTGGAACAAATAATACATAACTCAAATATGAAATGAAACTAGGACAGCCCAAATGTTCCGAACCCGCCACAATATACGTACGAGCTAAACGGTGCTACGCGTGGGCGTAGACGCTACGGGCTACGCGCTACGAGCGTAGTAGCTACGGCGGCGCGTAGCAATGTTATTGTATATTTTGACGGCGGGCGTCTAGCAATCAGCTGATGCGTTTGTAGCAACGTAGATTGGTTTGTATTCTGCGTGGTGATAATATATTGTGAGGATAATTGTTAGCAAAATGGATAGATTGTTTTAATGCGCTATGATCGTTTTGAAAAAATATTTCCTAAACTCATTTTTTACGAATGAACTTTAATAATTTGGTTCGGTTAATAATTCGGTTTGACGAAATTTAGTAATACAAAATACATAGACATGAAAAAAGATATCGTAGATAAACATTTAGAGGTAATTAAACGTTGTGTGGGTACCACACATTTATCGATTAGTCGAACGTCTAACATACGAAAAACAAAATTTAATATTCAACTTACACAGCGTAAAATAAAAAAGGTCTAAAACTAACATTTCTAACAATCCTTTATTGTGGAAACTCGAGGAGAAAATACTTTGTCATGAGAATGCACATTTAGTAAATAGTAAGGTTTTGGTATGGACAGCTGGCGTGGAGACATTAATCAAGATAATGCGGGCTCGGAGATCAATCACATGCCGCGGAATACTAGCGTGACATTGTTCAAGGTCAGGCCTCTACTTAGGTAACCTAGGTTAGGTAGTAGATACGTGGTGGATTTGTGAACTAGTTAGGGTAGGTTGGTTTAGGGGAAGGTTTCTTTCCATTTCTTTTGATGCATTATAAATATTGTTAACTATAATCGGTCAGGTCGACTTGGCTCCAAAAAAAGCCTGAGAGAGCTATGCTTCAGCACGAACGGGTCGGTTCAACCGGAGTGATACTACAACTTCACAGAAAACCGACAAACAACGCTTGCGATGTGTTTTGTCGGGTAAGTAAGGTTACCGGAGGCCTAATTGCCCCCCTTCCCAATCCCTGAATCCCCAATAATCCTCAAATTTCTAATCTCCAAAAGGCCGGTAACGTACTCAAAAGATCGGTAACGTACTTGCAACACCTCTGATTTTTCAGGTGTCCATGGGCGGCGACGTTTACCTGCTAATTCTGTAAAAAAGAATAACTCTAATCAATGAAATCTGCTCTAAGTATTCTTCACCAATTTAAAAAACAAACACTTTACCAGTTAAATAAACAAACGCAAGAAAGGTTTCCACAACACGACGAGCAATTGCTGTAATACTAAATAATATCTCACATTTGTCTAGCTTACGCCAGTGTGAGCCTGCGTGAGCCAATATGAGCCTGCAGGCTTGCGGGAAGAGTCCCGCCTTTGAACCCGTCAACTGTATCTACTCATAAAAAAAATATACACGTGAATCTCAGCTTTGTCGTATGTACGTCACGTGGCAAAAGGAACATTATGAAAGGTACACGTACCTTTAGGAGCATTTAGGCTTAGGTATTTTACAGTAAGTACTAAGTGTTCAGGCTTTGGATTAATGTCGAGTTAGATATTCCTTGTTCAAACAAGTTTTTATCAATTTCCTTATAAAATACTGTTACGTTCCCACTTTCTATTTTACCCACATAAATAAATAAAACGTAGCTTCTATACAAATGGGAAAACTGGCACAAACCATTACGTTCAGTGAAATCAAATGACCGAATCACTAATCGCCGTGAATACAATTTGGTGGACATTTAAAAACGAATCAATGTTATCTATTCACGCGCCGGTGACATCGACACACATCAACTGTATCTATGGGTCAGTTATGTATGTGACATGTAGAGGTAATTACAATTGTCATTGGTTATGGACATTTAGTATCAAGATACATGTAAGTCAGGGTTTGTAATAGTCATTAGCTTTAGAATTTTAGACATTTAACTCTTATAATAAACATGCTTTGGATCTTAGACAGTAAACGATCATCAACTTAAATTATGCGTGTATTCTTCTATTTTATGAAACCACAAGGCAATGTCGACTGTAAAATTTAAATCTATGAATAAATAATCTGCTTTGAAATAAACAAATAATTCTCAAAGAGGACACTGAAAGTTCCATCGTTAATATTCAATGAATAAAACTTACTTTAAAGTACTTATTTTGTGTAAAATTTAATCTGCTTTCTATTTCTAAGGGAGTGCAACAGTAAATGTAGGAGAACAATTTAATTCGTGGCGTGGAAATCTCAGCACAATACTGTAGTTGAATAATTATATTTATATCATTTTAATTAATTATACCTTTCAAATAAAAGCTCTATCTGTTAAAAATATTTAAGAGTAAAGATTAGCAAACGTAAAAAAATATCCACGAAGCATATTTTGTCTACGCAAACCAAATTCTATCACTCTAGCAACCGCCAGAAAAGGAAAACATATACAGGAAAACTGACAATCTCTACGGTCATTAGTACGGGATTTCGATTTACTACAAAACGAAGGAATAACAACAAAATGAATAAAGATGGCGGGCTTCAAGAGTTAATTATGACGTCATGTCCGCCTAAGAGTGGGGGAGATTGAGTGACTTTCAACATCGCACAACAGCAGGTACTATTGGCTGGGACTCCGAACGAACAACGACGCACTGGGAATGCTGTCGGCCGAATAATGATTGCAATCATCAGAATCAGTGCTGTGAAATTGTCATTGACATTATATTGTTTGAGATTATAACGGTGAATATTATTACAATGTAAGTGGACTAAACTTTGATGTATTTTGACCATTTGTGAACTTTGAAAGGGACTGAGACCTCTGAGTTTGTTTCGGCGTTTCTTCTCAGAATAGTCCGTAGGAAATGCCGACTCTGTGAAATTGTCATTGACATTATATTGTTTGAGATTATAACGGTGAATATTATTACAATGTAAGTGGACTAAACTTTGATGTATTTTGACCATTTGTAAACTTTGAAAGGGACTGAGACCTCTGAGTTTGTTTCGGCGTTTCTTCTCAGAATAGTCCGTAGTTAATGCCGACTCTGTGAAATTGTCATTGACATTATATTGTTTGAGATTATAACGGTGAATATTATTACAATGTAAGTGGACTAAACTTTGATGTATTTTGACCATTTGTGAACTTTGAAAGGGACTGAGACCTCTGAGTTTGTTTCGGCGTTTCTTCTCAGAATAGTCCGTAGGAAATGCCGACTCTGTGAAATTGTCATTGACATTATATTGTTTGAGATTATAACGGTGAATATTATTACAATATAAGTGGACTAAACTTTGATGTATTTTGACTATTTGTAAACTTTTAAAGGGACTGAGACCTCTGATTTTCTTTTGGCGTTTCTTCTCAGAATAGTCCGTAGGAAATGCCGACTCTGTGAAATTGTCATTGACATTATATTGTTTGAGATTATAACGGTGAATATTATTACAATGTAAGTGGACTAAACTTTGATGTATTTTGACCATTTGTAAACTTTGAAAGGGACTGAGACTTCTGAGTTTGTTTCGGCGTTTCTTCTCAGAATAGTCCGTAGGAAATGCCGACTCTGCGAAATTGTCATTGACTTTATATTGTTTGAGATTATAACGGTGAATATTATTACAATGTAAGTGGACTAAACTTTGATGTATTTTGACCATTTGTAAACTTTGAAAGGGACTGAGACCTCTGAGTTTGTTTCGGCGTTTCTTCTCAGAATAGTCCGTAGGAAACGCCGACTTTATTAAAATGCGAACAAGTGAAGGTGCACTGTCCAAAGTAAACGTTACTTTATTTACGAAGATTTAATTGTTTTATTGCTGCATAAACATACCTCTACCGATATATATGACGAAGAGGGCTCTCGCTTGACATCGCCCACACCATCCTCCGACACATATCTAAAGTTGACGGGAATACTCGTGCCTTCCACTCTCGACTATTAAATTCCGAGATCATAAATCTAAGTTTAAGAAAACATTGACTTAGATAAGGATCCACAAAAATGTTGTTTCAATTACAAGAGATCATAATAACAATATTTCATGGCGCGCTGACAATGCGAGCATAACTCGAGCAAATTGTTAAAAACACAACCGTCAACCGTCAAGCGAATTCCAAGGAGGCATAAATCCTTTTCCGTCGGACTTTTTTAATAAGCATCAAGGTGTGGCGGGCGCGGGGTGGCGGGGCCGCGCGCGCTCGCCCAGACGCCCGCCTACGCGCGTCGCTGCGGACGTCTCCACGTCCCGCGCGCCCGTCACAGTTCGCCAGCGGTGGGCCGCGTGCCCGCCGCGCCGCCGCGACCTCACTATATGAACACTTTTCGTATTTTCTACCTATTTGTATTTAATATTAAGTTAAAGGTGAGTCAATATTTACGTATTAACTGCATTCTCTTTAGTTCCGTGCGTTTGCCGGCGCGTCCCTTAGTTTCGTTGCTTGGTTACTTCATTTTGTGTGATATTTGTGGTGTTGTTTTAGAATTTTTAATGTACGGGATATGGTTCAGTAAATATAATTTGCTTTAAAATATTATTTATTTTTGTTTTAATTATTAAATAGTATATTTAATGCAACGCAAGCAGACAACGTATTATTTGTGTTCGTTTGCCATCTGCTGCCAATAAAATTAGCATTAGAATTAATTCTATGAACATTATCATGAAATTGTTGTCAGGAAATGTTCTAATTTAATCAATTACCTTGAAATTAAATCATGTTCTTTAAAAATTACGGGTGGCCAGCTTAAGTATCTCTTAATTAATTTATATCAATTAGCGCGGTCTTAAAAGCTCAAATCTTTGAGTGAAAATTGTGGGCCTTTTGTGGGGTTGGGGAATTGTTGAAATTTGTCAAAACTGAATAAATAAATTTAATTAAAAAGTGATTGATTTATATAATAGAGGTATTTTGGAATGTTGACGGTTGACGGATGCGGCGCGGTACACCGACGGCTATTTGTATTTCAGCCGTTTTATTACTAAAATGTTTTTATGTGACTAGATAATATTTTGCTGACTAGACTGCCTCATTGGTCGAGTGGTCGCAAGTGCGACTGCCGGGCAAGGGGTCTCGGGTTCGATTCCCGGGTCGGGCAAAAGTATTACTGGGTTTTTCAAAAAAAATTCCCAGTAGTAGCACGGAGTCTGGAATTGTGCCCGGTATATGGCAATAGGCTCACCCCCTATTACATGGGACTCATAACATAAATAGTGAAAAGTGGGTGTTACATTGTACAGTGGCATAATGTACACCTCTGCCTACCCCTTCGGGGATGGAAGGCGTGATGTTATGTTATGTTATGTTATAATATTTTTGAGTCTGAAGAGGTTGCTAGATGATATACATGCATTACTTATAGTCCTACACGCAATATTTTAAGTATCTATATTATGTTATGCAAAAACATTTAGAAGAGATTCAAGCTCTTTCATTTATTGTAGGCGTTAATAAGTTTATAATAATACAGGTATTATAAATACCTAATACAAACAAGATAAAATATTCAAGCAAAATCGAATTAAGAGTTCGGATGTAGACTTTATTGTAGTCGCAAGAGCGAACACTAAAGAAGAGGTCTTGGGTTCTTTCTTAGGTAGGTTTTTAATCATCAACAGCCTATAAATAACTGCTAACCAAAGCCTCTACTTACACGGAAAAGGTTCGAGCATTAATCACCAGTTTGCTCAATGTGGGTTGGCGATTTCTTAAACTGAAACTTATTATTAGAAATTATAAGCCCAGGTTTCCTTACGATGTTTTCCTTCACCGTTTGTCAGTGGTGTCTAAATAATATTACAAGGTACATACATATAACTCGGAAAGAGTCACATTGGTACTTGCTGTTGGTAGTGTTCGAACCCGCACCCTCATGCATAAGAAGCAGAGAGAAAAAGAGAGAGAAGAAGTCTTAAACAGTTCGACAATTGTTTTTTATTAACAAAACATTTATTTATCGTAAATCTGAATAACTATATGTAGGATCCACAATATTTACACAACTACAGAACCCTAAAGATTGCTCTATGATAAAAATTAGACATTTCCACAGCACATGCGACATTAAAACAATAGCTACACAAGAAAAATTATAAAAAAACAACATCGTTATTAATACACTACGTAACCACATAACTATGTAATAATAAAAATATTTGGTTCACAAATCGTGCTGTCTACATAGTATTATGGACATTGTTAAGGAAAATGACCCATTTTACCCCCTTTGCCCTTGTCACTATTAAAATTAATGTTCGACATGAACCTTTCAATAAAAATAAAGAGTTACATTTAGGGGCCGACCAAGTATTTTGATTCTTTTCTTCCATATTATCGGCTCGACAATTATAATATAACTAGCTACTTCCGCGCGGTTTTACTCGCTCTGCTCGGCGCCTATTAATCGTAGCGTGATATTTATAGCCTATATCCTTCCTCGATAAATGGGCTATCCAACACAGAAAGAATTTTGCAAATCGGAACAGTAGTTTCGGAGATTATAGCGTTCAAACAAACAAAAAAACAAACTCTTCAGCTTTATAATATTAGTATAGATGAAGTGCAGGAATAAAGATCTTTATAAGCTTCAAGGTCCCTTTGTGTGGACTGCTAAGGACTGAAATTCTTTGTCAGAGTCTGTATTTCCTGAAGGGTAACCTATAACCTGGGTGTCTTCAATGTCCGAGTGAATAGGTTGCTTATGGGTGACGTGTTCCATCGTAGACCGCATCATCGCTTACGACCAGGCGAGACAGTAAAATCTTTTTTTTATTTAGTTTATTTTAGTCGTTAGAAGTCTACTTACTGTCGATTTCAATATCACCGATCTTAATTCAAAATCCGTGGATTTAGATCGATTTTTGACTATAACTTTCCCTTTTAAACTAAGTTTAAAAAGTCGTATGACTTCATCCCCCCTCTTTTTTGAATTCGGTTAATTATAATCTAAAACCTTCTCCTAAGTAAAACCAACACTTGTCTCAATCGCGAGATACACATAAGTCATATATATTACGATTCTCCATTTTCTTAGCGGTAAAATTTCTGCACTACATTGACATCAGATTTTGAGAATCCAATAAAATAACGATTCTATTACTGTATTCTGCACATTAGACGAATACAATATTTTCTCCATTTGATTTGTCTCCGCTTAAATGTTTGAGAAACTGTTACAAAACCGAACTAAATGCATCAAACCAATTGATGCAATGCAAAATCAAGTGTGAACGTTGATTTTTATTGCAATTTTTACATACCACAGTACTCTTTACACTCCTCAAACAAATATAAAATATATTTAACGTACAACCTACCTACAACAATATCAACACTACGATACAAATTTCATGAAAACCCATTCATCAGTTTTGAAGTAAGCACAACATCGATAAACAAACAATAATTTGACCCAAACACATTGAAGTCGACTGCAATACAATGGAGTTTGTATTCAAACGACAATAGGTAGGTACCCTTGTATTGAGCTAGTTGCGGCTCCAAATGGGAGAGGTTTAATTAATACGGTACTTGCCGAGCTAGTAACTTGTCACTATACTATAAAGCACATGTTTAACTAGAGGTATATTAGTATGGGCGGGCGTACCTACAACGGGTGTAGAAATTGGGATAATCTGTTACACAGTGTTTAAGAAATTATTATGTGATGATTCTTGAGGATGCTTCTTTTTTATTACTGCTAGTTTTTTTGGAATGTTTTGTCTTCTATTATCAGGTTCAAAGCTAAAAAAGGACTTAATCTTAATTTCATACACTGAATTTCGCAATAAGTAAACGAAATACATGAATAGATCAAATTGTGTAGTTTTTTGTTTAGTAGACTGGCTTACTATATACCTCTATACGTAATTGTTTTTAGTAAAAGTAGTTAGTCTTTATCGTATCTAGGAAACCTGCAGTTTATTTCATAATACTAGGTACATCCCACAATTATTACTATAGAACACCCGTGACTCCTCTGGTGTTTCGTACGTCTATGGGTGGTGTGAATTGCTTACTATCAGGTGATCCGTCTGCTCGTTTCCCTCTTATTCCATAAAAACGAAGACTAGGCGCAATTAATGCCTGATGTCGCACTTGTAATTAATGTCTTATGTCGCACTTGTAATTAATGTCTTATGTCGCACTTGTAATTTCTAAGCAACCAAAGCAACAATCTTACTTTACAAATTCCGAAATATATAATCCAAAGTATTGTGTAAACGTATTGTTTGTTATTACATGAACAATACACAAAACATCGATACAACTCGGTCTCATCAAATATCGCCGGCGGCCATTTTACAAACCAATTTAATATCATGACCCGACCCGGGTCTGTACCGTAATGCTACTACTATGCGAACCTTTAATGACAACTGGACGGACTTATGCATATTTTTGGTAGACTTTTAGCCCTAATCATTTGTATCAGAATTCTCTTTTTCGAAACATTTTAAAATTACTGAAACTAGTTTGATCAGTTCCTATGTAAAAGGGCAGGTATGCTATCTATATTCTAAAGCCTAGATAATCGTACAAAAGCAATCTGTTACGATATTATCAATTGTCAATTTTTACAATAGCAAGAATCTTAAGTCATTACTGAAAACATTACGCAAAAAGACACAAAATTGACCCTGTAACATGTCCCAGAAGTTTATAGGAACTAAAGTATATAAAGGAGCCTCTGGATGCTAACTTTTCACTTGATGTAGACTTACTAGATGTTATTGGGAGATGATTATGTCTTGTGACTGATATGAGAAGTTAGGTAACTGTCTTAATATTTTCCCAGCAGAAGTGAAAAGTTCATGAACTACAGTTTCACTGAAATTGAAACAGATTCCGTTAGATGTGCAGAGAAGTTTCAGTTCAACTGCAACTTTTGACCAACATATTAGTGAACTTCAACTATTACTCATATCTGAACACTGGATTTATTAAGTCTTCAGCAGTCATTTTGTTGTCAGAGTAATTTAAGAAAAATCCTTTTAGATTGTTTTTTTTTACTTTTAGTTCTATTAAATGTATCATTATAGTTCTTTTATGCATGAAATATAGAAGGTAAATATAGAAGATATATCGAAATGCAGGCAAAAACTATACCTCGCTATTCTATTTAATATGTTTTTTCACTTATGAATTTTGACACATTTTTAATATCATTCTGTTGAACATTGTAAATTAGTGAGGAGTTTGTCAAAAATGAAGGGCAATTTAATTAATATCGCGACGAAGTTTGTGCTAGCTAAGTACAAGTATCTAAACATGTTCAAAGTTTTTTTTTTTTTTTTTACAAACGTTGCCCCACACTAGGATTCTCTCCTGTGTCGTGGGTGCGTTTACAAACATACAAGTTCACATACACAATGACACCCAGACCCGAAACAACACTTTGTAGATCACACAAAGTGTTGTCCCGTGCGGGAATCGAACCCGCGACACGTTGCACGGCAGCCGGTTGCCCAGCCACCGCACCAACCGTGCAGTCAAAGTTTGAACTTAACAAGAGCATTTATCTTCGACTCATCTCACACCGAGCCATGATATGTATGTGCTCAAATTAATCATACATACGTAATGATGGGGGATAATAATGTAAGTGTTAATTGCATTAATGAATTATATGGTAGTAATTTGGTTAAAGATTTTTTTAAAAGAATATTTCTCGTATTGTTACTTTCGTGAGACATACTAAATAAATCGTTAATCTTAAGCCATGCTAGAAGCTCATATTCATGCGCGACGGTTGCCGCGTCGCGGTTCGCGAAATGCTGCTCATGAATATGAGCCTCTAGCACGACTTGAAACTAGTCGAGTTCCTCGTCAAATTATTACATGAGTGAGCCGAAAACATAATAATTTATTTAAGAATATTCCCATTAGCGTGTAATGCCTGACAACTGGTCTATCCAAGAATGATGCATCCTTTCCTACGCATTATTGAGAGTATTATACTAGTTATGATTATGAAAAATTCACAACATTTGTTCATATAAAAGTAAACATCGGAAATAAGGTCAATGATGGAGTAAGTCGACAGCGTTTACCGGTGACTGGGCCGTAATATGCCTGATATTCAAGCACAAAATACTTTAATGTTTTAAAACATTGTGTAGCAGCCTTTTAGATTCTGTTAATACTGATATCGATCCAAGTATGATTTTGATTTGATAACATTGAGATCTGGAAGTATATCAGCTACAGAAAACATGTCACAAAAGACATAACACAATGGCCATAGCATTCCCAAAAAACAAATTCTTCGGGATTCGGGATCTTCCCCCTTCGTCTCACGTCACTAGTCGCTCACACTCCTAATCCCTTATCTTGCATCTCTTTCTTTTACACATAATTGAGAGAGATGACGATACTCAAGTCGAGCCCCGACCCCCGAACATCTTATTTGGGTCAAGTTCAGCCAGCATCTGTGCCGTTTAGTGCTAACTTTCACAATAAATATCGACTTCTTAAGAATTATTAAGTAGACGTGGCTACTAGAGTCATTGCTACATCTATAGTGAAGGTGTACTTACCAACAGAACTATGAATTTAATGATGAATTTGGTGGAATATACCTAATATAAATCTTCGGTTATCTAAACAAATTTACGATCAAACGCCGATAGTAATCCAAAAGCTGTTATTTTTCTTGTAAACCATGTTTATTGGTTCTATAAACCAAAACTTGTCTATTACCGAGCTCGACAATTTCGCTATAATCGTATTTTCCAAGACAGTACTGACAGCTTGTTATTTCTTGATTTCATAATTTTATCGGAACAAATTGTTTCACCAATTTGTGTTGTCAAATCTTTCGAAATATTGTAACAGATGGTGTTCGGGGATTACTGATCCAATATCCTATCGTGGAACTTAGTAGTAAATGGGATCTTAACATAATATCTCAAATTATAATCGTCTTAATTGATGATCCATTGTTATTGTTTGCTCCATGCCTGACAAGAACTATGTATGTAACAATAAGAATGTAGAACTGGAATCAGTTGGGAAATTATAAATTTTACTAAATTGTCGCTCTTACATGATTTCACAACGTATACGTATACATACCAACTTACAAAATACACATAACTAGGAAAAGGACTAGAGTCTACACTAGCAAAATCTATTTGACAAGTTTCAAGTTGCTGCCCATTTATAGTAGTGAAGAGATATAGCAGGTCGTTACCCATGTAGCGACACCTACCGGTCACTGAGGTATCCACGTGAAAAATGAGAGGGTTCTCACTTAATGTGGCCCATTCACTTGTTTTTTTGTCTCTCCGCAAATAGCAATAAAAGTTTGTTCGAGCAGAAATCTCAATTTGCCCAAAGTTTAAAGATGCTCACAGTTTATCATCGGGCTAACATTATAATTGGTTTATCGTGACTCGTGATTTCAAAGATAAAAAATATCAAGTTATTTCTTCGGATTTGATTTAAAATTATGTTTGCCGAAAAGTAATATTTCTTGTAATTTTTGGACTGGCAAACTTGGCAAAGGTGCTACTAAATAATGATTGAGTTGATACAGTGTGAATTGATGCTGTGGATCTCAAAATTAAATAAATCTTTGCATAAAAAGAATGAGTGTTGTATTATGCTTCAATTTTTAAAGTGACTAGGAAAGAAAAACCTTTAATTTAAGACTATCTGCTTTGTTAACTTTGTCCTCACAAAATATTGCGGAGCAAACAAAAAATACTTACCGAACCACTTTTTACACTCAAAGTACAGTCAATGGTAAAAATTTATGCACGTATTCATTGTCGGGCCGTATATCAAAGTTTCCAGCACCTGTATTGTTTACGATACCGCTCATAAATTTATTTTATTGCTTTCGATATCAATTTTCAATGCAAACTGTACTTTTTATCTCCTGCTGTTATTTGTCGATTTATTTTAATTCTCAATTTGTTTTAAAAGGATTCACATTCGTAAATACGTTTGTCATCTCTAAATTAACTCGTCTCATGTTTCATTTTAGTGGACTACAATATAATTTTTATTTATTTTTGAGTTTCAAATGTTAAATACATATTTAACAAATACTTTAATATTAACGTGATTTTTCTGTGACAGGCACATACTGTTAGGCGTTATTTTAAAATGAAATGATACTTATTTCGGCAAAGAGAATACAAAGTAACACTTTTACACGTGAATCTTAAATTACTAGATGAGGTAGTTTGGCAAAGATCTGCACATTAGTTGATGTAGTAGGTGACGCGCGTTCGGCGCTCTGATTGGCCGGCTCAAGTGAACCAACCAATCAGAACGCTTAACTCGCTCGATACTGTTACGATACGAATGCGATAGTTATTCGTGCTTAGCACTCAGATATTTTGTCCTCAAAACGTACGTTTGTAATGACAAAACGAAAAAAAAGAGCAAAGTTCCAGAAATGAGATGTAATCGGAAAATTTCCTGTGGACATTCTGTTTATAAAGAAATTGTCCTAATCCAGTCTACACGTGACCAGAGGGGCTGGCTATTTCTTCGGACAGAAAATAAGCATTGCCATTCAACGTGGCAATACTGCCAGTATTCTGGGACCGTTCTCCAGTGGCAGTGATGCGGACGAGTACTTTGACGCCCAATTGATGATTTTTTTTAGGTTTTTTTAGTCATTGTTTTATGTTAATTTGGTATATATTTATTCCTAATTCTGTTATGTAAGTTCCTCATTTTTAATTTATAAAACAGTTATTGTTACAGCAGTTATCGGAAAATATTACCAACACATGTTTATGTATCGTTCCGAGAATGTTGTCTAACCAACAGACAGTTGTTACATAATCCAGTTACTGAGCGATTAGCTGAAATCGTTATCTATCGTGTTTCCACGCAAATTATGCTATTTGCTTATCTCTATCGACTCACTGGCGTAATACAAGTAAACAGATACTCGAATTGAAGCCATATTCTATCAACTCACGTATGGGTAGTATTATAGTAACATTAAGATTGTTTAGAAGGACTGTCTTATGTCCTTATGCTTCTTCTTCTTAGTCATTCTCTTCATTATTGAAGTTCGCGTCTAGCCTGGTGCACCCCTCACTTGATGCACCACCCTCCTTCAAGCGCCTCTGTCCTCTGCGGTCCTTATAGCTTGTGGAACTGTCAGCCGGTGAGGCTTTTTACCGCATCCAGCCAACGGGTAGGTGAACGACCGCGACGTCTTTTCCCGTTTACCTGACCAATAACCACCAGCTTCTCCAGATTGTCAAGGTTGTACGCGCATTGTGGCTAAAATAGGTTAATATTCACTGCTAGCAGGACTCCGGCTCGAAGTGCAGGAGTAGGAACGGAGTAGTTTTAGTCAGTAATATTCTGATACTCACCCGGGTGGGAGAAGTCATTGGATGATTTCACCCCCTCAAACTAAAAAAAGGTATATAGTGGACAGCCACGTAGTAATTTCGACCTCCTTGAAAATGGAGACTTTGGTGCTTATGTTTAAGGAAATTAATTTGTCTGTTACATGATATTTTAGAGAATACAACGTTTCTTGTTATTGACTGTACTCATAACCTGTTGACACATATTGAGACCTTAATAACAAATGAGGAACTGTCACATAACATCACGCCTTTTATCCCCGAAGGGCAGAGGTGCACATTAACCCATTTAAGGCCACTGTACAATGTAGTACCCAGTTTTCACTATTTATGTTATGAGGCCCATGTGCGAGGGAGTGAGCCTATTGCCATACACCGCCATACCGGGCACATTTCCAGAAGCCGTGCTACTACTGAGGTATTTTTTTTAAAACCCAGTCATACTTTACCCGACCCAGGAATCGAACCCGAGACAGTCGGACACTCGGCCAACGAGGTAGTCGCTGGAACTGTCACATATCAAATAATATAGTGGTCTCTAAAATCATAAAACTCGTTGGACAACTCGCATATATGTATGCACAAAGATTATATTAATCAAACCATTTATTTGAATCTTAATTTCCTTCAAACAAAGACTGAATAAAATGTCACCGTGAGTTGAACAAATGACTGCGGTGGCGGTAGCAGGGCGTGCGGTACGTGTAGCAGCGGTAACATTGGTCGGCAAGGATTGCAATCCGCAGAGTGAGGCCGTGGGTTGCGGGACTTTTATGTGTGACGAGTTAGACATAATATTAGCTGTTTAGTTGTCTTTGTATGCAAGTTTTAGCTTTTTCATCGACGTCTTTTTGGTGATTGTAATACATTTTATTACAGTGAATAACTACTATGTGAATATTTATTTGAGAGATAATACTTATTTAAGTAGGGCCTATATAAATTTTACCGTGTGTATTATTTATATTTTAGCATATTTAATAGATAAAACAACTATTTTCTTCCATGAATCTATTTTAAAACCCTGAAGTAATTGAACAATAAATTACAATGTCATCGCAACTATTAACTTCAGATTGTTTTACCTAGCATTCGACCTCACTGTACCTTAATAGCCTCTAGTAGAACTTAAAGAACCTTAAAAACGGCTCCTTTATTAGTTTCAATATTCCGATCACGACCGTGCGCCGCACCACGGACCGAGCCGCTCCCGGGCCCGCATGACTGCTAACATAAATTACTTTCCATTACCAAATGCTTCTGATGATATTCAATCTAAACATGATTATCTCTCAAAGTATCCTTGTCTTTTGAAATGTATTGATATTAGTATGGTCCTAGCGTATAGTGTTATCCGCAGGGGACTTAACTGGTAGCCGGAGCTCCGGCTCGAAGAGCAGAAGTAGGAACGGGGTGGTTTATAGTCAGTAAGAGTCTGATACTCATTGTCGCTTCACCCAAGCGAGAGAAGTAATTGAAAAAGACTCAAAAAAGACATATAGTGTTAAATCATCACAAATCCTCTTTTATGAGTAGGTATTTTATTATAGTTTAGTTGAAATTAATGATTTGGTTTTGACTATGAGAGTCAGCGGTAGATTAAGCATCATCCTCATCTGCTAAAATATGGCTACTTCATTCTACATTATTAAACGTTATAGTTATTATTAATCGAACAAAAATATAGTTTAATGACTAATTGAACAAAAATTTGAAATTTTCCATTATATGAACTGCCTCGTTGGCCGAGTGGTCGCATGTGCGATTGCCGGGCAAGGGGTCTCGGGTTCGATTCCCGGGTCGGGCAAAGTATTACTGGGTTTTTACAAAATTCTCAGTAGTAGCACGGAGTCTGGAATTGTGCCCGGTATATGGCAATAGGCTCACCCCCTATTACATGGGACTCATAACATAAATAGTGAAAAGTGGGTGTTACATTGTCCAGTGGCATAATGTGCACCTCTGCCTACCCCTTCGGGGATAAAAGGCGTGATGTTATGTATGTATTATGTATGAACTGTCTGGCTTTTGTATCAAAAAGACATGATGATAATTGGACAAAATGTACCCAATGAAATTAATCAAAATGGTTACATAGTTACATACATACATTATGCTTAATAGGCATATCGTGGATTAAGTAGGATCATGATGTCGTGAAGGTATCACAGTTACAATGCCGTAATGAGCATAAGCCGATTAACGTCGATTGTGGGTAGAGGGCGCGATGTTTTTTGTGACCCACTCTGTGTCTACAACAATAAGATTTATGTTAAAGTCAATCGTAGATGGCGCCACTTTCGTTTAAAAGATGTTAGTAACTATAATGATCCATATTATAATGAAAATCTTGGATTTTTATTTTACTATTGCCTTTTGCACTCGAGTTTCGGGAGGAGCGAATTATTATTATAGTTATTTTACACTTCCTGTACAATCAATATACAATGGTAGA
Organism: Spodoptera picta; assembly: GCA_038387885.1. Taxonomy (NCBI): domain Eukaryota; kingdom Metazoa; phylum Arthropoda; class Insecta; order Lepidoptera; family Noctuidae; genus Spodoptera; species Spodoptera picta. The sequence continues at coordinate 1,429,110 of JAZHFQ010000329.1, forward strand.
CTTAATGCTGTGGTGTGCTCTAACAGTCAACCTTAATAGTAATTACAAAGGGGCACAATAGTAGGTGTGAATTACATATTAGGTATATGTAAGTTTCGGGATTTCCTTTTTTAGAATCAGATTGGACACTCAACCAGAGGAGTATTTTTTTTTAAACACGGTGCAACTTTTAGATTTTCTCCTATGTCGTGTGTGCATCATATACAAACATACCAGTTCACATACACATGGCAACTAGATCCAAAACCACAATATGTGGATCACACAAATAGTTGCTCCGTGCGGGAATCGAACCCGCTACACCTTGCACGGCAGCCGGTTGCCCAGCCACCGTGCCAACTGTGCAGTCATGATTATCGTATAAAGATTTTAACCAAACAATTTTGTATGCCCGTCATCCGTTGGTCAGTGTAAATGATTTCTATCAATATTAATACTCAATTACATTTGCTGGAAATATGAGACATGAATAAAAAATGTTGTGATCCTCGCCGCTAATAACCGGATCGATAATATTGGCATCTCTTTAACGAAGCCACTTGCTTACCTTTTTAATGACAGGTTAACGATATAGACCTACTGATTTTTATAGTTAATTTAATTAAATTCAAATTCAAATTCATTCAAATTCATTTATTCAATTGTGAACATAGGTAACATTTGGGTCTTAAATAACAATTTTAAACGCTGTGTTGGCTTTTTCAGCATACAAAATTAGAAAATAGTTGGAAACAAAGATTTGGATTGATTATTATTACTTAATGCCATTAGAATTATTAATTATTAGGTCACATAGGATTAAAAATTTAAATGTCACAATATTAAACAATCAGAATGTCAATAGTTAAATAAAAACAAGATAAAAATTATTAAACAAAATAAAATAAAATAAAAATACATCATATTTTGTCGTCTAAGTACTCAGTAACACTATAATATGCCTTAGAGATTAAAAACCTTTTTATTCTATTTTTAAAAACCTTCAAAGATTGTATATGTAGCAATTCGTTTGGCAAATGGTTGTACCTCTATAATCTTGGGGCCATACAAAAAACGCTATTATTAAGAAAATGCGTTCTATTACTCGGGAAACATATGTGATTATTATAGCGTTTACTTTTCATTTTGTCAAACAGATTAATCTTATTCTTTACAAATACTAACACTTCGTACATGTAGATACATGGTACCGTCAAAATATTTAAATTAATAAAGTACGGTCTACACCTGTCGGCCTGGCTTAGTTTGCAAATAACCCTGACACACCTCTTTTGAGATATGAATATCATTTCTTTGTAAGTTGAGTTGCCCCAGAAGATTATCCCATACCGCAGAAGAGAAACAACGTGTCCGTGGTATGCAGTTATAAGTGTTCCGGCATTAGCAACCTCAGATAGCTTGAATAGTGCATACGAGAACTGATTAATTTAGGAGCTTATATATTCACTATGACATCGCCACTTTAAGTTGCTCTCTATATGCAGTCCTAGAAATTTTGTGCACTGTACCTCTTGTATTTTGTGTCCTGAATAATTAATGCGAACATTAGTTATTAATACCTTTCTATTTTTAACTCGTCGAGTACCGGTTTTGTAGACACAATTATAGAACAATAGGTTGCGGTCACCGGTGACCGCTCGGTGTTTGACAGTTTAAATGTCATTATATTAGTCTTAGTCAAATTTATCTTTAGATTATTACTTGTCAACCAGTCAACAATAGAAATTAACATGTTGTTTATATCCTCTTCCAGAAGGTTTTGGTTTGTCCTTGGAAAAGGACTGTACTATTATCAGCAAATAATATTGTTGGATGCTGGGTAATATTCGGGAAATCATATATATAGAGGTATGATGAATAATAAAGGCCCCAACACACTACCCTGAGGTACACCGACGTTTATTTTTCTAAATTTCGACATGTATTTTATTTTTTATTTTTACAAATTGTCGTAACTACTGTAGATTGACTTCGGTTAGATAAATATGATTTAATTAAATCCAGAGCAGTTCCTCTAACACCATATGCATTAAGCTTCTTCAAGAGGAGAGTATGATCTACGTGATCAAAGACTTTAGTGAGATCCATGTATAAAGCACATGTTGGGATCCCCTTATCCACATTTGTCATAACTATTCTAAGAAGCCTGTAAATAGCAAGACTAATATTTTTATTTTTCTTAAAACCAACTTGTTCTTCAGCAAATAGGTTGTAACACTCAAAAAAGGAATACAAATTGTTATATACCTCTATAACCTTCTCAAATATTTTAGATAGCACTGGAACAAGTGCAATGGGTCGGTAGCATGACATGTCCTTTAAGTTTCCTTTCTTAAACAATGGGTTTATAATTGTTTGTTTTAGTTTTTCTGGGAAAATTCCATTTAATATACATAGATTAACTATGTGACTTAATACCGGGGATATACTATTTGCCGCATGCTTTAAGGCGCTTGTTGTTATATCGTCATAACCAGTACTCAACGTGTTTTTTAGACTGCCTATTATGGTTTCTATGTCAGCTGGGGTTGTGGGTGCAATAAAAATTTACACTAATAGGATTTTATTAAACTCCACAGTTTATATGATCCATTCAAAGTAAATTGTTTACTTATATATTCAGACTGTGCAACTTGAAAACACAAGATATACATATAAGTATTTTATAATAAAGTTAAACCTTGAGAGAAAAGACAGACATCCCGTTTTTGAGATGTCGACCTTTAATAGTACCTAATGATAAGTGTTCAGGCGTAAACGCCTGTTCTAATTGAAAGAGCAAATAGTTAAATCTGATTTCGTTAATTTTCGGAGTTTTTTACTTTGATTGGCACCATTACATCCTCTAAAGTTGTAACAATAAGATTATTTAGACACCACTGACAAACGGTGAAGGAAAACATCGTGATAAAACACGGGCCTATAATTTCTAATGATAAGTTTGAAATCGTCAACCTGCAGTGAGCAAGCGTGGTGAATAATGCTCAAACCTTCTCCGTGCCAGAAGATGCCTTTGGTGAGCAGTGGCCACTTATAGGCTGTTGATATGAATGATAAGATGTGGGATACAAACACCTAAAGATCGAGTTCAGTAGTATGCTAGTAATAGCCCAAGTCTTATTAAAAGGAAGCTGAAACCTTTTGATGATGATGAACGATTAAGTCCAAGGAGGATTTATATACATACATATACATATATATGTATACGGAGGAGATCCGACGACTATAGTAAATTACAGAATGTTTAGTAACTTTGACTACAATAAACTAAGTAATCTTACCCCAGAAAACCAACTCCAAATTACTATAATAGCAAGGTGATGTGTCTAAAAATACCTGCTTTGTCGAGAACAAGTATTTTTGGAACACAAATACCTGTTAAACAGTTACTGTTCTATTTTTGTAAGCACACACACACGCCTGTATGTAGCAGGAGTACCTTCTTAGTACAGTAGCAAGGAGAACCCTTCGTAGGGGCTTTCAAATTAATGTTTAATTAAGAAAGGGCCCGTCTTGTTCGCGTTTTAATTACATTTAATTAAACATGTGACGTGCGGATTATTTTCAATCGGCTTTAACAGTGTTCGCTACGTTTTCTAATGGGATCATGCAACTTGTGATATGCAATATGGGATAGGCTTTATGAGACCATATATTATAACACTTTTTATTTCATTTTTCTGAGGATAAATAAATATCATAGGATAGTTACGAAATAGTATTAGTTACAGATTAAAAAAATATAAGTAAGATACAAAACAAAATGTTGCCTAGTAGGTAAACATGATCCACTGAAATGAAATTTCCATTTACACTTTGTGCGAGCAATGAACGAAATAACAACATCGCTCAAACGAAAAAGGTAATAACAAAATATTATTGGCATTTAAAGAATCCGTCGGATTCCATCGGGGCTGGCTATGAAACACGTCGGCCAGGAAATGAATCTCGCGCCGCCGCGCAAACATGATACGTTTTGCTTTACACCCTGAATATTTCATGTATTTTTAGGGCATTTTTATTGTAAACATTCACGAACTTATTTGCTATCATTAGAAATGAAATCGTGATCTAATATTTAAAGGGTCTTGAATGGAAAAAGTAAAACTTCAACAGAGGTCATTAAATAGCTTTAGCATTAGGTTTCTGTATTGGATTACTAATCTTCTTTAAAGGTTTGTGACTTACCTATAAAACAAAGAACATGAGCACAAATATGTTTTTAATAGACTACATTCTACTTATCAATCGTCTAAATCGACCAACCTATAAAAAAAATATCCGCACCTTTGCCCATTAGCGACGTCTACCGTTCGAATGGTAACATTAACAAACTTTTCCAACCATTTCATAATATCAACGTGTACCTAATGCCATTTGACAGGGGTTATTGACGGCAGTGAGGTTAACAAAGGACCCGGGTCACTTCTGTACATCCAAGTAATATTACATTGTAAGAGTATGATTTGCAAACGACAATTATGTTTTATGATGGCAAAAATTGATGGCGACGGTAACAGTAGCACCTGCTTCGAGCCTACATTCATTATGATTTGACTTTATTATGATATCGTCACAATGATCTATTGTCGAAGTTGTGTATCGCTCTCATCAGGAGATTGCAGGAACTGGAAGGAGAAAATTAGGTAAACAAGCAATATGTTCGTGAGAAATTACACAGGTTCTTTAATTGTCTTGTTTATGTCGCTCAATTAAATTGTGTGTGTAGGGTACATTGCATATACTTATTACTTCTAGATAAATGATAATAAGATACTTATAGAGTAGTACCGACAAATATACGAGTATAATGAGCTAGGTCGCCAGACGTCAACGAGCGGTGAAACTCTTTGAGTAAGTTTCTTTGACTAGTTCAAAAGGTATTATGCTAGTTATTTTGTAGCCAATAATGGCCAGTCACAAAACAGAAAATATAATCAGCGATTCCTTAAAAATATGGTTTTCAATTTATCCAACCCTCACACCGACGATATTTTGATTCAAAAACTTTGTAAAAAGAAAATTAAAAGCGGAAACTTTATCTTTGTAAGTAGGCAGAACAACTAATTTCCTTGACCCAGGCCTGTCATTGCGTTTATTAAAGCGCGCTGATTGATATCTGTCAGTTTTGCCGCGTTTTTTTTTTTGCTTTACTGAGATTACTAATTAATTTGCCGAAATAAGGGTTCTACTTATTTCTTTTATACTCCAAGGAAATAGATAATTACTACCTAATAACAAAATAAGCGAGTGATGATGTAGGTTTTATATGGTATGGTAATTAACAGCTATATTTCTTTGCACGATATGCATTTTTACGGTCTGTGTGTTGTGTGTTTTAAATATTATAGAATTAAAGTATTTCTTGTTACTTTTGACTCAAAACAGTTTGTTTGTCCTTTAGGTAATTACAACTCAAGTGGCAAGTTCAGTGCGGAGATCGACGTGAGTGGCGGCAGCGGGACAGATAGATGAGAACGGAACACACGGCCCCGCGCACACAACATGGCGTCTTTCAAAGGTACGTACTCATTATCAAATAGCAGTAATGTTGATATAAGTTAGGAACAACATAATTAAACAAATATCTTTGATATTTCTACCCCATCTAAGAGAATACAACATCCATTATATTAAAAAAAAACAGTCACAAATTCTTAGGTAGACAAATATCGAAACGTTAAGGAAAATTTTATAAGTATTTGAAAAAATTTAAGATAAATAATTATTTTCGTAATAAAACAACTATTCTGAGTATTAAAAATTGACATAGATAAAATGAGAACTATAATGTCATTTACCGGTTCAATAGACCCAGTTATATTTTAGTAGAAAATAATACGATTAATTTGTAGTTACTTTATTGAGTATCAACCAATATTTTGAGCAAGTACCAACGACAAAATGTCTAGCACTTAATTTACCGAAACAAGATTAAGTTTCAAAATAGTTCTTACGTAACTCAAGTACCATACAACTGAATAAAATGTACAATTTAATAGAATACGTACAACACAAGTAGAAGTAAAAATTACACACCACATTTGTAGCCGTAGGTAAAGTCGCAGATTGCGAGTAGGCCAAATTACCCCCCCCCCTTTCCCCAATCCCTGAATCCCCAACAATCCTCAAATTCGAAAAAATCCAGGATGCCGGTTACGCACTTGTAACGCCTTTGGTGTTCCAGGTGTCCATGGGCGACGCCGATTGCTTACCATCAGGTGATCCGTCTGCACGTTTACCGGCTTATACCATAAAAAAAAGTTACACGTGGTCAGTGCCGATCGTTGATCAATTACAATATCATTCCAGACTCCATGCTGCTACTGAGTTGTTTTAAAAACCCATCCCGGCCAATCAAACCCGAGACCCCTTGTCCGGCGTCGTACTTGTGACCACTCGGCCAACGAAGCAGTCAAGTACAATAACGCCAAAGTATTTATTGTACTTGAGTACCAAATAGTTGGTTACCACAGAGTTGGTGTCTCAGTCGCCATGGACTCGTGTCCATCGTGACCTCGTGGTCACTGTCTCTCGCTCTATCGCCTAGCAACCGCACAGGAGACGGGAACATTCGTCATTTGTTTCGGTCGTCTCATATTCTAATACAACATTTATTGTTATTGAGTTAGGGTGCAATTTTTTTTGTCTCGTTGGTCAAGAGAATGTAAACGTGATAGCTAAGCAACCAGTCGAGGTTCAACTCACAACTATATTCCAAAAAATAGTAATAATGGATCTAAACGTTGCTGGAGTAACGATGTGGCATGATCTTCTCACTTTCAGCACAAAACATCAACTTAATGTAAGAATATGTTTATTTGATAACACACAGTAATGAACGCATGGAGTTCTTTATTTCATTTTTATTTCACCACTATCTCGGCTGGTAGTAAGCGATGATGCGGTCTACGTTAAGCACGTCTGCCCATAAGCGATTCAAGTGTGGGAGACCCATGCTTGGGCACGAATGGGCCGGTTCGACCGGAGTGATACAACGGCCTTGCAGAAATCAGACGTAAAAAAACGCTTGCGTTGTGTTACGGGTGTCCATGGGCGACGCCGATTGCTTACCATCAAGTGATCCGTCTGCCCGTTTACACGCTTATATTCGATGTCGAAAATTGGATATTTTATTTTAAAGTTTTCAACTAGCATGACACTCTTTGCAGAAATTTGTACTGAAAAGTCTAGCATTAAAATAAATGATGAAAATCATTAATTCAATCTTCAGCATGGAATTTCGATTTACAATTACATTAAGTCACCAAAAATCAAAAGAAATTAATTAATTACTCTAATTAAATTTGCACTCGGCAAAAATATTACAATTCTGAATAGTTTAAGTCATATTTGACATCTATTATTCAGGACGGGTCATTAACCTCACTTGCTATTCACGAATTGAATTAAATTAAACTCATCTCAGTTATTTAATATGTATGATTCATTTTCAAATGCAAGATTCTATTAAATTACTAATTGTGATGGACTGTTTAAAATATATTTTAATTAATAGATCACCTAATTAGTTAGGCCGTTGGTTTTAAAACATTTACTAGTAAATATTAATTTGTCAGTGTTTAAGTTAATTCTTAATTGATCGAATATAAATTAAAAGGCTTAGAAACTAACAATTTATGTTCCTAAATAAATTGTAGGTACTAGTATAGGACAGTGATCTTTCTTAACGTTTGTAAAAAAAAGATTTATATATGTTTAAAAGAGTTTGACACTCCTGTTTCAGGCCTCACCCCGGGCGGGTGGACTAATTTGATGATGTTGAGAAAAAGTCTACATTTATAATCTTAAGCTAATTTAATTAGCTGCCCTACAAAAACTAGCATTACCATCACAATATTAGTCACTAGACGTCCAACTGAAGAGCAGAATTCATATAAAATCATAAGTAAGAGAGCATTTAAAGCGTTCAGGATTACACGGAACACCGAGAGGCTTACACGTCACTTGTAACTCGACAAAATTAATTACTTCAACCGGTCGCAACTTTTCACTTAGTTACGTTTCTTCGTTTTACGATTTCTTGGTAAAGAACCGAAAAACTTATTAGGCATGTACTTATTGAATGAAAATTCCGTAGTGATACTAAAAACAATTATCGTTGTACTGAGAGATTGTTATGGGAAGTCAAGGCCATCCAGTCAAAGGTTACATATAGTCATTCGACCACTTGATAATAATTAGGCCTAATAAGCCGGTATTGGGCACTGGGACTCGTGTCGGCTGGATTCCTTATCAGTAGCCTACCACTTGCCTGCTGTACCCGATTGTACAGGGGTATGTTTACGATGTGTACGTAATTCTGTACGAATAGTTGTACGGAGGAATCATGTTCTGGTAACGTTAATAAATAAGGGTCTATTGTATAGGTATGGCGGATCGTTTGATTTGGTACAACCATACGCATTCGTTTAAAGTTTGTTCAGAAGTAACCTTTTCCTAATTCGTGAGTAATGAAATTGTTACCACGTTTTTTGTTGCCTACGTACAATACGTACATACCAGAAATATCGTTTGCTATTTTGAATTGTACATACATTAGGTATTTTAAACGAATTGTCGATTTTTATCGTATTTGTGGGACTTTAGAAAAATGCCCGTATCGTATTTCACGAAGATAAAAAGTACTTTATATTAACCTTTTACATAAATCGAACTCATTTTCTGAATAACAACGACACGACTTAAATCTTTGCGAATAAATACAATCATGACATTGTATTATCTAGTCTGCCTTTTGAACCCTCACTCATCTCGTTAGACGACTGAATCCTCACGAAATCTCACAACAACGTAGAATAACTCACATTGAAAATTCCACAGATAGTTTCGAACAGCAGAGTCTAATGTTGTCAACGTTCCCGGATTTCGTACAAATCCGGATGCATTGCCAAGTACGGGTGAAGAGATTTGCTAACTCAACTTCCAATTATATTTCAGCTGCAGTCTTATCTTTAAACTAAAGGAATTTCGCTCAAGGAGGAAAAGCTAATAAGCTAACAGATTCTTTTTAATATGAAACAAAGGCAATGTAAATTGTGAAGGAAAATGAGGAACGCTGACCTAAATATAGTAGTTGTATCAGAGGGGTGGTATTAAAATCCGCTTTTGTGTTCAAAAGCATAGCATTGAGAGTTGAAAGGTATGAACATAGACAGAATATGGGCGTCTCCACATGTGAATTATTAGGTATGTACGATGTATTATGAGGGGATTAGTTATAGTTTATTGTCAGATGAACCAAGTTGCCTACGACTGACACACCACGTTTTAGGTACTTAAATGTCTTGTAATAACGACTTTTCTGCCTTTGAAAGGAGCAGGCCACTAATTAATTAATTTCTTCTGGCTATTAAAGATGATGGATAATTTTCACTACAAACATAAGAATATTATTATACAGGGATGTCTAACAAAAATGTTGCAAATTATTAAAAATAACAAAAATAGGTACTCTGTCAGTGAACCCGTAGCGATACGCTCATACTTTTAATATTCAAACATTTTTAATATCCACTTCGATAAGTCGGTTTTGTAACTTTCCGGTACGGGACAACTTTCTCGCAACTTCAACTCAGACTAAGAAGTATAAGATTTTATGGAACAAATTGTTTCATGGACTATAATAGCTTTACGAATTAAATTTTTGAAGGAATTCCATTCATTGTGTTTTCAATACCGATAAATGTAATAGAAACTTTGTTAATAATATCTGCTGTAATCTAATATGCGATTTTATTCTTTTTCTGTTTTTACTTTGAACTAAATTTTGTTTGAACCAATTTATTTTGTAAACTGTTTTAAGTGAGGCGTCTCATGGAGGAGCGTTAATGCTATATTCTTAGTGGGTAATATTTTAGCTTGAGAGAGATTTTAGAATGAGTTACTTCAAAAAATTTAATAGGCCTAGGCGCTTTGGTACGAATGTCAGTGTATTTTATTTATATTCGAAAGATGCTACTACTATTTAGATAAGGTGATCCATCTTGTAACTTCACTTTGACGATGAGAATGTTCACACGAAAATAAAAAGGTCTTATGAAGTAACAAAAGAACTGACCTTTTACGATAGGCTTTGTAAACTTTTATACACATATAAGACAAAAGGGTTACTTTGAAAAATGTCTTTGAATTTGTCACACTGAAGTATGTACAATGTACATTATTGTCTACGTGTTTTGTCTTAAAATATTGATGAAACTTTACTTATTTTTTCTACGAGAGACTACATAAAAATTTACTACGATTATTGAATTAAAAATGCTTGTCTCTCGTCTCGTCTATCTAATAAGTGAGATATTTTACAAATATTCAACGTCGACTATTCATTTTATCTTGTACAATGAGTTTCCACGAACTCTGAATAAAAATTGGAGCAAGATAGTTGTAAGTTTTAGGGTTGTGTAAGTTGACACGTGGGTCGGCCATAAGTGGTAGTTGATTACTCTCGTGTGATGACATAGCACAAACAGACGGCAGATGGCGCTTTGATCGAGTTGAGGACACTAGAGACTTGCAACACGTAATGTGGATACTAACAAAGTTCCCAACTGCATTGGTCAACATCGACGCGGGGATTATTGGATTCATGTGGCACTTACTGAGGCAGAGAGACTTGTTTGTTGAAGGATGATTGGATTACAGACATTTACGTTGTTTGAGATTGTGTGACACGACATAAGAGAACCTTGGTCGGCGTTAGTATCTAAATTTCTTTAAAATTTAAAATATAAGCCGTACTTTTGATTATTGATAAGTAAAGGCGTGTGTAACATCGTTGAATGTTTTGAGGCCTAAAACTAGTTTCCGTCAAGTAGGTAGGTACAAAAGTGAAGTAGGTACTCCGATAACCTTAAACTTGGGAAGCGTCCAAAGCTAAAGTAAACTCGACACTATATGTACTTGTGTAGGTCAAGCTATTAATAGTGGGGTTACAGTCTACTACGCAGGACATGCTTACAATGTGTAGCTATTTATAAATACCTGTGATAACCACCAAAAATGTTTTGCTGCAATAGTCGCAAATGTCACTTCTATATATTTAAGACACTTCAAAGTGAAAATCATTTATTTCAATTAGACCAAAAGGCACTTCTGAACGTCAACAAAAAAATATGGAGTTAAATAATTATCCTATGGAGAAAAATGGACAAGAAACTTCACATGTTACTCTTTTTCAATAAGCTTCACAAAACAATAGATTCAGCTACGATTCTCAAGGTAAAGATAATATATTTCTAAAATCTAAAAACTTTCAGTATTACTTTTTCTATTCTGCCTAAACCAGGCGTATTTATCGTCACCTAAGTTGAGGCCTCGAAAGTTCGAAGACACTGCTTATTATAAGTAGGTATTATCCCAATAAGTATATCTGTTCGAACTGACAAACTTAAATTTCACATGTGCGAAACCACGGGCCACGAAACCTAGTAATACGATACATAATAACTACATAATAATAGTTTAAATTTTTAACCGTAGTAAATTCAGATGTCCGCTGCAAAATCGAATCGGCCATGCCAGTACCAGATTTTATTGAAAGGGATGCGCACTGGGAACTGCAAATGTATTTAAAGTGAATGGAAACGACACCTCTAACACATTGGGCAGTGTACGATTCGATTTTTGTGCACAAACTGACGGAATGTGAAATTGTTTTTATATAAATATTTGATAGGCCAACTAGCCTATCTGGAAGTCATCGGGGGAGGCCTATGTTCAGCAGTGGACGTCCTGTGGCTTGTGGCTGATATGATGATGATGATGATGGCCGACGTTTGGCCACTATCTCGCCTGGTGGTAATTAGAAATATGAACCGTTACCATAAGCCTGTTTTGTTTGATTTATCCAGTTTAACTAGTATATAAAGAGTAGGACTTACAGTGGCATTTGAGCATAGCTAAGTGTAGATACCTGTCTGAAACACCGACTATAGCAGAAGGTTACCGACTATAGCCTATGCTAAAAACTTCGAAAACTGCAAAACATTGCCTGACAGTCTTAGGTCCGTCTACCGAAAGTACAACTTAAATTAATATAACTTTGTTGCTAATTAAACGAAATACAATCGCGGCAATATTTCACGCACAGAACTTACTGTTCCACTTAACAACATTCGCGCGGTAATCGTCGATCGTGTGACCATGACAACCACTTATTTATGATGATTAACACAATACACGATACTCGAATAACTATTGAATAACACTTTATTTGGTGTGTAGTAAAATAATGCTTATTCATACTTAATCTTATCATGGTTGCTATTAATCAAATCTTTAAAGTTGTCTTTTATGTTGTTACATGAATATAATCATGATCAAAGTGATTTGATATTTCTTGTTTAGTTTTAAAATATTATACCATTATTTAGATTTTTTTTTGAGGGGGGAAATGTCATCGAATGCCTTCTCCCGCCTGAGTGAGGCGGGAGGGAGGTGTCAGACTCTTACTAAAAACCACTCCGTTCCTACTCCATCACTTCGAGCCGGAGCCCCGGTAACCCGTTAAGTTCTTCTCTGTATCTGCATCAGCCCTATTGAGCCCCATCTGATAGTCCTTTTATCGTGGAAGACTCTAGGTAATAAAAAATCACGCTATGATCCATAGGAGCAGGACAGAGCGGGTGAAAACGCGGGAGTAACTAGGGCATAATATGGTATAAGGTAAAAAGACAATAGATGTATGTTCCAGTTAGAAAAGCTACAAACTCTTTATGAAGACAAGTTATAGGGCAGATGATAACTACACTTTTTTATGAACAATCAAGTGAAACTTTTCAAGTAAATAGATTACGATTTGTAACCTTTACTTGACATTACAGATCTCCTTGACTCTTACAATCAGTGCGACCTCACCGCTCCCTGCTAGAGAGCCACGACCCTCTTATGTAACAACCACTTATCTGATATATTATGTCAGTTAATTTTGCAATCGTATTTAGTATAATAATATTGATCACAACCTTTTATATGTATGTATGTAGAACACGAGCACAAATGAATAAAAATGAATCTTATGTAACAGAACAAAACTTGATTATTTTCTGTGTTCTCATACATATTTGCTTGTCTCCCTAATCCGCGCTTAGGTACTACGTTTAACACTTGGTGTGACACACACATTCTTATCTCGTTAGCACAAAATGTTCGCCTCTAATTCCCAACACACCTGTACCTACTGAACACAATCGTATTTACGAGATTTTAGCTAAATACAAGAGAACAAACCTTTATCTGCTACAGTTACACAGTCGAAACATTAACAGTGTTTCAACGCAAATATAATTATTTTATTCTTACGACACGCTTTAGTAATCTGTGGAAGATATGAATGAAGAGGAAAATTAGTTTTTTATTTTGTACATCGTAGAGGTCGCGTAGAGCATGACTTGACTTCTTGTATGTTGGCAATATGCTAGATTTAATCTAGTTAAGGCGGTAATAATTTTGATTATTTACTGTTTCTAACTTGAGCAATATAAAATGTTTAATTTATACTCATAAACAGTTGCAAACTTTTGTTAAGTTTTCATCTTCGTATAAGTTGTTCTTCTATTGCTTCTACACTATGGTCAGCAGCATATGCTTTAAAATTAACAGTCTGCTATTTAATTAATACTTTCTTATAACATCTAACTAATGAACAGTAAAGCATAACTCGAGATAATTTGTATCAAAAACCAGTGTACACAATTTACTACAATACATTGCAACGATAACAAACCTCGGATACGTCTTGTTAACAAGAGTTTCAGTTGTTTACAAGTTGTGCCTATTTGGAGAAGAAGTAAAGGGCATTCTGTTTTGTGGTGTGGTCGTAAGAACAGACACCGAGACCCTTCAATATTTATGTTAATTGTTCTTACTGCTAACTTTGTTTTGATGGGACGTCGGCCCCTCGTGTACAATGCTGGCTTGAGAGCGGTATTGTTTCTGTGTTTTTATTCAGAAGTCTAATGGAGATTATAGCTTGAATTTGACCAGTGGACTGTTGAGTAAGATGTTCCAAATTACGATACCTGATTTCAAGCAAAATTATCTGTAGTAGTAGAAGTAATCACAGGTACTTTATACATAGTAGAGGTAAATAGATAATAGTTAAAAATGTTGTCCTCATCTATTATGTCAAAAGCGCTTTACATACACGTCTAGACTCCTACAGTTATCATTCAAACGCCTCTTAAAGATTAAACCCGCGATGGGCAACAGACAAACTAATCACCAACAACAGTGCAGACACGCTGCTAAATACCATCAAAGACAAGAGATTCTCTTGTACAGATGTACGCGCATCGATAGCGACTAATTATAAGCTTAACATTGTTAATCCCATCAGCCATCTCAACCCGATGTATCAACTAAGCGGTATTATTATAAGTAAACACAATTGCGACTAATTGGTCGCAGATATTGCAATTGTACTAATCAGCCGTTTGAGTCGCTGTAGCTGCAGAGTCTGCAGTCTGCACGACTGTGTCGTGTGTCGTCAGTATAGAGCACACCTGCCTCCTATTAATTCTAGATTGTGTGATTTCGTGTGTACCTTTATTCATACGTGTATACATGGTTGTTAGGCTACTAAGAAACTAAGTATAGAACAGAAGTCTAAATACATTGTGTTTATTTATATTTAAGATATATTTTAGAAAGATTTGAATTTAATACCAGGTGAACAAGTGAACGTAGCAAATAATGCGATAACAACTGTTACACTTTTGGATCATGGGAGTTCAGTTAAGCCAATATTTCTGGGCTATCAGGTTCGTTGGTTTCACTTCAATCTTAAGCTACTGTTATATCGCTGATTAAAATATCTGTAACGACTCAAGTAACAGTAAGTATAAAGTTGTATGTAAACCTTCTGTATCTCAGTTTAGTACAACAAGGAGCATTGAACACGCGGCAACCCTTATGTGACATTCAGTATATTATAACTTTACTTAATTGTTTTTGACTCGCCACCTGTGCGGCTATTGGCGGTTACTATAGTCACCAGCGGTTACTGGTGGTTAGTTAGCTTGACCCGTTGTGGCTGCAGAACTGTCGTGTAAGTATCTACTTTTTCCTGTGTCTGTTTTTATACTCCAAGTTATGGTAATTCATACAGTGCACTGAAGAAATTCTAACAGAAAAATAAAGATGTCGTCTTTTAAAAATACTGATTAATAGAAAGACGGAAAGTTGATTGACGGTTCTATTTGTGCAATTTTTATTTTATATGTAAGGAAATTATCTGTTGTAAGAAAAATCATAAGATAATCTCAATTCCCTGAGTTACACCTGTACGTAGAACCCACGCATTAGTATAGAGAAAAAGTAAAGTTTTTATACGTATTTTATAGGTACCTACCTATTTTATCGACAACACCAATACCTATTTCATTTGGCTAATTAATTAAAACAATAATTTTTCTTTCCGTACTTTCTATTTCAAAACAACGCGTAGGTGTAACAGTTTCACAGGTGTTCGAACAAAACTTATTTTGACAATAAACAGCAATACTTAAACAAAAGGTAACCAACAATTATTTTGAGCATAAAGAATGAACCTATTGTAAGTTACAATTAGACAAGCTGTTATTAATGAGTGACTTCTAAACTATTGTACAACAGTGATCACAATACAACGAGGCTTTGTTTCGCTGAAACTATTTCGAGACAAAGTTTTGTCGAAGCCATACAATGTGGCAGTACAGAAATAGTTGGAGAAGTCATGTTGAGAGGGTTAAGTTAAATATAAAACTCTCTTACTTTTCGACTTCATAAAGTGTAGTAGACTGTTTATCTGTAAAAAATATTTGCGTTTTATGAAGATTTGGTAAGTAAATGTGTTTTTTCCCTTGAGTTACATATTTTTAAGTAAAATTAAATACTGAAAAAGTTTACTACACTAAATCATATTCTTATACAGCATAATACTTCTTCAAACTTCCAACCCGAATGAACGTTACAACTCTTTGCGCGGGAAATTTTACTAATCTGTCACATTTGACAGATGACATCATCAACATGACAGCTACTGCTGTCGATAACACAGATTAAAGTGACGGTCATTTAGTTTATTTTCGTCGTTAAACAATATATAGATAGTAAATGAATGTTAGAAACCAAATCAAGGTAGGTACCGATGTAATTTGGGGGTCCACATTGACACACCGATCAGCAACCCACAAACCAATAACTTGTTTTTGCTAGTCCCTATAAGAATCATGCAGAGCACATCCCTAATCATTATTAGAATCCGTGCAATAAATCATTCATATAATCATAACTCGTATAAATATACAATATAGATGGCTCGATGGCTCGATGGCTCACTGGCTCAGGAAGTACTCACGTTTCGATATCGTAATCCCTATAGTGTGGTATTGTTTTAGCTAACGTTTTTGTTCGCTCCATTGCCTTCCTACCGAAAACATCACTGGCCCGATGTCAGAAAAGGACACGAGATGCAAAGTCACACGTGTCAGATAAAGATAGAAGATCAAGGTGGAGTACGCAACTACGCAAGGGTTTGAACACGCAGATTTCGATAAAGCGATAGATTGTACAGTCAGCAGGCTTACTTGTGTTCCTAAACGCGGAAAATGTTATTTGACGGATTTTATCAAAGTTGTGGTCAACACACCTTTGGGAAATATAATGGCAGTTTTGAATTTATGTTATTTTAAAAATACGTACGAGATTAGATATTGTTGTTCATTGTCTAGTAGTTAAATAAAGATTAAATTTGCTTGATGAAGCTGAAATAGAATAAATGTTAACATTGTAAACTATGAGTGGCATTTTATCTACGTTGCAAAATGCAACGCGAAATTTGAATGAATACTCCAGTAGTGGTAATTAAAATTAAACATTTATTTAACTTTCAGCAGTATAAATAACTCTTCCTACAAAATGAGGTAATTAATAACAAACCGATAGTGCAAACAAAATGGAATGACAAATATATCGAGCGAAACATTTTCATAGTGAGAGATTAATTTTCATAAAACCAATGGCATGAAAACAGGGAGCTGACAGCGGGTATTTATTTCATCACCTGTTCAAATTGTGCATGTTTGTTTAATCATATTGCACTGTTAATTATTTTTAAAGTATTTATCGAAATTGCTTTGTTTTAAATTGTTTGATTTTAAACTAACCAGGCTTTTACTTTAAACAGAACTTTCTCGATTTGTGAAATAACTTTATTATTGTGTAAACATAAAAGGATTTCATCAGTTACAATTTTGACTGAAGGTGATTGTAAAATAAATCTCACATCAATCATGAATCACCAAGTTTCCATAACTAAAATATTAATCATATTATTTTAATGAAGACAAAAGTAACTATATACACTTTTACTACATACCTACATACACAAGACTACAAGAAATATTTAAAATGAGCGGCCATATTGCTGCTGTCTCTACAAACCGCTTATCTTCAAAGAATGCTCGTGTATACCGATTCCTTTGGAGTTTATTTCAAGGCGTTCTTCTGTACCTACAAGTTACACAACTTAGTCTTTTGTAGTCTCTTGTATCTCAAGTGATTACGAACACTCTAATCTTTGCTGTGACCCAGAGTTTTAAGAAGAAACTATACTTTTATTGTACTACTATGTAGCTACTTGTAGCTTCTTGGCGTTGGATTTAAGCTGCCTTATAATATTTATCACAGTGGTTACGTGCTTGTCTTATACATATGTATTTTTTTTAAGGGGGGAAAATCAATGACTGCTCTCGCCTTGGTGACACGGGAGGGAGTGTCAGACTCTTACTGACTAAAAACCACTCCGCTCCTTCTCCTGCACGTCGAGCCGGAGCTCCGGTTACCCGTTAGGTTCTTCGCGACTATACATATGTATAGGCCTGAGTCTAATATATCATATAATCATTAGAAAAATATTTGAAAGACATTATATTAAGTTGGCCAAGTCCTAAAGAAGTTAAGTGGTCTTAAAATAGTCAATAAAGATATTTTTGGTATTAGTAACTTTGTTGTACAATATTATTTATTATAATTATTAAACAGCAGGAATCGATCGCAGTGACTGGAGTGTCGATACTGTAGACAATATCTAGCAGTAATGGAGGTCACCCTTCATAATTGTCTAAGTTATACTGGCGATAGTAAAGGCAGGGTTGTCAATCTTAGGAGTGCGTTGCATAGAATATCAATTATCCTTTTAATTCTATTTTCTTATGATCGAGTTTCCGATAGTCAATTAATCGGTTATCGAATTTTTTAATGTCGTGAATCATTACATCACAGTAAGGTTGATAGGTACTTTTTACTGTAATACATAACGAAACCTACATTTAACATTGCTAACGTTTAAGTTAAGTTTGAGTTAAAACTATGATTATCTTAACAGCTATGAAACTTCAAATCAATCATACTTTACACCTTGGTTACCTTACAAAGAGAAACAAAATGAGAGCCATCCCTAATCTATCCGATTTGGATTTATGTGAGTCGTAAAGCACCGCTGCTGTTATGGAGATTGAATTTTAACGGAATGACTGTAATTACAGGCAGCTTGTTCATTTCATCAGGTCCACGAGTCCATCAAATGTGATCTAAACTTGCTTCTACACTCTTTTGACATGTTTTTAGTAAGATACTTAATATTACTTGGATAATATTATGATGGCTGTAACCAACCGCTTCAGGATGTGTTGCTTGCTTAGATTTAATCAAAATCAACTATTTGCATAGTTCATAATTTTTCTATGTTTTTGCCCATCTTGCTAGTGACATTAACTTTGGGCAGTGTTCAACTCATTTTAACACAAGTTACAAAGATAATTTTTCATTAGTTACACCTTCAATTTATGGATAAAGTAATAGGTATTCTTATTAGTTCTTCATTCACAATTTATTCAAGTCAAGAAGCTATTGAGATATTCGACCTCCTTGCTCTCTGTCTAAGTATTCATCCTTCAAAGCTAATTTATTCGGCTATCATGGCCGGACTAAGGCACGTTTCAATAAAACCTAATGTATTACTTTCTTCCTGGAAATTAAGATGCTGAGCTAACTAAATACATGAATTTTCCTGTTCAAGTATCAGGAATTTATCTGATATATGTAACAAAAGGTAACAATAACAATCTGAGTTTTCAATACGATTATTTTCCTTAGAATCCGAAGTAAGTAATTACATTAGCTACGTGTTGGGTTTAGCGACTGGATAATTGGGTTCGTCCATGGGCACAATATTATTGTATTATTCAACGTGTAATAATGTAACTTAATTATTGGTGTAGGGACTACAAGCATGGACAGTATGAAGCTTTTATTTTTACAATTACTTTCGTAAACATTTTTTTTGAACTAGCTCCTCTCGTATAGACATTGGATTGAATCAAAATTATAATTTATTTAACGAAGGAACTCCTAATCATATAGCCCACCCCTTTTCTTCATAATTAAATTACAAGCTTGATGTATCATACTAAAAACTACTTTCATCTAACGAGAGCCATATACTATAGTTGAGAGCATAAAATTAACATAGTATAAATCGGCCTTTGTTTAACAAC
Organism: Spodoptera picta; assembly: GCA_038387885.1. Lineage (NCBI taxonomy): Eukaryota > Metazoa > Arthropoda > Insecta > Lepidoptera > Noctuidae > Spodoptera > Spodoptera picta. The sequence goes on from JAZHFQ010000329.1 coordinate 1,448,669, forward strand.
AAAAGCTTGATGGACGCTCAGAGGAGTCACCTCAGACCTCCGGCCTCCAGGTACCAGTACCTACGTAATAGGTGGAGGACCATAACTCATCGCTTTGCATAAATCAGCCGAGATTTGATTAAACTAGGGTCTGCTGACCACGTTATATCCTCCCAGTTTTAACAGCTTCGCTATATTAGTTCCATGATGAAATTAAAGGATGTGAGATTAATACGCTGGCAATATGTTACGGAGGTACTCGTGTTTAAGTTAATGGTTATATATTACATGCTATATTGTCAAACGTGTGTTGAAGTTAAAGATGGCTATGAAAATTTTAATTTACTACTTCTATTAAATTTCTTACCTCATCATAGTCCGTGTATGCACACTGCTGGACAGACAGTCTCTCTAAAAGCACGTCACAAAATTCAGCTCGATCTTTAGGTACTTATATGCATTTACTTTCAGCTTCTTCACCGATATCGTTTCTCTACTTTGGTGGACGGTCTTCCATTACGTGTTCCTAAACGTGGTGTTTGATTGTTTTGCAACAAATGCTTTGTAAGCAGCATTGTCACTGCAACTCGTTAACTATTTGGGTTATATATGTCGATAACTTCAATAGTCCACGATTGAATTGTTAATGGAAAACAAAACTTCGTACTTCTTTATAGAGAGACTTCAAAGTAAACCAATTGACATTTCGGCTTCTTGGAACCAAAGTAACCTAACCACGAGGAAATTATAAAAATAATAAACTGTTAAAATGTTTCACAATTGAATTTTCTTTTTAACCGAATTTAGTAGAGCGAGTACCACTCGACGGATACTTCACTTCCCCTGAAATATAAAACGGTCCTTAAAATAAGATTTTGTTGTAAACTTGAGTAAAGGTTAAATCTCTCGGTTAAATGTTACGGCCAATTAGCAAGTTGTTGTAAGTATTGCTAATATTATTTAATTTGTTTCGATGCTTTTTCAATGGTTTGAGAGATCCTTTAATTTTTGAGTGGCATATGATGTTAACAATTTGATATTTAGGAGAAATGTACCTGAGACTGTTTGAGGAGGTTCATTTTATGAAATTTTGTTCGAAATGGGTTTTTACTTGAATAGTCAATGTTTGTAATATCAATAAATGAATAATATTTTAGTATATTACATAAAGAATAATTTTATTTAAACTCAACATTTTCATAATTAGTTTGTAAATTTACAACATGTTTGTTGTTGTTGGGCAATCACTAGAACCGACTGGAAACATAAAAATGAACTAAAAGAATCGCAAAACATTTTAGTTTTGGAAAAAAATACATCATACGTTAGAATCAATTGAATATTAGTAGAAAGGTAAATGGTATTATTCCACTATGTAAGAACTGTCTAGTCCTGAGTGATACATAATAAAAACAATATTTTTTTCAAATATTTCGCTTATGTATTATAAACATAAATTAATAATATACATTTCGAAGTTATATTGAAGCTTAATATTTCTTGTTTTATGTACATTTTGTTCGGTATGCAAATATATTGGTTTTTGATATGTACCTTTGTACCTTTGTGATATGAAACTCAATCATAACAGTTCATTTGATCGTATCAAACTATTTGCTTTAATAATATCTATTGATTTCAGTTTCATATTGAATCCAGAACGTGATGTAAATGGTAATGTAATTTATATGTGATGGTTTCAGAAGAACTTACTCTCTTTGACTGTTCGGTTGATGTTTTTTTTTTATTATTTATTCATTATCAGCATCTGTGGAATTGTAATAGTAATAGTTTCACGCTTTGACATCTTCATTTGGCTGCCGATAGAAAACTGTTGAAGGCTGTTTTATATTATTCGTGGTTCGTAATACTAGTTTCTCTTACATTTAGAATAAAAAGTTCATAAAGCTTTCTTGAAATTGAATAAAATTAATGTCAAAAAGTAAAAATTCGGAATTTGTTTTTAAATTGATGTACATAAGTCTTCTTTTCAGTATCAAAGTTCCACAGTTCACTTTCCAATTCCGAAAAAATATGATTTTATTATTACAAACCATATAAACACGAGGGAATAAGTGTGAGTGTACAAAGTATTAGGGAAAACGTCTCAGGAGACGTTTCAATCTACCCTCTTCATATATCTGACATTTGGATTCTGCATAATGTATGGGTACACAAATATTATCTCAGTCATGTGAACTTTTAGTAAAGAAAAAAAAGCGTTTTGTGAAGGTGATTATTTCATGATCTTGATAATAAATTGATTGACTGACTACAAAGTATGACTTAACTAAAATAGCGGATTACTCACGTGAATATACAGTCACTCATCACGCGACGTCGCCGTGACCGCGCACGCTGCTCATGATGAAGAACTCCTCTGTGGTTCGAATCTAGTAGAGCTGTTTTCAGTATATTCACGTGAGTAGCCCGCGATGTTAGTAAATTTAGTATATCTAACGATAGTTATTATAAAAACAAAGTATGACTTCTTGGTTCTGCGATTAGATTGGTGCCTTTTATGGCATCACTTTGGAGAAATTTAAATAAATCAAAACAACGCGCCAGCTGTCAATTAAAGTCCGAATACTGAAAAGCTACTCAATTTGAAGTCGTACTTAAATATCGTGCCATCTTTGTCATTTTACAGATAATTTGTAGTGACAGAACTATAAAATTGATTGGCGTTTGGGTATTTGGACATAAGACTCGTAACTTCTTTATTATCATAAAATATGTGTATTTTATCATCCTTTATTTCATGATATTTTTGAAACAAGCTGCATATGTGAAGTATTACCAAAGGATCTTGTTTTGCCGTCCTTATAGTGCAAAAAGTGTGTAGCATGGAGTATGGTGCTCACAGGTCAAAGAGAGCAGTTATTATGTTTGTTGGCGGCTGGCCAACACCTCGCACTTTGTCTACTTGTACTACTAGTGTACTTTTTATTTTAGTTCTTGTTAGGTTGTTTGTCTTTATTAGGTGTTAAGTTAGTTATTCATTGGTCATATTGTAAATAGTTTATGTGGATAGTTTTACCAATTGAATACATAAAGTTCTTACATACTTCTGCTATGTAATAATTGATTAACAAAAATCTATAGAAAACATAGGTAAGTCCATAAAAAGTACCAAACTTAAAAACGATATAATAAACCACCACATCAAATAAAAAGTAACACAACACGAATCAAACACCAATAGACATGACATCGGCAAATAACCGACTCAATATGTCGGGGAAATATCAGGTATTTATAAATTCGAGAGCTTATCATTGCTCCCTACGACTCGACGCGACGCCACGCCACGTATTAATAGTCAAACATTATTGCAATCCCCCATACATGTAATAAGGACTAGCGCATACATAACTTTTAGTCGAATAATTATTTTGCTGTTTCATAAGCCTAATTGTGTGTACGTTTGCATACTGTCAACTCGAAACTCGAAAGTAGGTAGACGGATAAAAAGTCAAAATGCCATAACGATCTGCTTTTGATTACAAAGTATCTTATGTCTAAGATAATTATCGATTACAGCTCATTTGTACGTATTACAATGGATTGTAGTATAACATCGACTAAATAGTCGACCCGCGACTATTCAGTCTCGTACCAGCAGAAGTTTAACACAACCGTTTTCTACAGAAAATGATTTATAGGATTTGTTTAGAACATATATTGACTCAAACCACTAAGACACTATGCATCATGGACTAAACAGATTAGTCAATGAATGAAAAAGTTGCACGTGTGCGCTAGCCTCTATATGACAGCGTATTTACGAGTATAAATCCTACCAGGTATAATGCCGTCTCAACCCTTTTCATAGCAGCCGAGTTATGCGGAGTAACGCGAGATACGTTCGCGCGAACATTGCGACTATCCAGGGAATGCTTTGTGATTATATTGTGTTGTCATTTTCTATTCAGTGCTGTTATTGTTTATCTTATGTTGCGTGTGTTTTGTATTCGGTAATGTTGCTTTTGACGAATAAAGCCAATGTTAAGATCAATGCCAGCTTTTGTAGTTACGGAATATTTCAACAAAAGCCCAGATAATTTCGAGAAATCTCTTTAGCTTATTGTCACCGTGTATTGTCTCGCCAATAAAATCAAAAAATATCAAAAGGAATCAATTCCGTTTGTTTTAATAATTACAAACAAAAAAACAGTGGAATTGTTAAACAAAGCAAAGAATAACAATGTATTGTACCGAGTCCTTTTGTAACGGTTTCGCGAAGCAGTAGCCAAGTTTAAGGGATTGTGGGAGCGTTGCCATGGCAACCACTTTTACGTAAATAATGAATTTCGCCGCAAAACAATTTGTTTCATTTAGAAAAAGTAAATACATTTTTTGTTTGCAAAAAAGAAATATTTAAAATATTTTGTTGAGGAAATATTTTTACTTGTAGTCAACGTCTCTGGTAATCCACGTGGAATCATAAAGAGTATTTTACTTTTGTGTGTTGAGAACAGAATCCTTGGTAAGCCATCAAGGATTTCGTTTTCCAATTATTATAATGTGTATAATTTTATATTTAAAAAAATAACAAGAATTACGAAATTGTGTTACTTTCAAACAGAGAGTATACATTTTACAACAATGCTGAAGATATTATGATTTATCTCTACACTACAGTACAGTGGCATAACCTTTCAGAGTCACCAACAGAATTAGAAATAATTGCGGTAAATAAAAGAGAAAGGGACAATGTAGTAAGTAGGAGTGCCCGCCACTGCGGTGCCACGACAAAGGTAAACTTAATATTCAAAGTAATTTTCATAATAAAGATTCCTAAATTATTTAAGTTTTCTTCCTTCAGATAATTTTCCGAGAACGAGCCGAGGAAATGTCTCCGTAATAAAGAACGCTAATATTATTACGAACCTTATTAAAATTTTACCAAGTGTTCCAGGAAGAAGTGTCCGCTGTAAATGTAATATTCATTGTGGATACCAGAGACATGCTTTCGTAAACCATTTTTATTTTTAAAATTAGTCCAGCTCTATGTTAATAGACATTTAATTAATTTTAGCAGTTAAAATACTAATAAGAAATTATTCATTAAAATACAATTACACTACTTAAAGTGGATACTTTAGGATTAGGATTAATCTAACACATTCGAAATTCCTACGTAACCCCTAAAACTGGACATACAACTGTCCCTTTCAAGCTAGAAAACTCGTTTTATTAAAATTCCCTAAATGATCCGATATATCCTTGCAGATAATTTAAAGGAAGCCCTTTGTGCAGATCAAGAACCTTCATCCCATTAGCCGTGTTTAATTCAATTACTGATCGGGAAGTTATCTGGGAAGGGACAGTCCCAGATCTGAGCACAAAGTGTCCCAGTACTTTTCTATTTGATTTTCGAAGCGTGGCTTCGCAATCCGTGCGGACTTATTCACAATTTTGCCAGAAAGACTTCATGTGTAGATACTCACTTTTAATGTGTATTTGTATTATGTTGTGAACCAGGATGTTATATATGTAACATAACATAACATCACGCCTTTTATCCCCGAAGGGGTAGGCAGAGGTGCACACAGAAGTAACACCCACTTTTCACTATTTATGTTATGAGTCCCATGTAATAGGGGGTGAGCCTATTGCGATATGCCGGGCACATTTCCAGACTCCGTGCTGCTACTGAGATTTTTTTAAAAACCCAGTAATACTTTGCCCGACCCGGGAATCGAACCCGAGACCCCTTGTCCGGCAGTCGCACTTGCGACCACCCGGCCAACGAGGCAGTCGTTGTTATATATGATGTTATATGTTGATTGAAATCTTTCAAAAGTGCGTGACTTTGTAATTCTGATGTCAGATTTTCTCTCTCCTCGTTAATGTGATCAACACTACTGTTAAAAATCAATAAATAAAAAAAAATGAGAACACGTCAATCGATGAGTTTTCTGCTCAATATGTAGGTAAGTAGAGAAGACTAAAACCACCCCGTTTCTTCTCCTGCGCTTCGAGCCGGAGCCCCGGTAACCCGTTAGGTTCTCCGCGACATAAATGATGACTTGTTTTTGCTAAAGCATTCAGTTTTTTAATAATGACCTATTCGATGCTTAACAAACGAGATGTTACGACGGGAATATAAAACACGCCATGTATACTTTTATATTGAGAGCGAACCACGTTCTCTCGTGCGATCCTTAACAAGGGACCGTCAGAAGCAGTTCGTTATTCCTGCCTATTGAAACCTACGTGTGACTCAATGATTTATATTCCGGTATAAACTTTCTTTACCGACAGTTTTTACAACTTCCAACTCAAGTTTATATTTGAAGACGGAGTTATAATTCGAAATACGGGGATATAAGATGAACTTTCAAATTATATTATCTCTAGACGATTGTATATTTCTTGAAGGATGTGCTCTAGTTATATTTAGTAATCTTGGCATTAATAAAGATTATCGGAAAGGTTCTTCTATATATAAGGTATTGATCGGCTTATGACGAAATACTCAAACGCCACTCAATTTTGCCAACCCGCTTTGAGCAAGCGTGGCGACCAGTGGCGTAGATGATGATGACTCAATTTTAAGTTGCGCTTAAGTATAGTTCTGTCACTAGAGGTACATTTTTTGTAAAATGACTGAAATGCCAGATATAAGTACCTACAACTTAAAATTGAGAAAGAAGCCTTTTAGTATTCCGGCGTTATTCTAGTAAGTGTACAACTTGCGTGCTCGATACGTCACTCTAACTTTCAGACTGGATATAAATAGTTTACCTAGATTTAGCTCTGTACTATTTTCTGAGTAACCAATTATAAGTAGACTCATTTCTTTGTAATATATATAATAAGAGCAAACTTTGATTTGTCCTTAGATTGGCTGACAGTGACGTGGGCGCAGGGCGGCATGCAGCTGCAAGGAGACGGCTCCGCAGACGATGACGATTCTGTCAAGGGACGGTAAGTACCACAAGGAAATCAATTTTACTCTGAAACAACAAAATGAAATTATTTAAACCGATTTTCAAAAATCTTAGTTTTAATTTGTATTCCTTTCTTTAAATATCAAATTAAGAATTAATTTGTAAGCAGATAATAACAAATCATTTTGTAGATTTCGCGCTATCTTTTTACTACTTTTGAATAGGGCTCTCCTACCTATAATTTGTCTGTCATGGCGGGTCATCGGTATAACTTCAACAAACGACTGTAACTCCACAATAATCTAGTTCTCATCTCGCGGAGTTTACTTTGTAACTCACGGGCCGTTCGCAAGCCGAGCGACTCACCGCGGGACGCTCTTATTGCGAAAACTTTAGTCTTGTGTTTTAATTAAACGGATTTGTTCGCAACTTGAGGTTTTATTGGTGTTGTTGGAATTAATTATTCATTTTTACAAATATTGTTTCAGATTAATATTTAACATTTTTTTTTTGAAACTTTCATTAAGGACTTCATTATTCATTTAATAACAAAAACAAGAATCATAAGCAACTTATAAAAACATGAATAAAAATTTATTTGGCGTCTTTTAAACTCTTATAATGTATAAGGTACAATGAGCAAATAGGACACCCGACAATCTCATATAACTGTCTGCGAACTGCTAAGTCGATTTAAACTGGTTGCATCATCGTTTGCCGTGCAAACTAATATAGCAAGTCTGTGCCAAGTTTGCAGCGAGCCTGACTACACAGGCTGTCGGCTGCAGGCTCTCATTACGCTTCACTTGGTGACGATTGTCTTATTGAACCACTGCACTGATAAAATCAGCGCTGGGAATTATCTGTTGTTTCAAGTACACAAACATTATCAGCGAGTAACTGGGTTGTATGATGTAAGAGTTTGTTTCAAATCATGGAGAGGTCTGTTTGAAAACAGATGTCTATTCAAGCAGCAAATATATATAGGTGCTCCATTGAAAGTTTAAATATTTCAATCTGATTCAGTTACATTTAGGTACAATGCATTCATAGAAATAAAACAACCATCGCACCGTTTCAAAAATGTTTCCAGATTTATAAGCATTACAGCAGCTGTAGCCAAATGCAATTTAGCGCTTTTCTACATGTAGAATAGAAAACCAAATTATATGGAATTGACGTAAATTTTGACACTTGTTAGTGTCATCCCCATACATTTTGATTTCTACTCTCTCTGTAGACAAGCGCTAAAGTGGCGTTTGGCTAAATGCCCAGATATCTTTAATCTTAACATATCTTTAAAAACATCAACAACAAAAAACAGAACTACAAAACGAATACAAATATTGTGTGCCCGAATAAAAGCCTGCATTCGTCCCATTGACGATTAAAAGTAAACAAAACATAATACTTTTAGCGATTTATCAAGAACTGACGATCTGCGAGTGAAAAGCCGCGAGTTTAATGCGCGCCGACCCTAATCTAACGAGTTTGTTTACGTTCGCTGATGATACGTAAACAGCTACTTTTTGCACAATTCTCCACCTCCAAGATATTGAGATGCCGTACATAAATATAAGCACATGTTATTTTAGCGATTTAACGGCATGGCGAGAATATTAAGCTATAAGAACTCCCAAATTACTACGCAAGAGTATTTTAACGTAGTATTTAACCCAAGTACCTTGTAAAATTACCACAATATGAAATCCTAGATCAGAATACTGTCTCCATCCTCCCTTTTGTATAAAAGAGATTTGACGTTTATCACTAAGTTTGTAAGCCATTTGGAACATAAAGCGAGAAGCCGCCCTAGGACATTATATCAATAGACGTCGACTAAAAACTGATTTAATACAAAAGGCAGGACATTAGGGTATAATCTGTCCTACCTGCTAACAGATATTACGATAGAACATAATAACTTGCTTTTTATTGACTTTGCTTAGACGCCATCACAATTAAAACACATCATGAAACCACGCAGCTAATAATGATGTTACTACGACGTAGTTATCGTAGTGACTATAACGGCTACGCGCTACTACAGTCAAATACTGTTTCATATCAACTTTGATATTACTCTATTAGCGTCATGTGACTAGAGCAAGTAACTGGTAACTTAATCCGATGATATCAAAACGGAAAAAGAACAAAATGCGGTTCAAAACGAGATGTTAATAGTCATAATAGAACATTTAATGGCTCCAGTTCTCAACTATACTAAGTGGGGAAAGCTCATTAGGTTTCAACATTAAAGTTTGACATACATTCATCGCTCACTGACTGCAGCTCTGAGAGAAGCACGTAAAGTTGTGTGTACCAGAACTTATTAGATAGTTCTCCTTCAATGAAATGAGATATGATAGAAATCTTTGTAATTGACTGACAATCTATTGAAATGATTTCATCAATCTTGAAATATCATATTTTTAGTTAGAATTTTTTCTACTTCATGTCTTAATTACTTTCTTCGAAGTTAAATCAGTACCTAGATTAAGGACGACTCGTGAGTAAATATAATTATAAGGAAAATCAACTTCGTATCAAAAGGAAATGAAAAAATTCAGGTTCACTCACAATCATTTCGGGGAAAACTCAAAGAAGGTTTTTCCAAACAAATTTTCCGAATTCGAAGATTGATAACAAACTTGATCTCGATCTGTTTGGAAACTTTAAATTGAAAGCTGATAGGTAAATCCATAGATGTAATAGATGATAGGAGGAGGTTCTATAGGAGGAGGCTGATGAAATTAACGATAGCGGTTTAATTGAAAGCAGAGGTCGTGGAGGTCAGAGTTTGGTTAGTTCACTTTGAAAGTTAGTTGCTATAATATGTGAGTTGTTTCTATCCATTGTACGAGTAGTTCTACCTATTTGGTTAAAATTATCAGCATCCTTTTTGGTTTAATTTTGTAAGTTCGTTACTTTTTTTAAGATTCGGCTTTAATTTCTCAAATAATTATCATGAAACATACTCTATGATATCGCGTTATTCATAAATCACAAAAATCTTTTTCATACCGAAAATAAAATCTTTGTCAAGGAAACATGTAGCCAGTTTACATATAGTACCGTAACCGAGTGATATTCCGTGCAGGTACAAACAATTCTAACATAACCTCTAAACAGCAATTAATCACAGGCTCTTTTTCGCTTGTTTGTGACAAATTTGTCTCATTTAGTCACGTCGCAGTACTCTGTACCGAGATATTGGCTGGCGAGTACCTAGGACCCTCTCATCAATCAACCAAGTGACGTACACGAGTATTGCTGCGTTCCTAAGGGTTTAGGACAATCAGGATAGGAATGAGGGATATGTCTGAAGAGTAATCGATTGTCTAAGGACTCAATTTTTTGCAGACCCACTGAGTGATGTTTTGTTTTATATTGTTATTTTTTCTGGACTGAATCTTAATCTTTCGCCGAAATACGTTCACTGCTGAACAATTGCCATCTGCTTTTGAGGAATTTAATCGTATTTAGGTAATAAAAAAATGAGAGGATACTTCACTTCGCATTTTAACTGGCTTTTACTTTTATGCAAAAGCAGACGTCCGCGTGGAACCGGTGCGTAAACGTGTGGAAGTAACGCAATATTAAGACAAATCACATGTAATATAAATAGACGCACCTCGGTAAGCAGGACCTAAACTTAGGAGAGCGGTTGATTGGCATGACTGTCTCTAGCCACAAGATTGTTCCTCAGAGATTGACAATATTAAGGATTTAATTCATTTCAAATATCGTATCGTCTTTATTATTGAGACAGTATGTGATAGTAGGTATACTTATTGCCATCATGGCTATCGTTGTTATAACTAATATCCAACTTAAAAAAAAGTAAAAATAAAACTAGAAAATTCAGTTATAACACGTAAATTTTCCGGTGGTAGCACTCAAAAATATTCCAAGTATATGTGCGGCCCGGGCTCCGTGCTCATTCCATTAGCGGGCAAGCAGTTGGAACAGCTCCAAGTCATTTACAACAATATTTGTTGATATTAAATTTACACAAGCGGCGTGTTACCAACGACCACTGATTTTGACTATAAAATAAACTTTGTTTAAACGACACGAAACCACACTACGATTACATATCTACATATTTCACTTTTTGGAAATCCGTGTTATCATTGTTTACGCGTTGAATAGGCAGCTCACTATTCTGTACTTATTTATAAATCGATCCCTCACATACTTTGAAGTGGAAAAGAGGAATTCTTCAAACAAACCTTTCTAGTGATATGTCAAACATAATCTATATATAGAGGAATCGAAGACCATTCAGCGGCTTGAGTGTGTTAGTGACACACAGTCGGACGTTACTTTAATATGGATGAGGCATTGCAATACGATATATACCGCTATTCAGCTATTGTGAGACCGAGCAGCAAGTGCCCTATCAATGATTTTCAAAATAATAAAAGTCACTTCGGATGTTCAATCTGATGTGGTCGTGCAATAAATAACGAGTGACGAGTAATTTGATGTATTTCCAAAAATCGGACATCGTTCTGCGAACCACTGAAACACCTTACAATTATCATCAGATATTCGCGACATGGCCGACATGTCGGTCGCAACATGTTTCGTCGGAGCACAATTAATCACACCAATTTGCGAGACGTTTAAATTTGTCCCCCTTCCCTCCTTTCTCTCGCTTCACTCCTCTCCATCTCGCAGTACACGCAAGTTTAATTTTCTTATTCCACTTGAAGTGTTTTACTGAAACTTAGTTCTCTAGTACAATTCGTAATTGCTGAAGAATAATGCTTGATGTTAGAACACTACAGTGTAACTTGTCTAACTGCTAAACATGTACTAAATTAATTGTTAAAGTATTTGTTTGATTTTCTTGCTTATGTTTTTACATTGAAGATTGTAATCATTTAGGTATTGCATTTCTGCCACAAGGTGCACTAAATGTAGGTGGTAACACCTACATTTCACACACCTTTCTGTTACGACACTACTCTGTTACCTACTATGATACCGAGTTGACCATGAGGGAGAGGTGTTTGTGGACAGATTTTTTTATAAAACCTTTAGAGCTCGTGTAGAAGACACGCGATGCTGCCGCGATAACAATTTACATCTACCTTGATGGTTGGATGAAAATCCAAACGCCGCGATTCTCCGATACCCACTTCTGATTTTAAAAAAAATCTCAAGTTACTTTATAAAAAAAAAATGCCCACAATCTTTAAAAACAAAATCAGGATCAATAAGATGAATAAAAAACTATCAATCTAAATTGACTAATTAAAAAATAAAACTGTCGGTGGATAACACAGACGTGTTGGCGGTCCGATGAACCTCGAGAAAAAGGACTGAACTTGAGCTGCGTATTATACCGATCTAAAACATCTTCCACCCCCTAACGTGGAGTGGAGTTGGAATAAATACTCACAGGAAAAAAAACGATTTTGTGGAATGTCAGATTAATTAAAGAAAAAATATACTATAAGGTAGTTAAATGTTGAAAGTAATAAAATGGCTGGAGTTGGTTCGCCAGTCGCCGCGGACCGGTGAGTGTGGAATCAAAGCATTCGATTCATTACGTCCATGTAATCAGCTCCTCCATTACCCGCTTCATTTGTCCGCCTAATGGATAGACCAGAACGTTCTGTACTTTTCATGGGTTTCCATAATAGTTTTTGTGAAGGTGTAAACAAACGTTCAGTGTGGTATTGTTTGTATGTCTGTAGCTAGGCATTTAGTTCATTAAATTTTACAAACTATTAAGTTAATGACCTCCGTAATGTGGATACCGGTGAAGTGATTTTGTTTGTACCGGCCATGTATTGGTCAACTGACTTTGTTGTCCAATGGCTATAAAGGCGAGTGCTAGTGCTAGGTAAGATTGCAGATTGCTTTTTCGATTAGAAATTCTTTGTCATGGCATAGAAACAGGAGTTTGGCGCAATGGGTACGACATTACCATTATATTGACCTACTTTTGAGAGGAATTAAGAACTAGATGTAGAATAGACACAATCTCTTTAGTTGTGTAAATTTGCGATAAATTATGTTTTATAGACAATGCTCTGTATCTTCAAAATGAGTATTGAAATAATTTAATAGTTCAAGTACCTACAATAGCTTCAGTATAAGAGCTACTTCATGACATGAAATAGACAAGCCCATTAGACTAGAAAGTAAGAGGTTCATCATTAAGTTTAAGACGCAAAGTCTGCAGGTAAGAGGGCGCCACCTGAGTGCCTCTACCTCTACTTTCAACCAATTACCTAATGATTTTGCTCGCTACAGTTTAATAATTCATTTATTTGTTTGCGAAGATTACCTTTCGAGGAGTTGTTAAGTTTTAGTGTCTGGAAACCATTTTACAGCAAATATTTTACTCAAATCTGGTAATTACGTAAATCGAAGCCTTGTATAACTGGACAGATTCCTATCCGAAATAATAGTGTCAAATACTTATTAACATTAGATTTTTTTTTTTTTTTTTAATATTATAGATTATTTCTCCACGGACTCTAGGTCCGTGCCCTTGTCATACAGTTTTTTAATTATAATACATCTAGTCAATTTTTATAAAGTAAAGAGGGAACCTAGTTACACACTACAATTAACTACATCTATAATTATTACCAAAAGTATAGGTTACATAATAATTAGGCACTATTTATTTATTTCTATTTCAAAGGCTTTATGAAACCAGCCCACCAACAAGATGGGAGAGCCGACCTGACCCAGCAGAAGGCACCCGTTCACGAGTATGACGTGTGTGTCAGCAATTGGTCCGGTCAACCTTTTTATTGGGAACGGAACAACCCAACACACAGCGCCACCGACTGTAGGACATTTATGTGTGCATGACGCCTCAACCCTTGCCACATGGGCCGATTCCAATAAAGCGTACAATAGTCCAAAGTCAATTGGTTATATTCTATTTCTACATGTTTCTGCACACACATTTCCTCATGTTGCATTCGTTTCATCACAAGCAACACTCCCCGCCCAAGAGAGCACCCATGACTGCCGCGTCCCCGTGTTTGATAGCCATTTTCAGGTTGTAGTCCTTAATACCTTGCTCACCCTCATCAGCCGCCTTCCTGATTAGTTTGCTTATCGCGTCTTCACTGTTGTCTGTGTAATAGATGCAACCATGCGTGTGACGCGATATTGCTACTACCGCGTGTGGTACGCTGTCATGTATTTGATGTTTCTTTGTTGCTGTGTTGACAACAATCACATTCGCACACGAAAGTCCCTGTGCCTCGTGTATCGTGAGCACGCGTGATCCCACGGTCGACCCGTATCCCTGGTTCTTAAGGGATTCCTTCTCTACCTGAGTGTGTACCAGGTATAAAGTGTCGGGGAGTGACTTTGGAATCATCGCCCCCGAGAACCTTTTTATCTCGAGGGATCTCACGAACGACCTGGACGAGTATATGCCACTGTAAACTGTGCTGAGGGCATACGCCACATCCATTGGATTTCTGTGGGTACACATCAATTCCTGGCTTATGGGCGTGATATATGTAGGGCAGCTGTAGAGTAGAGGGAAGAGGTTATCACGATCTATAAACGGAAGCTGATTTATGTCACCAATTAGAAGGACTTCCTTGGCTCGAGTTATTCGGGCGGCCATCACAACGGCTCCAAAGTGGTTCATGAGAGCCTCATCTACCATTAGTCGATGGCAGCTCTCTCGCTCCCCCAAGCCGTTTACTAGGATGGACGCCATTGTTCGAACCCTAGATTTGATGAGTCCTCCGATTCGGCAGGATAGTTTGCCTCTGAGGTCATTTGCTGCTTCGGTTGTCGTGGTGACAATTAGATCTTTGCCCGCTTCAAATTGATCTACTATCCATGTCGTTTTTCCGCAACCAGGGACGCCATTTGTCCAGCGAAACGTCGGAGTATGCCAGTCTCCAAAAACTTCGCCGTCTGATCCAGAATCAGAAATGGATCTTGCCATCTCTAATATTCTATCGTCCAGCATAATTCTGGTGCATTTGGCAACCACTACTAGGGAATCCCCTGGAGGAGTTTTAAACTTTAACACTCCGCATCGATCGGATTCCCTCTCGTCCAGAGACACAAATCCTGCAGTTGCGTTATAAGCAGCCATACTTCGAGTTATAGAGGTTCCTCTCAGTACCCTCGAGGTGTTGTTGTCGTATATGACTGCTTCTGCTGCTTCGAGTCTATCGTTCAGTATTAGCTCGTTTCCTTGCAGGTAAGTCTGCAGAATGGATTCGCATTTCCGCATGTTGACCTGCCTGGTTGCCTCCACCACTGCGGTAAACTCGAGAAAAGCATTTACGACATGGTCTCTGGTAGTGGACGCTTGTCGAAGCCTCGGCGGACAAACGTGACCCATAGCTGCTCTTGTTGGTGATGACCTGGGGGAGGAGACTGTATTTGTGCGCCTCCTGATCCTTGAGCAGATTTAACCACATTTTTTCTGAAGGGTGACGAAATCAGTCCGGTTACTGAGCATATGGCCGCTGTTATTGCCCACACTCTACCTCGTGATTCTAATTTTTTATTTTCCCTCTCGGTGTTTTGTTGGTGTTGTTGCAGAGCGCTTTGTTGCCTATATCTTTGTTGTAGACGCTCTGAGCCGCTTGGAGAATCCACCCTTAGCGCGTATCGAACTGGCTTTTTGAGGAAACTCAAGTCCTCACCCCTGTTCTCGTACACGATGACTTCATGATGTTCTGAAGCCCTGACGCATCCTATAAGGTCTGCCGTTCTCCCCTTCTCATGAGCTACCACGGCAGCGTCCACACTAATTATTCTGGAACTCATACCCTCGACCTCTCCCCGCCCACCCATGTCCGACAGCACACCGCAAGCTTGTTCAAAACAAGTCATTGAGTCGACGCTGGAGAACATTGCAATTGTTTTATTGCGTGTTCGCAGTAGTCGACAGCTCCAACCCAACAGTTGCATTTCTGGCAGCGCATCGTATGTTTTGCGCCGCATACTTGTCTTGGATGTGCTGCCATTCATTAGGGAGGCTAAGCCGGGTGAAATAGTAAGCCATTTGCTGTTCTTGCTTTCGCAGAAGGCTATCCCTAGCCTTTCGCTGCTGGTGTTCATGAACAGAGCTACACTTCGTAGCCGTATTTCTTTGGAGCCGCATTCTCCATGCAAGAGTATTTGCCTCTCATTGATGGTGAGCGGTTCAGTGGTACGGGCGATCTCGGATACTGCCATGGAAGTATTTGGTTGATTCTCCAAGTTGGCTATTCGATTTGTATTATTTAATGTGCTGTTTCTTTCAGCCGCCCTGTTGAAGATGGTTTCAATGTAGCTCAGAAAATGCGGTCTTTTGGTTTTATCAGCCAGAATGGCACTCAGATTTGAGGAATCCAGATTTGCATCTATTACATTTTCTAAGTTGGTTCTGGCGGCTAGAAAACGAGGACACTCTAGAATAATGTGCCATACAGACTCACTGATAGTTGAATCGCATTCGCAACCTGCACTTTCTTTTAGTTTAAATCGATGCAGATATTCAGCGATCCCTCCATGTCCAGTCAGCGCCTGAACTTGGGCAGGTGTCAACTTTGTTGATCTCACTATTCGATATGCCTCATGGACATCTGGGAGAAACGTTTTAGTCACCTGCCCAGTAGTTGAGGTGGTATACCTGTCCTGCCACTTACGGACAGTTTCGTCCCTAATTTTCTTTTTGACATAGGACATGGGTATTCTACAGTAGTCTGCCGTGGTGTTATTTTTCTGTTTGGCAGCGGTTTTAGCTAATTCGTCTGCCCTCTCATTTCCAGCCGTTCCAACATGGGCCCTCAGCCAGTAGAATCGAATCTTTCTTCCCTGTTCCGTTATGGTCTCCAAACACTGCTTTATCTCCTTGGCCAAACAGTGGGTAATCCTGGGATTCTTCAAAACATCGAGGGAGGACCTAGAGTCACTAAATATGTTTACTCTAGTCGCTCCATTGTCGAGAACCATTTTAGCCGCTCTGTTCAAAGCGTATAGTTCAGATTGGAAAACCGTGCAGGAAGGGTCTAAACTAAAAGTGGAAAACATGGACTCACGACCGCCCTCCCACCAAGTCAAGGCAGAACCAACGCCTCCGTTAATTCTGCTGCCATCTGTGTATAAGTGAGGGCCGGCAATATTTTGGACGAGAGGAGATCCAGAGTCATCGTTCTCCAGGAGCTCATAGTTGATAGACATTAATTTTGAGGGATGTGGCTGGTCCAGGTAATGGACCCGCTTTTCAAGCTCCTTTTGAGGTGGTAAGTAGTCCAGAGAGAATCCTCTTTTAATTCGATACAAACTGGCAAATTCCTGGACTCTCAGATCGAGTGGGAGAGTTCCGGACAAGATTGTTGCTGACGTGAGCGACACTGTACGATAAGCTCTACAGATTTTTTGTGTGAATCCCCTTTGAAGAGCATTTAACTGTTTTTTGATCACCTGTAGCTCAGGCTCAGGAAAACAACAAAATACAGGGAGGATACGCTGCTCAGAGATTCTGAGGGTCTGACACTAAACCCAGACAAGTCAGCAGAATTGCTGGCTAAAACTTTTTATCCTGATGACACTATAACAACAGACAATTCCGGCCATGCTGACCTTCGTGCTCTAACTGAAGGAAGGTGCCTGAATGAGATCGACGAGCTGTCAGATAATGACCCCCACTTTACTCAGGCTGAATTGGATTTGGTTTTAAATGCGACCAACTCTAAAAAGGCCCCCGGAGCCGACGGTCTGACAGCTGATATATGCGCAGAGGCAATCCATTGTGGGCGGGAGGTGTTTCTGGCTATAGCGAATTCATGCTTGGAGTGGGCATACTTCCCGAACCAATGGAAGTCTGCGCATGTTATAATTCTTCGGAAACCAGGCAAAGAAGACTATACCCATCCAAAGTCCTACAGACCAATTGGACTTCTGTCTGTTTTTGGGAAAATAGTCGAGAAATTGATGATAGGCAGAATCCAATGGCACATCCTTCCAACTCTTCACAAGAACCAGTATGGATTCCTACCTCAACGTGGAACGGAGGACGCACTCTATGATCTGGTTGACCGCATAAAAACTGAAATGAACGAAAAAAAGACCGTCGTCCTGGTGTCGCTGGACATAGAGGGTGCCTTTGACAATGCCTGGTGGCCAGCCCTGAAACATCAGCTCATAGCCAGAAAGTGTCCGAGAAACCTGTACGCTATGGTGAACTCCTACCTCAACGAACGGAAAGTGAAAGTAAATTTTGCCGGAGCTAGCAGCGAAAAGAGGACTAATAAGGGTTGCGTTCAAGGGTCCGTAGGTGGACCTACTTTTTGGAACCTTGTCCTCGATCCGTTGCTACACAGACTCACAGGAGAGGGAGTTTACTGCCAGGCTTTTGCGGACGACGTGGTTCTCTTGTTCTCGAACTATAAAGTGAGTGCATTGGAGCAATCGGTAAATGGTGCCTTGGAACTAGTAGCAGCCTGGGGGGTCAGCAACAAGCTCAGATTCGGGGCAAGTAAAACGAACGCTATACTGCTGACAAGAAGGCATGTTTTTGAGCCCCCAGACCTGTTTATGGCAGGCACCAGAATAAATCTCGTAGAAGAGGTAAAGCTCTTAGGCCTCACTATAGACAGAAAACTCACCTTCAGGTCACATATATCTGCCATATGCAAGAAAGCTGCAGACATTTACAAACAGCTAGCACGCGCAGCCAAGGTAAAGTGGGGTCTCAACGGGGAAATAACGAGAACAATATACGTCGCGGTCATTGAGCCGATTGTACTTTACGCCGCAAACGTGTGGGCCCCAGTGACGGAGCTACAGGCTAACATTAGATTTATTAACAAATGATGGTCGGTTCGGTCATCGCTCATTACAAAAAGATAATTTTAACAATCAACAATTTATAAATACCTATGTTGTATGTACATGCATACTTACATATATACTGGCCAGTGTCCTTTATTCTGGTCGCAATGAGTCCAGACGGGGACATAGTGAGGCATGTTCATTAACGCGTTCTGTGCTTGACAAACATGTCCGGCGAGGCTTGCAATCCATTCATTACCCGGAACCGTGATCTCCGGGTGACGTCACAGGGACCCGACTACTGTTCCTGTCTACCTGCGTGTACGGATCGTAGTTGATGTGTATGATGTTGATGAATGGCTGAGAAGATTGTGTTACTGTGTTAATTAAGTATGTTAATTATGATGTTGAGTCAGTGTAGAATTTGAGTTAGTGTGAATGCCCATTACTCAGTGTAGATAGTAAAAGATTAGTGAATCTTAGAGATATTGTCTCATTCTTAAGTTCTTTTAGATATTTCGGGTAATAATATCGTTTATGTTACAAACAAGTCACTGTAAGTTCAGTATACGACTTCTTCATAGTTTGAAAGAATGGGCAAGTTAATAACAATTTTGGTAAGATTTTAGTTTATTCATTTTATTATAGTTATAGCAATAAATTTAGTATTCAGTACATGTTCAGCACTCATATACATCAGTACTCATCAAACTAATGAGTTTAGGTGATAATAAAGTCGATGTTTTAGTTTAGTGTATTCATAAATAGTATATCACCGGACTATCAAGCGGCTTATTTCCACCTAGACTCCAAGTTGTGTGAGAATCATTTAACATCTCATACAGCCATCACACCGAAGAAATAACTTTTAAAGTTTTATCTTGAACTCTGATTTAGTCATAGTCTCATCGTTATGTTGTGGTCATTCTCTGTAATACCGTCCTGTACAACACGAGGTAGGATCCTCGTGTCAGCTATGTAGGTCGCGTAATAACCGGCACGCGCGCTAGGAAACGCTGGTTTCCGTGTTTGTATAACTCTTTACACAATGTTTCAAAATAAAACGGTTTTATGAATTCCAATAAAACAGCTAACTGTTTAATTCATTTTAAAAACATTGGCGTATAGTGTGCCCTATTTGTTTAAAGGTTCTATCGTTCTATGCATATGAGAAATTTGTGTGATACAAAAATATTTGAAAAAAATATTGAAGCTCAGAACATAGCAAAATTAAAAAGAATAATAGCTGTATTTTTGCATACCTAAGCACAATCCATTTTCACGTTCGTTAACAGTTCCCGCTGATTCAATAGCTGTCAGATTCATCGCAGCGGTAAAACGTTAGACGTGACGATTGGACGGTCACTCCTATTCAGCCCGGCTGCAGTCGTCCGCGGCGCCTGCCGATACATTTGTCAATGGCATTCTTGTGTAACTACTTCCGATTCGATTCATTCTTGAGAAGTTGTTTCAGAAGCTGCCAATTTAATTGCTCCTAAAA
Organism: Spodoptera picta; assembly: GCA_038387885.1. Classification (NCBI taxonomy): domain Eukaryota; kingdom Metazoa; phylum Arthropoda; class Insecta; order Lepidoptera; family Noctuidae; genus Spodoptera; species Spodoptera picta. Next base: position 1,468,823 of record JAZHFQ010000329.1, read on the forward strand.
TATAGTAAAAGGAATATAATAATAATAAACTGTAGGTACTTTTCCGCGGTTCGTTAAAGTACACTTTCTTATTCATATTATACGGAAATCATTATGAATAAAAATTATGGAAACGTAATGTAGGTCCTAATTAGAGAAGCTTATATTTTAGTCTAATTGTTGAAGATACCAACATCTTATGTCCAGGTGTGGGCGCGCAGGCAGTCTTGCAGCGACTCCAGGAGAGAAACTTCTGGAACTACTCCGACCAAGCGTGGGCACCCCGCGGCGACACTCCACCGCAGCGTGTGCGCCTGCGCAACCACAGAGACCGGCAGGCTTTGTCTACTGCCCCTCTGACGCACTGCCATACTGTCCACCATCTAGAATCGCGCCACCGCGGCCTATTATGAAGGTAAGTGGCTCTATACATAAGGTCTATTAAGGTTTGTAACCAACTTTATCATACAGATTTATAACTATTTACGGGAACAGCTCCAGCCACCACCGCAACAGATCCAGCCAGTTCAGCCACAGCCGCCGCCCGTGCCGCAGCGTACAACTGCAACAGTAGCGCCCACGCCCCTACCAGTGCCGCCGCCCGCGCCGCCGCGTCGCTCCTCCCCACAACCACCACGCCGTGTACCACCACCCACGCCACCAAGACCACCCACCACAACACCTACACCACCACAAACCGACCCCAATGGAAACAGAAGAACAGTTGCCCCCGTGCAACCACAACCACGACTTGACTGCAATAGAAATCCCCAGCCACTGTCCGCCAGAAGGGCACCTGCTCCCCAAAGAATACCTGACGCTGCGACTTTCACTCCTGCACCGCTACCCCCTCAAAATACTGTCCAGCCAATAAAACGATCACCAAGCTCAGGGTCAAATATTAGCGTCCGACAGGATTCAAACGTGTCTTCAGACTCGTTTAGTCAAACTTCTTCCCCGTCGTACACGACGAAGACAATGGAGGCCCCTCTACTGCCTCACCAGCATGTCAACAAGAGCCTCAACGCAAAGATAGCGCGCGGGCTGCTGCTGAAGGAGCAGCAGGACCGGGACTCCGGCAACGGCTCTATCACCAAGAGCATGTCCACGCCAGCGTCACTACAAACTATCGTTAGATTCCAAAATGGTAGCAACATGTCCCTGCATCATCGGGTGAGTTATTAAGTAACCCAATTATAATTTTAAAGACATTATTCTACCAAGCGCCTCACACTTACATTACTTAAAAATAAAACAAAATAGTAAAAGCAACATTTCGTACGTAGCCACAGTAAATTGTATCAGTCTGTTAGTATTTTCCACTTCACATTCCGCGTTCCACGACCTGAAAAGTGCAACAAAAACGCCTCTTGCAAAATTATTTTTACAGCTGCAATTGCTGCGGAAATCCGGGCGTTTAACAGAACGTTGTAAAACTAAGTAGTAGCAGTATTTTTCTGCACAAGTGTATGACACATACGGCCAGTGTGTGTAATTAAGTATCGCTCGCAAGCGACCGCCGCTGTGTAATTAAAATATTGCGCCGCATTAAGCTTTACGTTTGTTTATGGTTAAAGCTGTAACTTTGTTAAGGTTCAAGGCAAAAAACATATTGTGCGTTTGGTGAGAAGGTCTGTGATTAGAAGACCATCGAGACTAGAGCTATACCGACTCAAAATTACGCAGATTATTTTTGATTAACCTTCGAAATTCTGTCCAAAAATTGAAAATGTAACATTCTTTAGACTGTAATTTCTTCAGAAATCTGAAACATTTATTATGAATCTTTAAAATAAATTGAAATTTCGTCATTGTATGTATAGAATCGCCAGCACGTCTTACGAGTATCGAGTCGCGTCGCTTACACGGGAATTGTATCGAAAAGTTTCGATTTCTAGATTAGGGCAGCGACTGTATTGTGTGGCGAGATGAGATACGTGCACATATTATATTGGCAATCTTCTCAACATTGCACAAATGTAGGGTACCTACTACATACGTCAGTGAAAAATTAAGTTCTTTTATTCGAGCTGAAACACATTATACCCACGTACGTCTTTAATACAACACAATATTAAAACACTTAGTTAAAATAATCCACACGTGTAGAGGTACAATGTACCGCAGGAACGTTTAATAAGTTAAAATCGATTTTCAATCATTTGAAGGGTTTAGTCTTAATCGGATTATATCAAATAAATCGAGACAACTGATTGCTATTTCGATAGGCTCGAGCCACTTGACATAGATCGATTGTTTATTACAAAACCAACCACTTCTCTTGTTGAAAATTCTCTGAGAAATAACAATTTAGAACGCTCCGCCGGTACTGAACTAGTACCTACGTTTATTCAATGAATTTATGTATTGTTTTGTGTGTGCTATAGAGATATTTTATTATAGGTTTTTAGAGCTAGAAAGCATAGAGGTATAGAACGAAAGATTACTTTTATTGACTGCACGGTTGGAGCGGTGGCTGGGCAACCAGCTGCCGTGCAACGTGTCGCGGGTTCGATTCCCGCACGAAACGACACTTTGTGTGATCTACAAATTGTTATTTCGGGTCTGGGTGTCATTGTGTATGTGAACTTGTATGTTTGTAAACGCACCCACGACACAGGAGAAAATCCTAACGTTTAAAAAAAAATTGAGAAAGGTTATACTATAGTAAGAAATGAGACTTTGATTTGAAAAAGTTCCTTACAACTTGCTAAACACAAAATTTGCCCACGCAAGTTACTGGTGAAGTAATTATTACATCAAAGTTTGGCTTCCACAAGAGCTAAAGGAGCTCTAATATAAGGACAAACTCCTAAATGAATTTTACGAACATACTCAGCCGCAAAATGTTCCGTAATACACTTTAATAATGTCTAAAGTCCCTCCTTTTAAGTTTTCTACACACAATCTCGAAGTTTGTAATCAGTGTTCGCTACATAGGTATCCGGTATAGGGAGCTCGTCCGGCGCCGGCGAGTAGGAAGGAGAATACGGCCCGGGCCACATATTACTGTTTACATGCCTCAAGATTACGTCTCGTCCGCCATATAACTTGGGGCAACTCTCTATTGTGAAAGAATCTTGTATATATTTCACTTCTCTAAACAAGAATGCACAAGTCGCGTTATCTGTTCAATATCGTGTGATTGGGATGCAGCCTGTGGGCTCTCATATTAGCTTCAGCGCACATCGTTACTTGCTCAGATGCATACGACCTGACGGATGTAGGTCAGCTTACCGAACGTGGCTCTCATACTAATATTTTGTCATAACTGTTCATTCAAGTAGATTTGATTGAGCTCTTTTGTTTGTTGTAAATTATATAGATATATTTAGCTAGTTTTAAGAAAATATTTACGTTTCTTTGATTTAAACTGTCAAACACCAAGCGGTCACCGGTGACCGCAACCTATTGTTCTATAATTGTGTCTACAAAACCGGTACTCGACGAGTTAAATATCATTATTAAACTCTTCAAAATACTTTCATGATCATAGTGAAGGCAGTTTTTTGAATCACAATGTAAGCACATTTATATGTGATATAGTATGTAAATTCCGAGTCAACATTTTGCTCCAAGGAGTTATTTCTAATTCAGAAGAGATTACGTAACAATAATATCTAAGCAGAGTCCACAGAGTATAGTATTGAATATGAAACAATTGCCGGCCGCCGGAGTTGGCCCATTCATGCCGCTACTGCAGCTAGAGATAACCCCTTCCTGTCTAGAATCGCTAACAAGTCACGAACCAATGCTGTTAGTCCACGAGGAAACACTAGCGTTGTTTCAAGCTCTATCACGACCTAAATGAGCATGCAATGTTGGGCTAGGTCCGGGTAAACTAAACAGTACAGCAGTGGATTGATTCTGATTATTATTGTTTTATTTATCTACTATACTGTACCAACAAATCTGCCAATCAGTTATATCCTGATTACGTTACGTAAAAAGTATAAGATATTCTTTTGAATAAATTTTGAATGTTACTAATTTCAGAGGTGTACACAATTATCATACTTATACAAAAATTATATTAATAATAGATCAACGGGTAATTTTGCTTACATTAACTGAACCTTATGAAACAGATGCTCCGAGACATGCGAGGGGCGAGCACAGACGCCAATCCTCACAAGTTCAGACTGATGCAGCTGGCGCTCAACGCCGTTGCGCTGCTCGCCATTACCGGCGCACTGTTTGCCTACTTCAGAGCAAACCCTGCTGTACAAGTAAGTTCAATGTTCTAATGACACTTGCCCTCGAAAAACACAAATACAAAAGAGAGATGGAGAGAGACTGCGAAGAGTGAATGAGAGAGAGAGAGAGACAGAGACAGAGATAGAGAGAGAGAGAGAGAAAGAGAGAAGAGGAGTGAATCATTACAATCTTATAATTTATTTCAATGCTGTACTAGTATAAAACCTTATGTTACCTACAGCTAAGAATTAATAAGGAACTATTTTAGTAATATTGTTCAGGTTTCCTTGCTCTGAATACGAGCACCAACAATGACCGTGAATTAACAAAACAGTTCCTTTCAGAACCAGCTTTGTGTAGCAATACGATCACAACAATTCGTGGAAATTAGGCAAACACTGCGACAAAACGAAACTCGCTTTTCTTTACTCTGGCTTCATTTTGCTCAAATTGAAAAGAGCGCCATATTTTTCTTACTTACCCTTTTAAAGTGCTCAACACTAAGTAAACACAGTAAGATATTTCTCACTGTGTAAAAACCAACAAAACGAAGAAACTCAATTACTGGAGCACTTGCATAGAGCTGAGGCCTCCGTCCCCACAAAAACGTTGGAAAGGCAAAGCTTTGCTAACAAAACAATTATTGTGCTCGTTGCTCAAAGTCGGGCTTCAGGCTTTGGCCAACAATTCCGTCTTACCTGGCGTCTTTGTCTGTTTTGTGAGAGTTACAACAATGCCCACATTGTGAAGAACGCGTTGTTGTGGATACTTATTGTTTTTTGGCTACAAAAATGTTGTAAAACATTTTCTGGAAAAGTTAGTAGTCGACGCATTACTTTAAGATTAATCTTAAGAAAACCATTTCTACTCCACTACATATTTGTACGGTTAATTAAGTTAATAAATAAGTAGAAAGGAGAGGATTACTTGCAAATAATAATTAACTGTTTCCAAAAGCAGTAACCAAACTGTTTCGTTGCTATATTTCGGCTTAAATTATTTGTTTGTCCACAGTACGTGTCACAAGTAGTGAATAGGTCAACAGTGGTGACCTGGCCAGCGCCCACCGACCCGCCAGGTGCCAGAAACCCAGCACCAGGAGTGTGTTTGCCCGTCATAGTAAACTTCTGCCAGCAGCACAGGATACCGTACAACTTCACCGTGTTCCCAAACTACATCGGACATTTTGGGCAAAGAGATGCCCAACAGGTCAGTAATCACAACAACACACTGCTTGAAATATGACGTTAAAAAATTAACTATTTTTTGAATTACTACACTGAATATAGTATATTTGTCGTATAGCCAAGAAAAGGTTAGTCGGTATCCTAAGAAGGGCTTGGTAGGTTAGTTTAGGAGCTCATTACAAATGTATACTTACACGATCCTCGAACTTGTTTTAAGTCAATAGACAAGTCAAACGCTTCGATACATCAAGTTTCAAATTGGACGAGTTTCGTTTGCTAGTCATATTAGTTTAATTGCCGTACGAACAAACAGAGCCGGGAAATTGAGTTTACTAAGTGATAAGTGATTCTCGGTTTGTAAATATACTAGGTAACTACTGTTTTTAATTAATTTCGTTGGGGACAAGGTCTCTCTGATTTTGTTAGTTTGTTTATTTCCTACTTAATTGTTAATTTGTTCGAAGACAAAATGAGTAGGTATTTATTATTCGATGTGTACATTAAGATTTCAGGGTGGATGTAATGAATAATAATAGTGTTTGTTTCTGATTGCTCAGTGATTTATGTAACCTTATATTTTCACCGCCTGCGTGGAGTTGTTAACTGATCTGCCTGACTGTAGAAGTTTGTTTATACCCAACGTTTGATAATATTTCTTTTTAAATATGAATAAACAAATACCTATCTGCGGTTTATCGAATTTTCAGTTTTGACATATCACTGACACTACTTTTTTGTTCGTCTCGCCTTGTTCGTCTTTTTATTGTAGCTGAACATGTTCTTATTACTTACTTTTGTTCTGAGAGTTGTCAAAGTGATGTACTTAATCAATAACCACTAGATTTAATTTGTGAAACGTACTTCCGGGAAGTGAACAATGCTGAATCACGAGGTTTCCGAGGAGCTCCGAGGTCTAAAGACGTTTCCAGCCCATTGCTGGGAAATAAGTTTAATTGCCCGAATCCAAGGTGAATCGTTAAAATGCCATTAACAGGCTTAAACAGACACTTGGCAGGTCCCGACGGCTCGTTAATTAGCCGACCTGTAATGTTTTAAAGTGTTGCGGCGGAATTTAAAATTTAGCTTGATGTAAAATTTATTTACATTTTCTATATTTATATTTATTTTAAATCATCAGAGAAGTAACGCAACCGCAATCTTTCAGTGGGAGTATTACTTATCAAACAAGAAAAATGATGGAGTGGATCTACACAACATTATTTTTCCATCCCGCGATAGATACATCTTTTTATACAAACAGACGCGGCATTGTGTCAGTTCAATATTTGTTGTCTCTCACTGTTACTCCCACGAATCGGTATGTAAGTCTATGCAGGGAAGTTTCTTCTAAATCCTCTTAGCGAAAATTAATTGATCGAAAACCTACTAGGCGCAGATCAAAGAGCTTATATCCCAATTAATTTGTGTGCTCGTCGGTCGCCGCCCGCACTAATCTCTCCTCCAAGTGTCAGGGCACGCTTTCCGTGGCTGTGAAGTAATTATTTCATACGAATATTGGAATATTTTTTTGCAGAACGCACGGGTGCTATATTTATAAAGGTTTTTAGGAAACGTACGATTTTAGAAGAAACATGGTAAAGTACACCATTTACTCCCATAAGATTGCGGCCACTGTTAACATTCTTGCCTATATCCAAGTGCGGCTACACAAACGCAAATGGATGAGCAAAATGTGGAATACATTCTAGAGAGTTTTCTAGAAAAATCATATTCATCGGTTTTACATTACCGCAAACAATGATACGCGAACATTATCAGGGATGGTGTGTCGCCCGTCGCCCGCCGCGACCACAACAGCAAATGACGTGGCGACATCAATAACCATTACCAGAACCCTTTCGCGCGCGTATCAATCATTGTCGCGGAAACAATGCGCGCCCGATAAGTAAAATATCAGCGTTACACTCTAAAGACCATTTTTAACGAGCAATGTTTATTAAAACGTTGCTTTGCGTCGACCTTGGCCTCCACGGTATTTTTTTTTTTTTTATTTTTTATTTTTTTTTTATTTTACTTTATTCCCAGCAATATCCTTACAGACTTATCCAAATCGATATTGAGGCCTCTTATAACTAAATTATTGTTCGCTTAGTATAGGGTAAATAGGTTTTATCTAATCTGGAAAAGTTGATGCTGAGTAAAATTGAGAGGTTGAGTCAAGTTAAGGAATTTAAAATAAAGGTTACTTACTAGTTATGTAAGTACTTGGTAGTTACTATTTGGACAGGTTCTAATAGATGGTGACTTTTTGGTTTGACCTAGTTGGTCGAAGTAAAGAAATCTTTTAACTGGGTATTAATTAGACACTTAGATACATTAAAAGAACGCGACAAATCCCTGAGCCGCAAAAAAGGCGTTGGACATTATTTTGTTTGTTTTAAATATTTTGTAATTTAACATTTCTTTTATAATTTAACATTTTCATTGTATGTTCCTATACAAATACGTACTTGTTTTTCTAACATGGGTATTAAACATGTTTGATGTATTCAATTTTCACGTTAAAATATTTAAAGATTATTCTTTAAGAAGACATGTAGACAACCGCGGCTCGATGTCCGTAGGCGTCGTATCATATCTCACAATATCAGACTCGGTACTGCGCACAAATGCTTGCAAACAGATTATTATAAGCTCCCTCCCTTGTATGTTACCTATTGTTGCCTCACCGTTACAACACAATACTGTTTTAACAAAATACCTGTTTTCCATTGCGAACGCTAAACTTAGGATAAAATATTTTCTCTTTATTATATTTCTGAAGGAAACATGTAAGATGTGAATAGTTTTTGTTACGCTTTCATGTTTAAATCGGGACGATTATAGAATCCTACGTGTTTTACGAAAATAGAATTGAAATTAGAAATTGTAGATTCTGTACGGAAAGGTAACAGTGTCAGTGGTGTGATGACGCATGGTCCACAAACATAAAATGGAAAGATTCAAGAATGTTTGAAAAATGTTCAAAAAATATCAGGTTACTCACGTGAATATACTGAGAAAAGCTCTACTAGTTTCGAACCACCACTGTCAGTAGGCTGCGCTATATCGCCGCGACCGCGCACGCTGCTCATGAGGAAGAAGCTCTCTGTGGTTCGAAACTAGTAGAGCTTTTCTCAGTATATTCACGTAAGTAACCCGCGATTTTTAGTTAATTTACTATGTCTCACGATAGTTATTATAAAAACATAACAAGATGTACCAAACTTAATAAAAAATCTGTTACCTATATCTTTATCTGAGATTCAGTTGGGTTGCCTGTCATTAAGTACTTATAAGCTATTTCTTTACCAGGACCTGGAAGTATACGAAGCAGTAGTGGACGTCCGGTGTTACGACCTGACAGCACTGTTCTTATGTTCACTGTTTGTGCCTAAGTGTGGACCTCTGGGACACATGGTTCGACCCTGCAGGAGTTTGTGTCATGGTGAGATATCATCAATATACTTTCGCTGTATGTCCGTATGTATGCTTAGATCTTTAAAACTACGTAACGGATTTTGATGCGGTTTTTTTAATAGATAGAGTGATTCTTAAGGAAGGTTTGTATGTATAATACATGCATATTGCACCCGTGCGAAGCCGGGGCGGGTCGCTAGTTATTTAATAAATAGAATATTATCAGAATTAGATGAACGTGATACATGAATTACAGAAGTATACAACGTTAACTTAAACTGTCAAATAATGTCGGTAATAGATTTTCAACCTTATTATTGTACTGAATCATAAAGTGTGACAAAAAATGACAAGATTGTAGTACCTACTTTAACTAGCATAATTATGTATCTATTTACTTCAATTTAGTTAGTCATAGATATAGGTATTATTCTTGGAATATCAATAAACGATGTAATGTGTTGACTTAGAAACGATGCGGCGTTGCGGCTTCTTCCTGGAAGTATTTGGGCTGACGATGCCGGACTATCTCCAGTGCGACATATTCCCCGAGTCCACTGATACCGACGTCTGTCTCGGGAACAGAGAAGTTAGCGATGCTCGCTTCAGAGACGCCATGCCAGGTAACTCAATAATTCTCATTTTAATTATTTTGAGATAAGATAATTAAGATAATACCTTTTTACCTGCGTCCACCAAGGCCGGTAAACCAAGAGTACGCATGTCTTGGAGTAAAGATGTGAATATATTCATCATGCGCACTTATTATTATATTACAAAGTTAGAGACAGATATGACAACATATAGGAAACGATTGCACGAACTATTCTCACGTCAATATCCACAAGTATCAGTTTCCGAACAGCGTGTATCAGACCAAATGCGAACAATAATTAGAAACAAGCGCCTGTCCCAAGACACTTTAGATCAGCTAAAAGAAGAAGTCCGTAGGACTTTAGAGGAAGAAGAAGCAAGAGAGAATTTCAATGTCGAAAACACATCAGAAGTCTCTAATAATATCATTCAACAATCATTCATTTCATCCCAACCAATTGAACAATTAAACGTAGAACCTCCAATTACATATAGCACAAATCCAAACACATAATCATCACAACACTTAACATTCACTCAACACGCATTCGCTCAAACAAACTACCCCCAGGAATTTTCATCACAGCAGGCGCTGATCACGCAACCTAGAGATACGACAGACATTGACACATATACACAAGAGTTGATAAACCAACTTGAAACTACTCTTATTCAATACACCGGTACAGATCCAACAACACGTCCTAAGCTACCAAAACTTAGAGGGAACAAAAAGCTCTATGGATTGGTTGATTTATTTAACAAACAAATATTAAACCGATTCTATTCTATTGACTCTGATTTGCTAGGTATACATACATTAATATATTGCAGTGCGTACGTTATTTGTGAAAGATTAGGATACAAAATAAGAACACATAAACCATCCCCTCAATCTCGTAAAAACCATAAACCTTCGTGGCAAAAAAGACTCGAAATAGATATAAAAATTTTAAGAACAGATATAGGTAGGTTGACACAATATATTAACAACAATAGATCTAGAAAAATATTGAAAACAGTAAATAGGATATTCAGAAAAACAAAAGTACATACTATACATGAACCAAATAACATAAGACCAGAAGAATATTTAGATACATTAAAGCAAAAATTAGTTCTAAAATCACAGCGTCTTGCAAGATATTTAAAATCTCTTCAAAGAAAAGAAGATAATAAACTGTTCATAACTAATGAGAAAAACTTTTATGGAACATGTCGAGGCAATAGAATACCAAATAATTACAATATAATCCCCGATTCAAATGAACTCAAAAACTACTGGGCTAACTTATGGGAAAAACGAAACGACCATAATGATGAGGCAAAATGGATTGAGGAAGAGAGAGATAGGATGATTGACACAGAAGAGATGGAATTAGCTGATATCACACCAGAAGAAGTTGCAATAGTCACATCAAGAATGAAGAATTGGAAAGCGGCTGGTATAGACAACATTCATAATTTTTGGTACAAAAAGTTTTTCACACTCCATCACATTATAGCTAAGAACGTCACAGAAATCATTAGAGGTGAACAGACAATGCCTAATTTTATTACAAAAGGAGTCACTTACATGCTCCCTAAAAGTAATGATACGTCGAATCCTTCCGAATATCGCCCCATTACATGCCTACCGACGATTTATAAACTGATTACTTCACTTATTACACAATTAATTAATAGTCATCTTCACCGAAACAATATACTGTCTGAAGAACAGAAAGGGTGTAGACAAAATCATAGAGGATGTAAAGAACAGCTTATAATAGACTCTACCATTTTAAAATATGTTCATACACAAAAGAAAAACTTATCCATAGCATACATAGACTACAGAAAAGCATTCGATAGCGTTCCCCACTCTTGGCTACTTAGAATCTTAGAAATATATAAAATAAATCCTACCATTATTAACTTTTTGAGAAATGCTATGTCTGATTGGCGAACAACCCTACACCTAACTAATGGTACAGATACTATCACCACAGATGATATTCATTTCAGAAATGGAATTTTTCAAGGAGACTCTCTCAGTCCTCTATGGTTTTGCCTTGCCTTAAACCCTTTGTCTCACCTACTCAATAATACAGATAACGGTTATAGCTTAAATTCAGATACAGCCATAAGTCATCTCATGTATATGGATGATATTAAATTATTTACAAAATCTAACAATTGCTTACAATCCCTAATAGAGTTAACTTCCCAATTTAGTAGAGACATAAATATGTCATTTGGTCTAGATAAATGCCGCATACTACACATTCAAAATGGCAAAATAATAAGTACTGTTAACAATATCGACGAACCTGATGCATTTGAATCTATGGAACCTACAGAAACTTATAAATACTTAGGCATTCACCAGTCTAACATTATAGATCACATTAAAATAAAAAAAGATTTATGTACACAGTTTACAAGTCGACTTCATGTAATATGTAAAAAACAACTCCACTCAAAAAATCTTTTTAAAGCTATTAATACCTTTGCAATTCCTGTATTAACATTCTCATTTGGTATTTTAAAATGGACACGAACAGATATCCGTAGTTTAGAAATTAAAATCCGGACCACTCTAACAAAACATAACTACCTTCACCCGAAGTCAGCAATTGAGAGAATTTCGATAAAGAGGGAAAAAGGAGGAAGAGGACTCATAGATTTAAATGTATTGTGGGAAGGTCAAATTCAAAACCTTAGAAATTTTTTCTTCAGTAAAATCACCACTAGCGGCATGCACTCAGCGATAGTAGATCTCGATAGAAACTGTACCCCACTTAATTTATCCAACAAGAACATCAGTTATAAAACCCCTCAAAATCATATCACCGACAAAATCAATAGATGGCGTTCCAAGGAACTGCATGGAAGACACCTGCACGATTTGGAACAACCGCACGTAGATATAGACGCCTCGAATGAATGGCTAAAATTAGGTTCTCTTATCCCAGAGACTGAGGGCTTTATGATAGCCATACAAGACCAGGTTATAAATACAAAAAAATACAAAAAATATATACTTAAGGATACTGTTAACAAAAAATATATACTGTTCATAACGACAAATGCAGAAAGTGTCATCGCGCAGCTGAAAATATACAACACATCACGAGTGCATGCCCAAACTTAGCTCAAACTGACTACACCCATAGACACAATCAAGTTGCCCGCATTATTCATCAAAAGTTAGCCATAAAATGCAACCTTTTACCGCCTAAAACCGAACCGTACTATCAATATAATCCCAAACCGGTGCTGGAGAATCAGAGTCACAAAATATACTACGATAGAGCAATTTTAACCGACAAGACAATTCATAATAATAGACCCGATATAACCATGATAGATAAACAGAAGAAACACACATACATTATTGACATAGCAGTCCCTAACACACACAACCTACAAAAAACAATAACCGAAAAAATACATAAATATACAGATTTAAAAGAGGAAATAATAAGAATCTGGAAAATGAACAGAGTATACATTGTGCCTCTGGTGCTCTCTAGCACCGGCGTAATACCTACACACCTTCATCACTACATACAACAAATTGAACTACCTAAAAATACGTATATAACTATGCAAAAAGCTACAATCCTAAACACGTGCAGAATAGTTCGCAAATTCCTACAAGACGACGCGAATATTGAACCGAATCAATTAAATGAAACTCACTTGGCTTAGGCCCGTGGTTTCATTAAATTACCGACATTCCTTAAATGTCGAGAAAAACAAAAGTTTCACCACAATAATAATAATATTCTTTATTGTACACCACATAAACACAGGACAAACAACAATTAATATAGTGCACAATGGGCGGTCTTATCGCACAAGGCGATCTCTTACAGACAACCTTTGGATGGAGCTGTAATAGGAGTCAGATATGGGTCGTCAAGTGTACAAGTTAAAGACTTTAAAAAGAAAATAATAATAATATAATAATAATAATACCGTGTAAACCATAATATGTATAAATAAAATATATATATAAATATATGTATGTATATGCCTACATAAAAGTTATAAAAATAAGAATAAAATAGAACATAATACATAATGGTGTGTAAGTGTGCGTGTGTGCGTTTATGCATGTATGTGTACGTGTGTTACCATGTTAAGTAGGAGAAAAGAAAAAACTATAAAGTTAGATAAAATTCTTTAACTAGTTTTTTAAATTGTGATATGGTTTGAGCTCGCCTCACTGCAATCGGTAGAGCATTCCACAACCGTGCTGCTTGTACTGTATAGGACTTGTCGAAAAATGTAGTGGAATGCAAACAGACGTTTAATTTCAAGCTCTCCGATGATCTTAAAAACTTCGTATGTGAGTTGCCAAGGTACGTAAAACGCTCTTTTAGATAAAAAGGGGTAGTGGGATTAAAGAGTACATTGTATAGAAGTGAAAGAATGTGAGTATTCCGGCGAAGGCGAATAGGCAGCCATTTGAGCTTATTGCGGAACTCGGAGACATGGTCATATTTGCGCAATCCAAATATAAACCTGATAGAAAGATTTTGAAGGCGCTCAAGCTTGTCTAATTGTTCTTGGGTGAGATCAAGATAGCTGGCATCAGCATAGTCGAGGATTGGTAGAAGTAGGGATTGTGCTAATGCAATTTTAGTAGTAGTGGGCAAGAAATTTCGAAGACGCCTCAAGGATCCCGCCGAGGCAAACATTCTGCGACTGACCTCCTGCATCTGTTTAGACCAGGAGAGAGTACTGTCAATGTAAATCCCCAAGTTCTTGACTTCGTAGGAAAAAGGAATTTTTGTGTTAAGCAGAGATACTTGGGGAAGAGTAGACCAGTCAATTCTGGAGACAGCCCTTGAACTGCCGACAACCGTCACCTGTGTTTTGGATGGGTTAATACGCAGGCCATATTTCATGCTCCAATCGCTAATTCGTGCCATGTCGCGGTTAACTAGAGCAACAGCATCTGGTAATTCATGAAGTGAAGCTTGCGTGTAGATCTGCAGATCATCGGCATAGAGGTGGAAGGAAGAAGAGAGTTCTTTAGAGATAGAGTTGATAAATAGGGCGAAGAGTAAAGGGGATAGAACACCACCCTGTGGCACACCAGCAGCAGTACAACACCAAGAAGAATAACGATCGTCAAAGTGAATACGCTGCCGGCGACCAAATAGGTAACTACGAAACCAGTCAATAGCCGATGCTGATACGTTAAGAGAGCTGAGCACGCCAAGCAAAACGTCGAAGTCAACTGTATTAAAAGCGTTACTGAAATCGAGTAGGATAAGTACCGTCAACTTCCCCGACTCCATGCCCGACCTAATGTCATCAGTAAGATTTTCTTCTTGATAAATTATCTTATACGATAAACTTCGCGTATGTATGTAATTTCTTCAAAAAATCCACATATAAAATACGACATTACAGTAATAACCTCTTGTATCTGCGAAATGTTTATAAGTCAGATATCACGACCTTTTACAAATAAGAAAGAAGAAAGAAAGAAAGAAAATTTTTTTATTTGCACACTGACACAAGGAAATAAAATAAGAAACAATACAGTGAGACGGCGCAAAAAGGCAAGAGCTCAGCTTAAATGCCGTGACACGAGTGTGCTCGAGTCATAAGCCGTTTTCGTTGCGATCTAATTATCATTACCACGAACACCCCGTACATATTGCGCCCACGTGAGAACCGTATCTCATTACAGATTAATAATATGGCACGAGACTCCGATGTCAAATGTCACATCCAATTATTTTCCGAGTATTACACCTGCTTGGAATCATCTCTCGGAATTCCGAGAATCAAATAATAGGATTTAAGTATACCTAACCTAAGGTTCATTAACGCTTAAATCTTGTATGTAGAAATGCTTTCGTTTATTTTACGGAGACATTTTCGTCTCTCTTTGTCTTTAGGATCAATGTACTCTCATTGTTCTCCGATTTTCGTGATTGTTTCGGCAAAATTTCGACAATAGTATGAGTGATATTTGTCAGCAGTATGTCCCACGGGGTTCCAATGCGACGTGCGACGTTGCATCCCGCACGACTGGCGGTGTGACGGGCACGTCGACTGCGCGGACCGCTCGGACGAGCTCAACTGTCGCGTCTGCAAGCGCAGCGGGGAGGTGCACTGCGGGAACCAGCGCTGCATCTCACAGGCACATCTCTGTGACGGCAAGGTCGACTGTCCTTGGGGACAGGATGAGCGGAACTGCTGTAAGTACTTCTTTTTTTTATTTACAGTGTTGGCTGAATGTAGGAACTGTTTTCTTCCGACAAACATTTACTTGGTTCAGTGCCAAAGTTATGTTGTACTAACTGCTAAGTCACACATTTCTAAGCAGACTATACTTATGTTATATAAATAAAGTAGTCACAATAGTACACAAGTAGCTACTATATAGGATCACCTCAAACTAAAGCACAGTTGCTTAATAAGTATACATGTTCTCTCTGACAGTACGACTGAGTCAAGCGAACGGTGACGTGGGCCGTGGAGAGCTGCAGGTGTACCGCGCAGCCAACCACTCGTGGTTCCCTGCCTGCATCACCACGCTGGATGATGACACCGCTCTCAAGTTGTGCTCCATTCTCGGATACTCGTAAGTTCTCGTGTAACTCGTGAAGTCGTGAGGCAGTCTCATTAGATATTTGTAGAACATAGTGTAGGTAGGAATTTCTGCATGATAGTCAACTATAAAATTTCATTTTGTGATTTCTAGTTCTTTTAATCCTTTATGTCTCCTGTGTCGTGAGATGCAATGTGATTATAAATCAACACTCAATTTCAAAAAATCATGAAAAGTAGATTAAGTATAAACAAACTCTGCATAAAAGGTTGAAGAACCCTTTAGAAAATCAGTTTTACTCACAGACCTAAAGAATTTAGTACCTCTATACAACATTGAATGTTCACATCCCATTGGTAATCGCTGCAATTGGATAAATTAAAAACACTTATCTCGCGAGCTGGAGCTCGGACTTTAGCTGCGGAATTTATTTAATTAGTTTACGTTGCATACAGATGCAATGTTTGTGGTTTACAGTAAACTGTAATGTATTCATAATATGTAATTGCTTAATGTTAATAGCAGTTCGTAGTATTTGTGAAGGTATTTCGACTAAAGTAAGCTATTTTTTTTATTATAGGAAATCTACCGCTATGTCGTATGCAGGTAGTCAATAACAATCTGAAAAACTCGTTGATTGTGTGGCCATACCAAAAAGAAGTTCGATTTGAAAATCGCCAATGTTCCATTGAGCCAATGTCTTCTACAGTTCTTATTAACAATTTTATCCTCATACAGATTCTTAAACAAAAGCCAAGCAGTAATCAACGAGTCCCGTCCAGAAGTGAGCAGCATAAAGGCGGCAGTGAACGTTAGCGCCACACCAGGCCCTCGCGCCAGCTTCGTGCATGAGCATGGTGCTGCACAGACATACCGCGCCTTCCTCAGGAGTCAGGGAGGCCTGCTGAAAGAACTCAAAGAATGCAGGCAAGACTCACCGAGAGTGCATCTTGTTTGCGACAAGTATGGTGAGTAACATAATCTTTTTACGCAGATATAAAGAAAACTTCTCGGCCAAGCTTTTGTTCTGATGGTTATCAATTTGAAACTTATCAAATTCGGTTACATCGTCTAAGGTATGCTTCCTTTTGTCTACGGTACAGGGTACTATTTATTAAGAGATTGTATTTGTTAATTACACTTTAGTCGTTTCAAGAGACCATTGACTATTTTTTGTTTCTTTTCGAGAGTAGTCAATTAGAAACATTATCTTGTAGAAGTGCCACAAATGTAAAATGATTGAATCGGTTCCGTAAATGATTGAATATGAATTGTATACTTTTTTATCCTGATAGACTGTTAAGTAATACCATCAAATTGCTTCATCAAAATTGCTAATATATAATCTCGTAAAAGGCATCGATTCGTGGCGAGTAGATACGATGATAGCTGGCAATTTAGCTAATAGCGGAACGTCCCAGAGCAGTCAGTGTTGCATGTGATCCTGTTACACTTCGCACGGAATTATGACTATGACAAACCTGTGAGGGTTTAACTTTATTATACGATACGGATTCAGAAGAAAATCGTATTCAATTGTAGAATAGATATCGATTTTTTCTTTGTATTGGCAATTTAGGATTTCATTTTTAGATTTAAAAACTTTCAAAATATTTTAAATTCAGCCAATGAACATTCTTCCATAAGACTACTGAGTTAAAAAGGATTCTCCCTAAAATGTGGACAAGATTTTCTTCTATCTTGTATGTAACTCCTAACTGTAAATCAGTGTTCCATTTTATTTTCTTTCTCTGTTATTTCAACGTAAGTGGCGAGGCGTTTGACATCCGTTGAGTGTACGTACTCCCGTAGGCTGGGAGTGGATCCAATCTTGTCAGTTCAGAAGGGTGAATCAACTTTTGTTTTATAAGAGCTTTGTCAACTGTGAGTACTCAGAGGTGCGTTAGGCATTTAAACTGTCAAACACCAAGCGGTCACCGGTGACCGCGACCTATTGTTCTTTAATTGTGTCTATAAAACCGGTACTCGACGAGTTGAATCGTTAGAATGTGTGCTGTGTTATGCGGGTCTGTTTACTGGTTACCTTTAG
Organism: Spodoptera picta; assembly: GCA_038387885.1. Taxonomy (NCBI): domain Eukaryota; kingdom Metazoa; phylum Arthropoda; class Insecta; order Lepidoptera; family Noctuidae; genus Spodoptera; species Spodoptera picta. The sequence goes on from JAZHFQ010000329.1 coordinate 1,486,812, forward strand.
AATGTAAAGTGAATAAAATCGGGTCTACAGCTGATATCTATTCGAGTTGCTAGTGAAGAAGAGTAGAAATGTTTTTCAAAACTAATAATTATAGATACTAGCTTCTGCCAGCGGCTTCGCCCGCGTTACCGTGGGATAAAAGTAGCCTATATGTTATTATAGATCATAACCTACCCCTGTTCAAAATTTTATCCCGATCCCTTCAGCCGTTTTGACGTGAAACAATAACAAACAAACACACATACGTACATCCTCACAAACTTTCACATACATAATATTAGTAGGACTAGTAGGATGTGCATTTGTTCTTACATAAGTACATATTAACTACATATAATAACTACACTAGTTAAGTGCGTATTATATTATTTTTTCAAGTTATGCAAGTTGTTTTAAAACGCGTCCTAAATGTTTCACTTCAAAAATTTCCAACTTGCGCAATCAAAATAAACGCTTCGAATTCACCCACAAAAAGCGAAATAAGGAGCAAATGATTCCCTCAAATCGATTGTCGCGTATTCGCTAATGTATTACAATTCCTCAATAAACCGCAGTTATTACGCTACATTCTCATAAATAGCTTTTATATTTCAATCGAAATATTGTGACGCGGCAGCCATTACTTGGTTGATAAGTGTTACCTCGCACCCGATGTTTCCTGGCGACGCGCGAAACTCGCGGGCAAACCTATTCATTTACTCATTATTAATACAGAAGGATGATAATAATCAGATGAAATAATGACTACCTACCGATGCTGTAATAATTATAGATTTGCAAAATCGCCGATATAAGAATGTAAGCTAACGGTAGGAGCAACCAATGCTGGGTTTATTATACTGTGTGACTGTGTTACTAGGCAATAGAGTTTATATAACTCGTAGTGTGTGTGTATCTAGGTATATTATATTGATAGACAAGCTTATCTATATTCAAGACAAATTTTCTATGAATATAGGCAAATATATTGAAGTCGTACAAAGAGTAACAATGAAGATTCCAATGAGAAACCCAACGAAGGTCGACGGTCGTCTACTCGACATAACAAAATGAAATGTAATTTGCCAAGACAAATGGCTTTAATTATAAAATCTGTCATAGCAGGAGGAGTGTAAAAATTTATTAAACGTTTTGTTCGCAATTCCGCAGCGCTAAGCCCACTCGACTTATTGATAAACTTGATGAGATTCTTATCTCTTTCCCGGGACTCACTTTCCTGTTGTTGAATCTTGCTTGCATATACCAAGTTTACTTGTGTCGTGATCTATTAATAAGTGAACAATTCGGTGTTGGTGGTTCGGAGTGAAGAAATGTAGGGTCCTACAGTAACTTCAGCAGGAAATATATACCTAAGTAGCGAGACAAAGAACTCATGAATTATACATTCATAAATAAAGTAGGGACTAAATAAAGTTGATCTCAAATTTGAACAAAATAGTTGTAACTTCCAATACTATTAACAGAGAAGTTTAAGCTCAAACTCGCGAGTAACGTAATTATATTGTGATATTCACAATTTTCATAAAATAAGTTGGTGAACCGCGAGATAACTGTTTCAACAGTTTAGCCCTGATCTAGATTTTATTACCGCAAAATACATTTGTTGCTAGAAGAGTTTATTTCTACAATATGAAGATAACTTTTGATTTTAAAAAGAAGTAACAAAGTAATCAAACGCTCAAGTACTGTCTCCGCAATCTAAGACATATTGTACTGATAGTGAAGAGTAATAATTAACGCTAACTTCGTTGCCGTGTTTGGTCCAAGTTACTTAAGTAAATTCTTGAGAGAAATAATAGCAATATCCACAATCATAATAGTATTTAGTAAAACTGTCTACGCGAACATACAGTACCTAAATAAAGTAGTATTTGAGTCCCCACCGAGGATCCATTAGTGTTTCATTATAATGTTTAGAACACTCAATACGAAATAAAACTGATAACTTTGCGAGGCCTAATATTATTGAATACATTAGTGGAAGTGAAACTATTTCATTTGGGTCCTCTATTCAATTTACTTAGTGTTTAACAAGTTTTATGAACTTAAAACCAGTTTTAATTGAGTCCGTCATCACGCCTTACATTGTATTTGGTTATGTTTAATAGCATTTCAGCATATTGTTACATTTATTCAAATGATATTAAGCCGGGAGCGGTAATTCAGTGTGGTAAACAATTTAGGACTAAACGCAATCTAATTATATTTTGAGTCTTTTTTAAATCAAAGCATGATGACCTTCTATGTCTTTCTAATCTTCTAACGTAAAAGAGATTTATTTATTATCAAAAAAACCAGAAGTCGTCCCACAAAAAGGACTTTGAAGTCCCTATAAGACGACTTTATGAAAAAATAAGAAATATAATCATCCCTATTGGTTTATTCAGTATGTCTGAAGGACAGACGTGTAGGCGTACTCTTAATACTTTGAAAAGATGTAGCAACGGCAATTTGGAAATGAATAAACAAAATCTGGCACATGTAGGTATGTATTACTGATCTTTTTACAAGGTTTTTATGAATACGTACGGAAGAAATAATATTCGAGATTAGATAATATAAAGATACGGTGCAAATCAATTCATTTCATATACATGCCAGCAAATACAAGAACTTTTCAAAGAGATATGTAACTTAATATTTGTTTATGTGAAACATTTGACAATTATCTTGGTAAAAAAAATGGTGTAAAAGAATTATCGATCGCGCGTAGTACGAGTACTTACGCAACGACGCGGCAGGCCATCGACCGAGCTTTGCCACAATGTTACTTGAAGGTTTGACCGCTTGCCTGATAGTCCTGCCACCACACAACTGCCAGCACTTACGACTAGAGTCTTTCAGAAGTCATCGTATTGAGTACTGTTCTCTCAGATAATAGATATTTTTCGATTATTGTTTTGATGGTGGTGCGTAATGAGTAAGAAAGAAAATAAACATCAGTGAAATAGAAAACTCCTTAACCCATTTTATTGGCATTCATTACTTGAAAAGAAATAAATATTCAACTATTCAAGTATAGAATAGGAAACCTATAAAAATAGGTACAATTATTATTATTTATTATTTTTATTACAGAAAACTCAACAGCTTATTTAGTAAATGCTACATCTATAATAATGACAAGGCATGGAAATTTAAGCCAATAACAGAGTTTTTCAGCATGCGTTAGGTAAAAGTAGGAGAGTGAGCAATATAAAATAAAATTAAACAATCAAGGATATTTTTTTATAAAGCAATAATTAAGAAGAATAATAATGTTATAAGAGTCACGCACTAGTGAGTATTTGTATAAGCGACTTACGAAAGGATACCTTTGACAAATTAAATATATCCACACTCTCAAACTTCTCTGTGTAAATGCGAGGTAGTCGAGTCATAACAGCATTTTTCCCATAATTCGTACGATGTGAGGGTATACTAAGCAAGTGAGTATGTCTTGTTCGACACCTGTGCGTGCAGAATTCAACGCATGACAAGAGATCACTGCTGTCTATCCCACCCCGCAGGATATCATAAAGAAGGAGCATGTCCAACATCTGCCGTCTGTCATCAAGTGGCAATAAGTGGTAATGTTTACAATCCGTCAGATAAGATGCGTGGCGTTTATGGCTTTTAATATTTAAAAATTTTATAAACCGTTTCTGAAGATTCTCCAAACGAGATATAATTCTCCAAACGAGATACAAGAAAATAAAGCTATCAACAAGCGGCCTTAGTGCACCTGTAGTGAACCTCAACATTTGAAATTGCTAAGTATAAAATGTAGAAATATCGAGGGCAATACTGCACTACTGAGCCACTTGACCTAGGTCTAGTTATTTATGTACTATAATATACAACTTCTATTTCAACCCAAGAAAATGTTTTTAGGTCAATCTTCTTCATTTGGTAGATAAATAATTCGGTTGCTATAGCAACCAGTAACAGTTATACTTACGTAACAGAAAATTAATAAGTGCTGGAATCAGCTGGATAATCGAATGCTTTGACAACTTTTTATAAACTTTATCGGTTTTATTAATAAAAATCTCCTATTCCAAACTTATTCACAGATTAGTCTTGGACTAGCTAATCCCGGACTAACAAAGTATTAACTTCAGAATTGAATTCCTATTAATAAACATGGAATAACCTCGGAATAAAAATACTATCCTTAGACTAGGTTTAATCCGTTTATTATGGTAACCCAGAAATATTAAAAGTAAACAGACTGAGAAGGAGGTATAAAATCGTATGAAACCTACGAAATCACTGCTTTATTGACAGATGTATGTTAGCTTGACATCTTGACAAATTGCTGTCGCTGTCAGTTTTGTTTAAAAACGTTCGTCGAAATATTATTAATTTCTTATAATAAATACAATTCAATTTATAAATAACGAAAAACGAGCGAAAAGCACAGCCACACTATTAACTAAACGCGAAGGCTTTTTATTCCACGAGAACGCGGGCGAAGCCGCTGGCAGAAAAGCTAGTCCTACACACTTCTATACTCGAGGTCGATTTTCAACCTCATCAACTCTAATTCTCTCAATAACTCGAGATGTTGAATAAAATAATATCAATCCATTTTACCACGTTTTACAATGATAGTATGACGTTTTATTTATAAAAAGTTGTTGCGTTTTTACGTAAAAATCGAATCCATACTAATATTATAAATGAGAAAGTGTGTGTGTCTGTTTGTTTGTTCGTCTTCCGCGACAAAACAAAGCGAATTGACGTGTTTTTAAGTTGAGATAAGTATTTGAAAGGATAAAAAGTGAGATGGGCTACTTTCTGTCTCTTTCTAGCCCCCTACTTCCCTAAAATGGTGGGTTTATATAAAGCGTTTCACAATTTTCAAGTAAGAAAGCTCAAAATTGGTATTTTGGCTATTTGTGACAAACAAAAAAGCTCGTGGCTTCGTTTTTATGCAAATCTTACCCCAACTCCATAAAAGAACACGAGCGAAACCGTGGACAAAAGCTAGTATAGTTACTCATAATCTGCACTAATAATAATAATATAATAATAATATAATAAATAATAAATACGTGCAGAATAGTTCGAAAATTCTTACAAGAAGACGCGAACATTGAACTGAATCCCATAAATGGAACTCACTTGGCTTAGGCCCGTGGTTTCATTAAACTACCGACATTATTATAATGTCGAGACAAACAAATGTTTGACCGAAATAATAAATAATAAATAAATAATAATACTAAAATATATAAATAAGAAAGATAATAGTTCTATGCCGGAAATCCCACGGGAAAGGCCCTATGCTTTAATACTCCGGGACTCTATCGTTTAAACCACTGAACCTATTTTATTGAAATTCAGTACAACAGTGGTTTGCAATCCGGGAAAGGATATTGAATAATTTTTCTTACTGATAACTCACGGGAATGTACACTACACGGATAAAACCCATGTGCGAATGCTTATTATTTGAAATCACGAAAAATAATTCATTTTACAATAAATATAACAAGTACCGAATCGATTTTGATGAGTTTTACTAAAACGCATTAGAATTAACTTCGGAAAAGACTTATTCAAAAACCCACATTCTGCCAGAAGGCATTATAATACGCGGACGAAGTCGTGGGGGTATAGCTAGTCTTGTACCTGTATACTTCCTAATAATGCCGCAACGCAAGGAAATAGGTTATAATAAAATAGGTTTTATCTGATAATCCCGTAAACCACTCGATACTGGTCATCAAAACCATATTGGAAACTCGATGGAAACTCGGTTGTCAATAAAGAAGAAAAAAATATCTATCAACAAAATGTCAAAATGACACTAATCCAAGCTTACACCAAAGAGTATAATAAGTATAGGGGGCTTACACCATCGCTAAACCATGTGGCACCATGGACTAACTTTTATTCTCAGACTAACGTTGGAATAGCTTAGTCCGACGTTACTCCTTATTTATTAATACCGAATTTGACTATTCTGAGCCTAAACCATGGGGTAAAGTTATTCTTACTCTATTCTATGTTTATTAATAAGACGGCATTAGTTTGCAACTTAAACAAGTTAAAAGTAATATTATGAGAAGCGGTTTGAAATGTAATTACGTCAAAAAAGTTTTCTGATGATTCGATAACTGTATAGTTTAGTAGTATTAATTTGCTGAGGCGTAGATTGAATTATTACAATATCAACAATTAACTTTAGGTTTATCCCATTAGTGTTAAGAAGCCAGTAAACGCAGCTAAGGTTCATATCTAAACTTAAATAGACCTAAATATGTCGTTTAACAATAAGATGTATAAAACAGTTTTTTTTATAAAAAGTACCTACGTTATTTAACGGCCTTCAATTACGTTTTTTCCTCGCAAGGTAATCGCGAACTCTTCATTAATTCATGTTATCCCATTTATAGCGCTGACAATTTAATTTAATTCTAAACTGATGAAACACTAAAAAGCCGCACATCAGAGCTTATCAGTACCCATAAATATTATTAAGCATTAAACAAAATTGAAATTTAAATGTGAAGCAGTAAGGTCGAATTTTCTTTGTGGTTTTCTGCACAGTGGTCTCATTACCTGTAACGACTGGCCATAAGTTTCGCCAATTTAATTCTATCGTCTCATCGCTCATACAGCACTTGTATTTTTACGAGGACGAAATAAAAGACGTTTTTCTATACATTTCTGAACAGGGAAGTTACCAGTTGTGTGTGTGATATGCTCGCTTGTAACTCTTTATGAGTGTGATCGAAGTGAAGCCGGCTTTTATGAACACAGATTTCATTTGGTTTTTTGTATTGCGAAACAAAAGTATTAATCAACGCGCGTAGTAAAACTGATTCCATTATTTCCAAAACTAAACTCCTAATCCAATTATTGTTCGACGAATTTCTTTGGAAGCGTTAGAAGAAAATAAATTGTTATTTTTTGATAAAACAGCTAAGTAATGAGCTATGTCAGTTATTCATAGTCGGCAGGTAAACGAATTGTGTCAGTAATCATTTGTTGTCAGCTGTCTCATCTAATGAACGACGCCGAGGTTAGCAGGTGGCCGATAACTTTTGGGAATTACTGCGAAAATGCTCTTGTCATTTACTTGTAGTAAAGTACTGGAGCTTATGTAATTATGTTATGGAGGCAGGCACAAGAAGTACCTGTTTGTTGTTAGTTTACAGTGAAATTATAAAATTGTTATTGTAAAGGAGCTTGTGTATGATTACAGAGAAATTTAAAAGAACGAAGTATATCAATAGCCTGTATACGTAGTAGGCATTTGCAAAAATGTCTAGGGTAGTTGCTACGATAGCGTACTAAAATCTTAATAATGCGTAGCCATAGTACTACGGCGTAGGCGGTACTACGAAAGCGTAGCAGCTTGCTTGTAGTAGATGCTACGGTCATACGTTTCCAATTTTCTGAGTTTATTTGAATCAAAATACAAGCTTGCATTGATCAACAATGAGAGTAATTTATTTACACTTCTAGAATACGAATGAAAAAATAAAACTGCCGGAAGAATCCAGCGTAGCAAAACATCGGTAATTCAGTGTTGCACAATAAGTAGTGGAAGTAGATAGTATTTTATTGAGTACAATAAGAACTAGTTTATCTGTTGCAATATCGCGATCGAAAGAAAAAAGAAGAAAACCTCTAAGCGGTTTGTTACGTAAACCGTCGTTCATTGTTTGTTTAGACTTTCCTGCTGTTGCCAATAATCCGGGTCTTATATGTATTCAGCGAGTAAGCCTTCTATTTTCGTAAAATGAAACTTCGCCATTTCTAGCTTACAGGATTAATTTGGAGACAGACTTAGGTTTGTCCTAAATTTAAATAAATTAAAAGTAGCCGACTCAGGGCATCTATTCTTATCTTGCTGTGGGTGGCATGAAAGCCTTCGTCTGTATTTTTTTTTGCTGAGTTTAGTAGTAACTAAACTAATAAACATAAGTCGTAGTAACCGACAACGACTTATGTAAGTAAATGTAATGGTAAGTTACGGATGCTTTTTTTACTCTAAAATAAAATAGAGGTATACCTCTATACTACAGCCAATTCTTTATACAATAATTATATTAAACTGTCAAACACCAAGCGGTCACCGGTGACAGAAACCTATTGTTCTATAATTATGTCTATAATGGCGGTACTCGACGAGTTAATTTGAATTAAAAACTGAATTAAAACTCAGTATATTTCAAAAAAAAAAAACATGTCACGGTAATGGAACGTCAGAAAAAAATCATTAATTACAAAAGGCTAGAAACAAGAACAAACTGTTGGTAATCTGTGTTCATAATTGTGGGCGAGACACGATTGCCAAAACTTTAATTATGTTTTTGTGAGGACACGCCAGGTGCGCTGCCCTCGGTGCGAGCTGTGAACTTACAGCGGGTGACGTGACGCAATATAGTTACAAGTATTTCGATTATTGGAATAAACTATTATTCTTCAAGAAAAAGTACCAATGACATATTGGGCATTTAAGGCACTTAATGGCACTGTACAATGTAATACCCACTTTTCACTATTAATATTATGAGTCCCATGTAATAGGGGACGAGCCTACTGTCATATACCGGGCACAATTCCCTACTCCATGCTACTATTGAGATGCAGTACAGTACAGTACAGATAAAGTACAAATGAGATTAAAAATAAATAAACCCGTAGTACTTTGCCCGACCCGGGAATCGAACCTGGGGCCCTTTGCCTGGCAGTCGTACTTACGACTACTCGGCCAACAAGGCATTCAAGAGTAATTTGTGTAATTATCTTTTATTATACATACATACATCTAAGATTCATTTTAATACATTGTATTACATTTATTTAAACTGTCAAATACCAAGCGGTCACCGGTGACCGCAACCTATTGTTCTATAATTGTGTCTACAAAACCGGTACTCGACGAGTTAATATATTAATAATGATTAAGTAGCAAAAGCAAAGTAATATCCTACATACGTAAGTCATTGTCACATTCAGTACCTTGACTGCGTTATAAAGTAATCCGCTGAATCTTATATCTTGGATCGTGGAAAAAATGTTTATCAGCGTCGCGAAAAGGGTTTACTTAAATTTCAATTTAGAAAGCCGGACGTCAAGTGGGCTGAATAGAGAAGTTCAGCTTTACAAGTTTAATTTTTGCTTTTCCAGCGTTTGTGCGAATAAGCAGAAATTACAACAGAATTAATATTTACTTGCGTACTTTGTGTTCAGAACTGTCGGCTTGGAAAAATATGCGCAAGGATATAATGGCGGACAGAACACTTTTATGTTTCACTCCAGCTTTATTTGTTTTAAAGAATGTTGCTCTTTATATGTATTTCTAACCTTTCAAACGTAATTTTAATAAGTGGTAGGCGAGGTATGTCTATGTTGAAAGGCCGTAACTTCATGATTTTTTTCCAACAGTTGCATGATATATACATAACATAACAACATAACATAACATCACGCCTTTTTATCCCCGAAGGGGTAGGCAGAGGTGCACATTACGGCACTTAATGCCACTGTACAATGTAACACCCACTTTTCACTATTTATGTTACGAGTCCCATGTAATAGGGGGTGAGCCTATTGCCATATACCGGGCACATTTCCAGACTCCGTGCTACTACTGAGAATTTTTTAAAAACCCAGTAATACTTTGCCCGACCCGGGATTCGAACCCGAGACCCCTTGCCCGGCAGTCGCACTTGCGACCACTCGGCCAATGAGGCAGTCGTTGCATGATATATGTATATATATATATATAAATGAAACCCGTTTCCCATTGTCACGCTATAACTTGAGAACGACTAGACCGATTTGGCTGATTTTTTTTGTTGTGTTTATTATTGTTAGGAGAAGGTTTTTATGATCAAAATCCTACGGTAATGGGAGAAAACGGGATTGCGCGTACGAAGTCGCGGGCAGAAACTATTTATTTATAATTAATTAACTATAAATTGTTCATGAAAAATAACTTTTTTCTGCAAATACCCTTTTTTCGAAACTGAGTTTAATATTTATTTATTAGAATGCGGCAAGCGACGTACAATGGGCGGAGGGTCGAAGCGTATCGTGGGTGGCGTGGAGGCGTCTCCAGGAGACTGGCCGTTCCTGGCTGCGATCCTCGGAGGACCTGAGGAAGTGTTCTACTGTGCTGGTGTACTCATTGCTGACCAGTGGGTACTGACGGCCGCGCATTGTGTTGGAAAGTGAGTATTAGAGCTAGTTTCGAGATTTATAGAAGGATGTGCTCTTGTGTTAGAGAGAGCAGTATCGATAACAGCGAATGATCAGAGTTGGAAACAATTTAAAAAAATAATAGAAAAATCAAAGTATACTTTTGAACTGGCACCCAACATGGTATTATTATTTGTATAGCCACACGGACGTGAACGGCTGGACGATACAACTAGGCATCACACGGCGTCGCTCGCACGCCTACTACGGGCAGAAAGTGAAGGTGAAACGCGTCGCCCCGCACCCGCAGTACAACTCCGGCATCGCGCATGACAACGACATCGCTCTGTTTCAAGTATGTTTAATTATAAGTTAACAACAATGTTACATCTTCATTCTTAGAAAGAACGTCGAGTTTACTATCAACAAACTTGGCGCAACCATATCAATTTTATTTCAAACCGACCCTTGAATTTTATTAAAATATCTTCATTCCAATAAACCCAGTATCAAAAAACATTAAACAGTAAATCTTCTTGCAAAATTGAAGTCGAACCTCAAGATATTTTTCATATAACAACTGTATTCTGTCATCCAGCTATCAGTACGGGTCCGCTACCACGAGCAGGTGTCCCCTGTGTGCCTGCCGCCAGCCAGCCGCGTGCTCAAACCAGGCACGCTCTGTACTGTCATAGGCTGGGGGAAACGCGACGATAAAGAACGTAAGTTTGAATGTCTTCGTAGCTACAATAATAAGACACATAAATCTGTTAGATATACTAAATGTTGGTGTGAACTGTGAATCATCAAATTGTAGAGGTAGATACAATAAACTGAATTAAACTTCATTGAAGAACCAACAGACTTGGTTATGTTGAAATAAATACTTTCACCATGACTCATACTTCAACAGAACCATAGAATCCATCCTACAGATAAACGAGCAAGAAAATGACACCGTTATAGTTTGTGCAGAATTTTGTACAAGATTTTTTCGTTGTAGTGTCCGAATATGAGCCGGCAGTGAATGAAGTGGAGGTGCCCGTCCTCAACCGAGACCTTTGCAACCAGTGGCTGGAGCACCGCGACCTGAACGTTACCGAAGGTATGATTTGTGCTGGATACCCCGAGGGAGGCAAGGATGCTTGTCAGGTGAGTTACAATTTGGGCATCGCATGTTCCACAAATGATTCAAAGATTACGTACCTCTATACTACTGCGATCCTTACACATATGTTTGGTGTACACAAATGCTTAAATAATTAACACCCAATATTAAATTTAAACCAGTAGCTGGTACCCATTGTTCCCAAATATTGAATTAACGCGTATTATAGTAAAAGTTAGCTCTTGATGTCTTATTGATGGTGCTTTTAAAGATTAATTGAAGGGCGTTATATCAGTTTCTCAATAACAAGTTTACGAGGCAAGCGGTAATCAACCCGTTGTGAACACATTTTCATGTTGCAATAAATTATACAATAGCTAAATAGTGTTGATCGGTATTTTAAACGGATAAAGGAACTTTGTACTTGTATAATGTAATTATAATAAATACTTATGAAGAGGGCATTTTCGTAAACTGTATATAATTTAAATACTCCTAGGTAAGTTATATGTCTTAGGATACACGCGTATTACTCGTGGAAGACTTGTGAGACAGTTAAAGGACAAAATGTCTTATTACTAAAGAAAAAATAAACTGAAAGAAAAATAAGTTAACATTTTTCTGCTCGAGCAATTTGTCTTGAAAGTTAACGAAAAGCTCTTGACACACTAATAAAGTCCTCAAGAAAACATCGTGAAGTAATAAAACTAAAAAAATTCTAATACGGCGCCCAAACAAATATTTGTTCAGCGAATAGGTAAATCCAATAAGTGAGTAGGTTGGGAGCTGACGACAATAAACATCTCTTCGCTAACAACCGACCAATAAGGAGGCTCGTATTTACTCCACTCGTCCACCCGAATTCATTGGAGTTCCTTTATGAACGGCTACACTTTAATGGTTCAGTGAAGCGTGCTAATATCCCGGTCGAGATTTTATGTACTTTTATAATGTTGTTCCCCGATGTTAAACCTCCGCTGCTTATGAGAAATTCCGGTAGTTTCTTTGTGAATATTTTATATAAGTATTCATAATAGTTTACGAACTTTGTCGGAGGTGACAAAGGACTGACCTACATCGTGTCTCATAGGAAGAGTACATCGGACGATATTTTGTTTACATTGACGTTAAAATAAATGTTCAGAATACATCAGTTTTCATTATCAATCTATTTTCACAGTCTTTGACAATTTATTTATATCTTAACAGGTTTATTTCCTCTAACAATCTGATAAGAGTCCAGGCAACACCTGGACTCTCAAAATAAAATAAAAGTTTATAAGAAATGCTCGCTAATAGTTAACTGCTGTAGTAGAACATAAACCCTTATAAATACAGAAGAAATACTGAACTTATTTCCTTTTGTAAACTCGCGTTGTTGCTTGCTTGTTTTTAAAAACAAGATAACATCTATCAAAATTATGATATATATATTGAAAATATTATCAACAAGATAATATTCGTTGTATGTAACCAAAGTGTGGATCTGCCAGTCCATTATTTAACACATTAAGGCGAGATCAAAATGAAATTGAAACGAGTCAGCAGTTTTGGGCGGGTGACAATGGATGAGGGGCGAGGGCCGCTGGGACGTGTGGACAAAGCCTAAGCCTTGCTGACGTGTCGCCACGTCACGGCCACGGCTATGGGACAACAGGACCGTTCACTAACATGTTTATTCTACATAATGAAGTGGATCGGCTCAGATTCAGTGGATAGGATGTGCTTTTCGATGTTGCGACATGAATTACATTTATTTATTTAGTTTTTAACTAGACTTCACCATCATAAAGAAACGTTTACAATAACGCCAACTATTCGCAAACTCAATCTTAGCAAATTAGGCCCACTTTATTCCTTACATACTCGTGGCACGAATCAAGTCATTCAAGACGTTGACAAAAAAGTCACTACGTAATAAAATTGACTAAAAATACGAAGTGTACGCAGTTACCTGCAGAGTCTATTTTCGTGAAAACAAGTCAATTTCACTCCGATGTTATCCGTTTATTTCTTGTGACAACAAGTCACTTTTTTCCTTATTAGATTCCCTGCAAATGCGATCATTTATTTCCGGAAAAAGTAGGTGTATTCGTTCAAGTTTAAAAGTTGAAGTAATTTTAATAACATTTAATATTCATCACAACGAGTACAGAAATTGATTAGTTAAACAGCTAATTATATTATTTGCTTACCTTAATCAGAATGATGAAAATATAGCGTGTACATCTCTTTATTTTCAGGGTGACTCGGGTGGTCCACTCCTGTGCAAGGACCCAGACGACTCCTCGCGCTGGTATGTCGGCGGGATCGTCTCGTGGGGCATCAAGTGTGCCCACCCACGTCTACCCGGAGTGTACGCGTACGTGCCTAAGTTCATTCCCTGGATACACCAGCAGATGAGGCAGTACAATGACGATAACGCCAAGTCAGAAGACATATAAATGGCAGTCTATAAAGAGGCATCACTTTGGAATATAATTATAAATTCAAATATTTGGCAATACTATGTTTGACCTAAGAAGAAAACATTCTTATATATACTTGTATTTTGAACATTTTCTGTATTTATATCAAAGTTGAATTTATTGTATATTTTATTTACAATTAGGTTGATTATTATAGATAGTTATTATTGAGAATTTAACACTATTATGTACTTCATATTATACAATTTATTATTCTTAAGTGGTGTCAAAATGAACTTGACTTGATATGCCTGCACGTATTGCAGGCAACTATGACTACGACAATAATTATCGAATAATGACAATAAATTAATTAACGATGACAATAAAACTTATACAATCGTAAAATATAGTAGGTAAGTCAATTTTTCAAGAGAATCTAAATATAGAGGTATAATATACAATGAATATATACAATAAAATTCCGAAGCATATATGTATAGGTAAGAAGTCTTGGGGAGTTGACTTATATATTTATTGCTTTTGACAAAGACAGATGGCTAAATATTTTCACATATCACTCGTATATCGCGTGATGTAAATTATTTGAAGCTGTGATAGTAAATGATTTATTATGAAGCGAACAAGTCGATATTGTATCAAAGTTTACCCATGACTTGAAGTTGACTTTACAGTGACTGGGCGCGCTGCCGCGTCCCTCGATACTTTTTCTCGGGGTAGTCAGTCATCGGTGACGTAGGACTAATATTATAAATATTATGAAATCTGTTTTGATTCATGTGAATTTTATATGTAAGCTGCTTTTATAAGTAATGTAGTGTTCTCAAAGCTTTAGCAGACTTTTAGATTGTTTTTAATATTGTACCTACATACTTTGTTTTTCGTGTTTATTTCTACCTCTATTCTGTGTTAATGTAGAGAGATAATGTAGAGTGGAGGAACCCTCATTTGTCATTTGGGATCAGAATTTCAATGAACAATATCAAATAGCAGTAGTGGAGTCTTTGCAATCTTTCAACGTGTTGGAGCCCCGGGTGACAAATTAGGAGGTCCGTAGTAATTAAGTGTATGTTTGTTTGATGTTTGATGTTAGTAGTTTAGGGGAAAGTGCTTTTATAGAATAAAAATAAATCCCATTCACACGGATGCAGGTTAAAAAAATATAGATTAAAAACATAGACAATGATTGTTTATTAAAAAAAATAGGTGTTAATCTACGGCGTTCTAAAGTTCTTCCTAATGACAATAAATTATAAATGTTGAGTTTAGGTAAATACGATGAAATCGTAACAAGTAAATAAAGAATTACCAGACAATATCTAAAGTAAATATATAACATTAAATAGCAAAATGCTTGCGTTTATGACGCGAGCGGCCGAGAGGGTCCCGGCGTGTACATTGGTGTAGGACCCAGGAATACTATCCAACCTTATAATATAACGACAATAATAATTTTTGACAATATATTTACTAACAGACGTAGTTTAAGCTTTGTTAATATACAATTTAGATACATCTGTTTCAATATGTTTTTCTAAATGTAAGTAGGTGTCATTTTTAAATACCTTGACAATAACGGAAATTGTAATTATATTAGAGACATAGCTTTAATAGATACTAAGACATAGTATTATTAGATATAGTAGCTGTAGGTGTCGTAAATATTTTTTAAACTTAGGACAAAATATACTTAGTTCCTTTTATATGGGTAAACTTTTCAACTTTCGTATAGTATCTAAAAATGTTCTGCGATCCAGTATTGTCGTCTCCAGGGAGACGTGGTTATAGCACAAAGCTATGCTCAAACTAACTTAGGTGTATTTATATAAGTATAGAATGAAGTTAATGTTTTAGCGATGTGAACATGAACAGTAGCAAGCGTATAATGTGGGCTTACATAGGGGCGGTGAAATTATTTAAATAGTTAAATATATATAGGGATATCAGTATTTACATGGATACTTAGGCGTTGCGGTGTAGGTAGCTGTACTCTGTGCGTTCTAGGCATATCATGTTTGCATACTAGACTCATGTTTCGGCCTAAAGATATTGTCACGTGGTGTCAGTCAATTGTCTCACTGAGTTCACGTTCACATCGCATTAATTATATAATTCTACATTTACATGAAAGTATGGTTGTTGACTACTTATGAGTCTTCTTCTCAACTCGAGCTTTCTTAGTGTAACATTAAATATATATGTAATTACATAATATTAATATTATATCAGAGATTAAATTATTCATTTCGTAAGTATCACGATAAAAGGAATTAGGTTGAAATTTAATTTGATATATTTATATAAATGTCGATGATTTCATAAAAAATCTTTTCTACGTAGTGACTGAATTAAAGTACAGAATATGAAAACATGAGAACAGAATGAAGAGGTGAAAGGGAATGAACCAGATGGTCTGATGGTTATGGAGGGGAATGGTATTTTTAGTTTGTTCTCGTTTTTTCATAAACTCTAGATGTACCTTCTAGTTAGTAAGTTAGGTTAAGTAAACTAGAATAACTTAGTATGTTAGGGGCATGCTTTAGTGTTCTGTGACATCTTATGATACTTGTGATCTCTGCATTATGGACTCTGCATTATAATACTCCATACATTCGCTAGTTTATTTTCTAGATACTCGCCCATTTTTATTGCGTACTTAACTACTTATTATTTGAATTTCTTGCACAATCTTTGTCTTCTTTTAACTTATATTATATTTCTACTATGGTTTAATGGGGTTGGACGGCAATACATGAACAGATAAACGATACCCAGAGATCAAGTACCTACATGAAACAAATCTATCATATTGATATATCTAGTCTGAATATGTTTTGGATACTTTGTAATACAAAGAATTCTCACAAACTTGAATACATTCAGTATAATGTGTAGGAAGAAAATATAATTGTTGGATGTCGTATCTACGTTGTATATTCATTTGAAGAGGCGAGCACGATTCATTTGTTTTAGTCTATCCCAGTCACTTCTGTAGTAGCGAAGCTTAATTTATAGAGATGTGTCTCAAACGAAATAAGTTCGTTAATGAATTATAAATAAACATAAAAATGCATTGGTATTTGGCTTTATATAGAACATGTGTGGAATATGCATGTTCAGCTCTTAATGTTTATATGAACGTAGTTTTACATGTATCGCGTATATTGTATACTGTTGTAGAATATAATTGCTGTTGGAAAATAAATTCTATGGTAGACTATATTGTGTCGTGTTCAAAGCATATCTTCTCCGAGTCAGCAGGTTTGACTCCAACCCATAGTTATAGGTAATAAATTATTAGATACATACGTATTTGTAAAGAAATAGTGACTATCGTAATTAGCGACAATAAATATTTTGATAATGAACAAAAATTATATATAATTCTAAATTTCTACTGGTGGTTACATAGTGGTTAAGTTTTCATAGAAATAATAACAGAATGTATTAAATAGAATATAAAACTGGAAAATTGTTTACAACTGTATAATAGGTACCTATAAGAAATGGGCGAATATAATGAAGACCTAACCACTACATATCCGAGAACAACTTTACATCAAGCTTGGAACTGTTACGTTGCTTTAGTGGGTTTTGATGGTCGACAGTATTGTTCTATCTCCTAAACGATATCATCGAAGCCGCGTACTTCAGGCTAACATAACGGTTGTGTATTAAATGTTTAGTGGTGTACCCGTCACTAGTATGACGTCACTGTTTAGTGCTCGCATCGGTGTCCACTGGCCCCTATTGAATGTTGATCGTTGTAGAAAATATTTTTATTAGGTAATAATGAGTGTTTCTTTACTTACTTCTACTTAATGAACACTAGATCTCGTTGTTTTATAATATTCACTAATTTCAGTACAATGTCGATGAGGTTAGACGTATGATGTACGATTTATACTTGAAATATTAATATATTTATTTGTAGTTTCACTTTCATACTCTATCTGAGCTGGTCCTCAACTGTAACTTTATGTGTAAGTATATGGAGTGTCAAGTAACATCGTGGACATTGTACTGGAATATAATTTGTATCTCATTTCGACTCTGTTGAAATCTTTAGATATTTTTATACCTATGTAAGATGTACGAATGTTTAGATATTGTCAATTTCTTGCCAACGAGTATTGTACGCGCATAGTATCAATTAATATCAATTACATGCCAATATTATCTACCTACTCAATGTTGATTTGTTTGTATTGAAATGATTTACAAGAAAAATGAATTATTAAATAGTTGGTACCTACTAAAGATAGATTGAGATTTTTTTGGAAATTTAATTAAAAGGATTTTAAATGATTGTTGCAAATTGACCTATTACCTAATTAAATACTCACATCGTTGAAGGAAATGCTTTGTTTATCATAAACTGTATTTATAATTAGATGAAAAGACAATAAAAGTGATGTGACAATATTTCGACGGAACATTCCGTAGCCTTGTTTGTTGATTTATTGAACTTTTGTATTTTTCCAAACATCTAGACTTATGAATCAATCCTTCGTAGTTTAGATATTTGTCATTAAGAAAGAAACTTAGATTGTAGTAATATTGGGACAGGATAAATACTATGATACAATAATTTATATTTAAATAGAAGAAAGTCAATTTAGAGATGTAATTACATCGAAAAAATAGAAGAAAATGTATTATATCGAGTTCGACAAATTGAGATTTATCTATTCCCTATGTCCTAATATTACTACAATCTGCCAAAATTATATAATTATGTAGAAACGTAATAGATACGCACAAGTTACTCTGTACTATAAAGCCACTATTTTAGAACATTTCTGTTTATATACAAGCCATGCTGATACATACGTGTTTATATATATCGATGTTTATATACTTATGTGTGCTAGGACGGTGTTGCTTTCAAACTATTCGTGATTCCTGTTTTTATACGATCTTATGTGCTTCATATAATTAGTGTTATCATTAATGTATTGTAGGTTTGCAGTTTTAACGCGATGTTTCGTAAAAATCTTGGTGAAAACAAGGGCTTCTTAGATGTGATTTCCATGCATTTTAAAAAATTATGTCATTTAATTGATTTTTACGAATTTTTCTTTTTATTTGTTGTCCTTCAGTCTGCAGAAATTTTGTAATAATAATATTAATATTTTATCTGATCTATCGCACAAATTCTATATAAAAACTAAAATATGTTTACATTGTAATATGAAATTATTTTTACACCTCGTTCACGAATGTTTAGTGCTGTTAGTTGTCTTTGTGTAGCTTTACTTTGTTCCTCAAGCTTGGATTAAATAATATAATAAAATTTTGTGTATTTTTATCTACACCTTTAAATCTACAATCAACATGGAAGCATTCCAAACTAAAAGCTAGGGATATCTACATGAAACTAAATAATTGAAACTACAAAGTTATTGAATTAATATTTTACTAATGGATACAATATAGTTACATTAATCAACAATAGGTATAAATAACTAGATTAGTCACTACCCACTTAGTCGTGGTAAATTTCTTTACATAATCAGGTGACAGACAGATGACCGGAACAATTGACGCGACCATCACTCGACCCTTCTACACAAGTTATAAATACACGCGTTTAGCTTATAAATTAAATTTACTTTTTATATAAATTCGAAAATTAATGAATTTATGAGTTAAATGTGTTGAAGACAGCGATGATGGCGCCCTCTAGTCATCTCATTTGCGATTGTAGCGCCATCTAGGGTTGAGAATAACATTTATTTCTTATTAATTATTCTCAACACTAGAAATCAAAAAGGCGTTCGATACTAATATAGGTATGCAATGAATTGATATTTTAAAAAACTATATGCCATTACTTATTGCATTTTAGTCTGAGTTTTATTTATGCAACACAATTTGTCTGTTAAAAGTAAAAATTCATATTATACAGAGATTCTTGTTTATATTGAATTTTCACTTGAATATATACTCAGTCTAACAGAAAAACTAAATTTAGTTAACTAACTAAAAAGATGCAACCTCATAATTACTTCTACTATAGACAATACATAAAAATAACTAATTTAATAAATTGAGGACCGTTTTGCACCTGCACTAATAAATGGTTATTTATATCTTACAATGTACGTAATTGAACCATTTTCTTTGATTGACTTATAAATTGACACTTAAAATTTTATAACTAGAAATTGATACTCGTATAGAAAGTAGAGTGTTTTCGAGAAGCTAAACCGATCCTCTGTCGCGGAGAACCTAACGGGTAACCGGGGCTCCGGTTCGACGTGCAGGAGAAGGAAAGGGGTGGTTTTTAGTCAGTAAGAGTCTGACACTCCCTCCCGCCTCACCCAGACGGGAGCAGTCAATAGATCGTCATAAAAAAACCGATCCTCTAGTGTATCGATAAAACAATAACGTTCTCCATGTCGCATTTCGCAAAAATGAGTCTAAAATATTGGAGGACGACTGAATAGCCATTGGCCAGGCCAAGTAAAGGTCTCATTAATAAAAGGCGAACGCTGTCGCGGAGTCGCTGTAATTTCTGTCATTTTTGTTAATACACATATGAGATCGGTACATCGGATTTAACCAACGAAGCAATGTTAAAGTTTTTTTACTTTTCTTACTATTGAGTTACGTTACAAAACGGTCCTATATGAAGCATGGGTCTAAAGTAAGGTGTGCTCGCACAACATCCAAGTTCAGTCTTGAGTATATTCTCTAAATTGACTAATCGATTCATCTGTAGTAATTACAATACAAGGTTACAAGGAAAGCTTATACTCAGCATTCGCTAAGTACGATACGATGTTATACTTTTAATGTTTGATAACGATTTACTTTAAAAATCTAGTATCTTTAATGACAGAATGGTTGTTTGAACATTTAAGTGTGGATGAAATAGATTTATTAATTTCAAACTTAAAATTAAACTTATAAATGTAAAGTTAGAAGGTATTTAACAAAAAATAATATACGTTACAGTCCCAATAGAGGAATATTATGTCAAATCACGTAATAAACGTATTTACTAAACATTTAACAAAGGTGCGTGCGCGACACCACGTGGTACATGTGTGGCATCACTATAAAACATTCGATTACCGAATAATTCCGCTACTTCACATAATGTCCGACATTAAATTGTTTATAATATTCACAAAACTAATACGTGAATCATGATCTAATTACGATAATGAAGAAATAAAATCTATAACGACGTGCAAACTCGTCTGGAGTTATATAAAATGTAATACTGTTTACATACGTACAAAATTGGTCCATATCTGTCACACACCTTGTTAACAAAGACGTTTACTATTCAAAGTTTACTATTACAAAAGTGAGCTCATTGCTTTTACTTCATCAGTATCCTCTAGAACAAAATGTGAAAAATCGTTGCCAATATTAAGTCATCACAAGAAATTAAACAAACTAAGAGCATGTGAAAGATATAGTCCTACTTCAACCCGATTCCTACCGTAATTACAATCGACGTTAGTACAAATTGACAGTACACAAGGCTTTAAACAAACAACTATACAATATACAACTGAAACAATTAAATTCTTTAGCCGAACACCTACTTCAACAATTACTTCATAAGTACTCTAAATAAATGTCTTGAACAACTTTAGTCTTCTTATAAGAAATGGTCTGGCAGTTGTCTATAGTCTATCTGTCTACTCTACGTGCCTACCAAGATTGATGGACATATTGTTACTCGATACGAGACGAGTAGCTTATCGATACCGTGACGCTAGTGTATACAGCTGGGTACATGTCACCCCTCGAAATATCAGTCTAGTCAGTACTCATTATTGTCGACTAACGAAGACTAGTCGATATCAAAGGCGTGCTCTTGTACTCTGGGACGTCTCAAGTGTTTAGAAACTTAAACTAGAAGTACAAGGGCGTATCTTGTATGCAATAAGCTATCTCATTCATTCTCACATAAGGTTGAAGTCTGATTTACAAAAAAATATTTTCAAAACTGTGATCCAGACGATTTCTTACTTAAATTAATATAATAATAATAATCATATAGTACAGTCTAATTCATTTATAAAATATAACTAGTTAAATTTAAAATAATCAATAGATCTACACAGTACTATATTAAATAGAGCCTCAAGGCAGATAAGTTTTACAGATAAAATATAAAATTTATATCAACAAATTATATAGAGTGGTGTTTACTTAGTGGCTGTGTAAGTTGTTGTTTTATACGAAGACGTAAACAATATATAAGCTGCAGCAGCAATAAGATGATTCTTCTTAAGGAAGTTTTACTTCAGCAATAAAAGCAGCAAAAAAACATTAAATAAAGTCATTTAGAATATGTAGAAACTCAAACAGCCACTAAACAACCCCCTGTATAAGAAAATCTATGATTTCGATAACATATCAGTGACGACGATATAATTCATTTACTTAAATTTAATGATATGAAGCAAGCGCAAAGTTTACCAATTTCAAACAATTTAAAATGTTTCGTAATTATAATATATATTTTATATAATAAATATTTCTAATATAATAATACCTATACACGCTTATACATGGAACATGTACTCAGTTCGATAGATGAATACTCAGCTGACATTGAGCCAATGCTGTGAAGCATGGCTCATTCGTCATCAACTGTGTGGAAATTACATTGGTTTTAAATATACGCTTCGAATGTTCACGATAATAAATCCATGTATCGATTAAGTACATTCCATGCCTACCTTCGATACTTTTCAGTCAATAAATAGCCTCTTTCGAGAATATATCACGTACACATGTCTACCGCTAACAATATGAACGATCAAACATTAAAAATCTTTGGTGTGTTGAGTACTCTATGTTACTAAAATGAGTATTTAGTCGATTTACTATCGAATTCACACTTTTTTTTTCCGAATTCATAACGATTTTGTCGAAAACAATTGCTGCCGTATTTCGATAAGCATTTTCTTATATTCTTTGCCGTATAGCAATTTAAACTGAATATTTAAAAAAAATCCGAACTTAGTTACTTTGAAGTTTAAAGTTTATTTATTAATCAAAGTAAAAATGCAGCTTTATGCATATTATTAGTAATCGCGCGTCGCCAATTATCTAGCAATTCGATAGTATTAGGAAATTTTATAAATTGGACTTATGAGAATCAGATTCGTGAGAATCATTATTCTTCATACATAATAATTTAAAAGCGCATTTGATTTTTTTAAATGGTTGCAAAAAAGTGCAAGCCAATCATTTGATTGCAATAAAAATTTATGGTTTTTATCGATATTGTTGTATATATCGATATTTTATTTTTTATAGAGACATCTCCATTTTGTTACATTATTACAGTGTAACAAATATAAACTACAAATGGGTTTGTATGTAGTATTTCAAGTAATTAGTAAATACTAATTATTACATAGTTATTTGTCGATCGTCATTAAGTTAGATATTATTATTAAAATGTGTTTTATATCAGCGTTTAAGGTACTTTGGATCGGAATGGATAACCTTAAATTAAAATATTGGGACTACTTACTTCATTTTGTCAATGGGTTTCTGGAAGATATTTGTTTTATAGTATTGAAACTATGACATAAATTATTTAACTTTCAGAAATGTAAATAAATCTACCTCTATAGAATATAAAATTCAGTTCTATAAAGTTCTGAAACGTGATTTTTTCTG
Source organism: Spodoptera picta (assembly GCA_038387885.1). Lineage (NCBI taxonomy): Eukaryota > Metazoa > Arthropoda > Insecta > Lepidoptera > Noctuidae > Spodoptera > Spodoptera picta. Next base: position 1,510,158 of record JAZHFQ010000329.1, read on the forward strand.
GAGAAAAATTGTGATGTTAACTCCAAGCAATTAATAGAAGATTCTAGAAAGTATATACAGGGAAGACGAGGGTATTTTGCAAATTTCACCCTAATAACGATAGAAGTAAGATTCAAAAATAGATTTGTAAGAGACAACAGTGCTACATTTATAATTTAGTCTTTCAACATTCGCTGTTTGGGTTCTAAGTGTTTAGGCCTTTAACTAAAGTAATATTCATTCCGCTTTATACATCAAGTAAACCATCTTCGGAAGTTACTCTATTAACCTTTATTTTTTCGTTTCGGACTTCGTTATTTCAATAGATCTTTTCAATATCACAAATATGGGAATTTAAATAACCCAAAACCGCATTATACTAACCCGTCATACACGTTGTGAGTTCCTCATACATTGAGTACAAAACAAAATGATACAGAACTGGGACACTAATGGATTATTTCACTTCAAACGCCACACGTATGCATTTACTTCATTCATGCTTTAAGATACAAACTCATGAACACTCACATATTACCCTACTTTGTATTATACCAACGTGAGCCATTAGTGTGCCCAATTCTAAAATAATGAATAACCAACCTTGTACTTATTGAAATAAGGTTCTAATTGGACTGTTGTATGGACGCGAGGAAGGCGGGGTCGACAGAGGCTACCTTCGCCGTCAGGAACGCATGCATGCAAAACAATAAGCTCTGTAGGATCTGGCATTCTAGTTCCTGGAACAAAAATATAAGAACTTAATTCATTATACCGATACACCGACACATGATTTTCAATTGTATTACACAATAAGAAAAACCAAAGTCGATTGAATATATTTTGTTGTTAGGGATAGTTTACCTTCGTTTCAATAACTTTAGTCTCAGAATCTTGGAAGTGTAGTTTTAATTTTGATTTGCCATCATCACTGGATCCTCGGAGTTGAGAAAACCTGAACGACAAACAATAAAGTTAAAAATCAAAGGAAGAGGCCCTCTGAGTAACTAATGACGTCTCCTACTCATGGACAATAATTTCGACCTTACTGAATTTTAGTTTAGCAGCGATGCTTTGAAGGCCGTGTAAAATGCTTTTATAACTTTAGTCGTAAGTTGTATCTACTCACCGGTACGCCCAAACAGGTTTGGCCCCGGGCGTGCCCTCACTGAGTGAGAACCCGGCCGCCCAGTCTAACGTCAGTCCCGCCGCGCGGCCCATGTGTACTACTGTGAATGTCTTCTTCTGTAACAATACATACATTTATTGGTAATGCTGGTGCACATTATACAAGGCAAGAAGGATGGAAGAAAATGCCATGATCCTTTTTGATAAACCTTTTTGTTTTAAAAAGTATTCCACATCTGTGGATTATGTAAGACAAAAATAAAATTACTTTACGTCAACGTCTGTCAAGTATTTTGTTCTAAGAATAATTCGTTTATTATTTTTATAAGAATTAGGATAAGGTCGAAGAAGAATGTACGGAGACGGTAAACATGTTTGTACAATTTCGCAAACGCCTGAATGTGCGGATGTACCGCCGACCGCTAACTTTTTTCAGAGACAGGTTAGATATAAGTATTTTGAAATACGATTTGAATAATGAATCAATGAATTTGGACTAGAACAAAACTTCAGGGGCACCCCTTAGCAACACGAAAGGAACGTATTCACGGCGCTGATGAAGAGCAGAAGTATTTCTGTAAGGTGTCATTGCGATAATCGAATGTAGTAACAGTACGAATGGGTTTCACATTACTTTTGTTATAGTACAGTTATCATAGAGGTGACTATCGCCTGTCCCCAGCGCTGCGTGGTCCGCGGGCTGGTCCTGCCGAGCGCGTGGCACCACGGCTGTATGTTATAGTACAGTTATCATAGAGGTGACTATCGCCTGTCCCCAGCGCTGCGTGGTCCGCGGGCTGGTCCTGCCGAGCGCGTGGCACCACGGCTGTATGTTATAGTACAGTTATCATAGAGGTGACTATCGCCTGCCCCCAGCGCTGCGTGGTCCGCGGGCTGGTCCTGCCGAGCGCGTGGCACCACGGCTGTATGTTATAGTACAGTTATCATAGAGGTGACTATCGCCTGTCCCCAGCGCTGCGTGGTCCGCGGGCTGGTCCTGCCGAGCGCGTGGCACCACGGCTGTATGTTATAGTACAGTTATCATAGAGGTGACTATCGCCTGTCCCCAGCGCTGCGTGGTCCGCGGGCTGGTCCTGCCGAGCGCGTGGCACCACGGCTGTATGTTATAGTACAGTTATCATAGAGGTGACTATCGCCTGTCCCCAGCGCTGCGTGGTCCGCGGGCTGGTCCTGCCGAGCGCGTGGCACCACGGCTGTATGTTATAGTACAGTTATCATAGAGGTGACTATCGCCTGTCCCCAGCGCTGCGTGGTCCGCGGGCTGGTCCTGCCGAGCGCGTGGCACCACGGCTGTATGTTATAGTACAGTTATCATAGAGGTGACTATCGCCTGTCCCCAGCGCTGCGTGGTCCGCGGGCTGGTCCTGCCGAGCGCGTGGCACCACGGCTGTATGTTATAGTACAGTTATCATAGAGGTGACTATCGCCTGTCCCCAGCGCTGCGTGGTCCGCGGGCTGGTCCTGCCGAGCGCGTGGCACCACGGCTGTATGTTATAGTACAGTTATCATAGAGGTGACTATCGCCTGTCCCCAGCGCTGCGTGGTCCGCGGGCTGGTCCTGCCGAGCGCGTGGCACCACGGCTGTATGTTATAGTACAGTTATCATAGAGGTGACTATCGCCTGTCCCCAGCGCTGCGTGGTCCGCGGGCTGGTCCTGCCGAGCGCGTGGCACCACGGCTGTATGTTATAGTACAGTTATCATAGAGGTGACTATCGCCTGTCCCCAGCGCTGCGTGGTCCGCGGGCTGGTCCTGCCGAGCGCGTGGCACCACGGCTGTATGTTATAGTACAGTTATCATAGAGGTGACTATCGCCTGTCCCCAGCGCTGCGTGGTCCGCGGGCTGGTCCTGCCGAGCGCGTGGCACCACGGCTGTATGTTATAGTACAGTTATCATAGAGGTGACTATCGCCTGTCCCCAGCGCTGCGTGGTCCGCGGGCTGGTCCTGCCGAGCGCGTGGCACCACGGCTCCGCGCTGTTCATCCGCAGCCTGCAGCGCCTGCACAAGGAGCGCGCGCGCCACGCGTCGTGCGTGTGGCACCCCTACAGCCCCATCAAGTACTACTGGGACTGCATGCAACTCTTCTTCGTATTCGCTGTCTTTCTCTACATGCCCGTGCAAGTCTTCATCACATGTAACTACTCTTATTTACATTTCTTTATCCTTACTAATATTATAAATCGGAAAGTGAGTCTGTTTGTTTGTTTGTTCCGCTATCACACCGTAACTACTAAATCGATTGCTTTGAATTTTTGCAGACGTAAAGTTAGAAGTCCGGATTAAATAATAGGGTACTTTTTATCCCGGAAAAATTTGATATTCCCGAGGGAAAACAAAAGTATTGGTATAGATGGCGCTGGGTGTATTGGTATATTATTATGTCACAGGCTACTTTTTATCCTTTTGTGACGCGAGCGAAGCCGCGGGTAAAAGCTAGTTTGGTATAAAAAAAATCATCAGAAAAGTTCTCGGCATCACGTAGGTAGCAATATGTCTTTTCTAATCCGAAATAAATGACAGATTTTATTGTTTTCAGGTCCGTATTATTACGACCCGTTCATTTTATTCACTGACGCGCTGGCTTTCCTCAACGTTTGTTCCCTGTTCGTGACAGGCTATCTTGAACACGAACACAAAATTATCATCCTAGATCCAAAAATGATAGCGATAAACTACTTGAAGACAAACTTCATAACAGATTTCATCGGGTGTTTACCTTTACAGTTAATAGAACCATTTAATGAGTGCAAGTACCCGACTCATACAATCATGTTCCTATTTAAACTTCTAAGATGTACATCACTGAAAGCGCAATGGAAAAACGTCATCGGCCAATTGCAGCTGACGTACATCAACTACGTCGCGTTAAAGATATTTGTGATGTTGATCATGTTCTTTCATTGGATGACTTATATACATTATCAAGTACCAATATTATGCTATCATCTGTACGAAAGGACTGACGCTTTTATAGCATGGCTAAAACGGTTTCACATAATGACACATGAGGGTGGCGGGTATTCGATATTTCAGAAGTACAGCACGAATTTTTATTTGGTATGCGGGCTGTGTATCGGTGCAGGCTACTACACTCCGCTGGACACTCACTTCGTCCCCGAGCTAATGCTATCGTCGGGCATGGGACTGCTGGGGCTACTGTTCCTCACGTATGCTTTCTCCGCCCTCCTCCGCCTGGCGATATATCACCAGTTCGAAACTTACTGCTTCAGTGGCAAGTCCAGAGAGTTAGAGGAGTACATGGTGTTCATGCGGTTGCCGAAGTATTTGAAGAGAAAGATCAGATTGTTCATTAACTACAAGTTCAACGAGCATTTCTTCCACGAGGAGGCGATCAAGAACACGATCAACGAGCAGATCCGCCAGGACATCAACATGCACTGCTGCCAGCGACTCGTCATGAACGTGCCGATGTTCCAGGACATGCCGGTCGCACTCATCAACTCCATTATATTTAGTTTGAAGCAAGTATTGTACATGCCTGGCCAGGTACTTCACTTTGAAAACGTTTAGTCTCATCAGAGTTACACTACTCCATGTTTTAATCTTTGTTGATTATTATTTTACTGTTCGCAGAAGGTGGTAGAAGTCAACAAGCCTGGCAGGTCGATACACTTGATATCTTCCGGAACTGTGGCAGTTATGGATGCCACAGGAAGAGAGGTGAGAACACAGAATAATTTATTTGTCTCTACACAAATACTATACAGCAATACTCATGGCCTGGTAATGTAGGTGGCGCATCTACGAGACGGTGCGTTCTTTGGCGAGAACGCTTTGTTATCGCCCGGCATACTACGCACTGCTACCATCATCGCGCTCGAGATTACAGAGATTTATAAGTAAGTTTATGTAGATAAAGAATTTTACTATACGTTTTTGTTGATGCAAACAAAAACATGACAGAGGCAATACGCTTAATAACATGAGGTTATTTTTGTTTCAATCTATCGCTTGAGGGTTTTTTGAAAACTTTATTTTTAATTAATACCTTGCCGTCACCCGATGTAAGTCGGAATAAGATTAAATTTGGTTTTTCTAATAACTATCGTGAGACTCACTAAATTAACTAAAAATCGCGGGTTACTCACTATTAACTGAAAAAAGCTCTACTAGTTTCGAACCACAGAGGGGTTCTTCCTCATGAGAAGCGTGCGCAGTCTACTCGCTGCCAGTAGATTGCGCGATATCGCCTAGCGATTTTTAGTGAAGATTAATATAGTTAGAGGAAATGAATGTATCTGTGGTCCCTCGCAGCCTGGACAGCGCGTCGTTCGCGGCGTGCCTGCAGCCCTACCCGCACCTCAAGCGGCGCATGGACGACGGCGCCGCGCGCCGCGCGCCCGCCGCCCGCCACGCGCGCCCACGGCACAAGCCGCCCACCAACTACACTTTTACTAAGTGATATCCCCTTCACTTTCACAACCACTTTAATTTATGTAATTACTTAAGTTGTTTTTCAATAAGTAAGAAACAAATACCTAGTGAATTCTCAGTTGTTTTCTTTTTACTACATTTTTTATTATTTCTACTATGTGTTAATTTTAACATAATAATAATAGTAAGAGCGCGGGCCCGTATGGACGTGTTACGTATCGTGTGTGCTATTATAATATATCAAAAAATATTTATTTTTCATTTGAAAGTTTTAAATGGAACCGAAGTGTAGCGGCTGCGATGCAGTCGTTAGTGACTCACAGTTCATGCAGTGCTCGCGAGTGCAGTGTAAGAAGAAATTCCATCTTATCTGTCTGGCCTTAACGATGGAAGATGTGGAAGCTTTTACGCCTGAATACAGGAGTCTATGGATATGTCCCGAGTGCACATGCACAATGCCGAAAAGGGGAAATACAGATACACCTGTCCGAGGAACTATAGTCACCAGCAAAGCGTTTTCACCGAGCAATGTGAACACCGCCGAGAGAGGCAGTCGACGGAATACAAGCGAAGTAATTGATACGGATAGCTTACTTCTAGACGAGACACGGGAGTTTCGAGGGGAGGTGAAGTTTTATTTGGAGGAGCAGCGGAAAGAATATATAATAATGCAAAATAGATTTATCAATACGGAAACAGAGTTAAAAGAATTAAAAAAAATGCTGAGGGTATTACAGCAAAAAGCGAATAAAGTTGATATACTTGAAGCACAAATTAAAACTTTAATGGATAGAAATGAGACCTTAGAAGACAGTCTAAAGAAAAGTCAAGCAAAAGTGTCAAGTAATAGTGAGGAAGGCTGTACAAGGCTTAGACCGTCTTTTGCAAAAATCGTCATAGATAAACAAAAGCAGGTAGTGGGCAATAAAGTGCCAGCAAAGGAATTTGTGGCCACGAAAGCAGCGAAAGTAGTGTCGAAGGAAGAGCAGATGCCAGTGGTAAACAATGAGAGGTCTGGGAGTGTTTTGGTCGAGGAAAATGAAGATCTAGAAAAAGAGGCAAATTGGACTACTGTGGCAAGGAAAAAAACCAGACACTCGAACAGTGAAGTTAAAAAAGGCGGAAATACGAGTGTAATTGACATACAAGGAACGGAAAAGAAAAGATACTTGCACGTATGGCGTTTACAAAAACAAACAACAGAAGAAAGTTTAGAAAAATATGTAAGGAATATTTATGACGAAGAAGTACCAATCAAAGTGGAGAAAATAAAACATAAAACTGAGAGGGATTATGCATCATTTATCATTGGAGTTCCGGAGAGCAAATATGAAAAGTTATGCCAGCCTGAAAGCTGGGCCATTAATATAGAATTTGCGGAATGGGTGTGGTTTCGTAGACCAATCAACCGCCCCAGAAACCCTGAGTGACTCTGTCGAAATATTTTATCAGAACGTGCGTGGTCTTCGGACAAAGTTGGAAGAATGTTACAACAATATTTCAATGGCAAATGCAGACTTGTTCGCCATTACGGAAACCGGTTGCAATGACTCCATCCATGATGCAGAATTATGTCCACAAGGATTTACTATTTTGCGGTGTGACCGAGCAGATGGGCGGAAACAAGGCGGCGCGTGTCTAGTGGCCACACCGCGTTTTGAGTTGCGGCGAGTGTCATTACCCGATGACGTCAACGTGGACGATCATATGTTCGAACTGGTTTGTGATACTGTTTACCTACGCAACAGATTTTTGTTCTTGCTTTGTGTCCTGTATATTCCACCTGGTAGTAGTGACAGTGAATATATGATAATGTTTAACATCATAGAACAATTATGTAATAAGTACAGAAATATACTAGTTTTAGGTGATTTTAACTTGTACTCGTGCTCTGTAACCATAAAGAATTATTATGAATACTTCGAAACTTTCTGTGAATTCACTCAGTGTAACATAGTGAAAAACTGTAATGGTCGTCATTTGGATTTGGTGCTGAGTACACTGACGGAGGGAGGGAGTGTGAGCGTGCGCGCGGCTGAGGCTCCGCTTGTACCGGTAGACGCGTACCACCCGCCGCTTGTACCGGTAGACGCGTACCACCCGCCGCTTGTACCGGTAGACGCGTACCACCCGCCGCTTGTACCGGTAGACGCGTACCACCCGCCGCTTGTACCGGTAGACGCGTACCACCCGCCGCTTGTACCGGTAGACGCGTACCACCCGCCGCTTGTACCGGTAGACGCGTACCACCCGCCGCTTGTACCGGTAGACGCGTACCACCCGCCGCTTGTACCGGTAGACGCGTACCACCCGCCGCTTGTACCGGTAGACGCGTACCACCCGCCGCTTGTACCGGTAGACGCGTACCACCCGCCGCTTGTACCGGTAGACGCGTACCACCCGCCGCTTGTACCGGTAGACGCGTACCACCCGCCGCTTGTACCGGTAGACGCGTACCACCCGCCGCTTGTACCGGTAGACGCGTACCACCCGCCGCTTGTACCGGTAGACGCGTACCACCCGCCGCTTGTACCAGTAGACGCGTACCACCCGCCGCTTGTACCGGTAGACGCGTACCACCCGCCGCTTGTACCGGTAGACGCGTACCACCCGCCGCTTGTACCGGTAGACGCGTACCACCCGCCGCTTGTACCGGTAGACGCGTACCACCCGCCGCTTGTACCGGTAGACGCGTACCACCCGCCGCTTGTACCGGTAGACGCGTACCACCCGCCGCTTGTACCGGTAGACGCGTACCACCCGCCGCTTGTACCGGTAGACGCGTACCACCCGCCGCTTGTACCGGTAGACGCGTACCACCCGCCGCTTGTACCGGTAGACGCGTACCACCCGCCGCTTGTACCGGTAGACGCGTACCACCCGCCGCTTGTACCGGTAGACGCGTACCACCCGCCGCTTGTACCGGTAGACGCGTACCACCCGCCGCTTGTACCGGTAGACGCGTACCACCCGCCGCTTGTACCGGTAGACGCGTACCACCCGCCGCTTGTACCGGTAGACGCGTACCACCCGCCGCTTGTACCGGTAGACGCGTACCACCCGCCGCTCGACATCTCGGTCATTAAACACACGCGCCTGCGCCGGCACCTTGGCTCAGCAGGCTCAGCGACACCTAACAATAACGCATGTGTAGTAGACGGATGGAACTTTAATAAAGCAGACTTTTTATTATTATACTCATTAATTACAGACGTGGATTGGACTCCATTGTATGACATGGACTTAGAAGTAGGTTTAAATTATTTTTACTATATTATTAATTCTATTATAGATGACTGTGTACCCAAAAAAAAGCGAAGTCGTGTAAACTCAAGATACATTTATCCTGAGTGGTACACTGTTGAAATAATTCGCAACATAAAGTTGAAAGCTGCTCGGCATAAGCAATACAAGGTAAGCGGATCAAGGGTCGATTACGAAGCATTTGCTCGATGTAGAACTAACATCAAAAATATGTTAATAATAGCAGAGGAACAATACCGCAGCCGTGTCCAAGAGCAGATGCTGAGTGATCCTAAATCCTTTTGGAATTATGCCAAGTCCAAAAAAGGTAGGAGAAGCCCGCGAGCAATCTTGAAAGACGGTGTGCCATTATCTGGGCAACGGTCTGTGGAAGAGTTTGCGGCTTACTTCTATTCTGTGTATAGGGCTGAACGACCGGAGTTGGATGTAGACGCGGCTGTAGCCAGCGCGGGTGCACTGGGACCAATTACAGTTAGGAGATGTGAGTCATGCGCTCCGAGATCTTAAACCAAAACGCTCCGCAGGGCCTGACGGCATCCCGCCTTATATATTCAGAGATTGTCGAGTAGCGCTGGCAAAGCCGTTACTCTATATATATAACAAGTGCCTCAAAGCGGCTGTGTTTCCAGAAGAATGGAAACTTACCCGCGTTGTTCCGGTTCCGAAGGCAGGGTCAGCAGAATCGGTGGATGGGTACAGACCAGTTGCAGTATTGTCTACGCCAGCGAAAGTATTGGAGACTGCCATATACAAAAGTATATATCTTCAGGCTAGTGCACAATTGTCAGAAGCTCAACATGGTTTCCGACCGGGAAGAAGTACCACCAGTAATCTGCTCTGTCACATGGCTCATCTGGTGCCGACGGTGGATAGTGGGGGACAGACTGATGCTGCTTACTTTGACTTTCGTAAAGCATTCGATCTTGTCGATAATGATTTATTACTTGAAAAGTTTGCAGGCGTCGGTTTTACCCCGCATTCACTCCGGTTTTTTGCTAGTTATTTGAGGGATAGGCAGCAATATGTGGAATATGCGGGACACGTGTCAGACCCATATTTCACGAGGTCCGGGGTGAGTCAAGGGAGTAATCTTGGCCCGTTGGGCTTTCTTTTTGTGGTTAACGACTTGCCGGGGGTGGTCTTAGACGCATCTTGTCTGTTGTTTGCCGACGACCTGAAATTGTCCCTTGAAATAAAGAGCATCGATGACTGTGTTAGGCTACAAAGGGATATAGATAGGGTAGTGAAATGGAGCAAGGAAAATCTATTACAATTCAATAGCTCGAAGTGTGTTACCATCTCATTTTCTCGCGCACACAATCCCATTTTACATACCTACTATATTGACGGGTTACCTATGAAACGGGTCACAGAAGTAAAGGACTTAGGAGTAACATTTAACACTGGCTTGTTTTTTCGAGAACACATCATGCGGAACTGTAAAAAAGCATATAGAAATTTAGGTTTCATGCTGCGTACAGTACGAGGGCTTACTAATGTGAAAGCTATTATAGCATTATATAATGCATTGGTGAGAAGCCAGTTAGAATGTAATGCAGTCATCCTGGGCTCCGCATGAAACTAAATATAGTCTCATGCTGGAGAAGGTACAAAATAAATTTATAAGATATTTGTATAAGCGCTATTACGGAGTCTATCCCTTTTATCCATTAATGTATCCCACCTTATTTATTTTAGGTATGGTTGGATACAATGAGCTAAGGGTTAGAAGGGATCTTGCATTAGCTTTATATATATTTACATTGCTAAGAGGGAAAGTGCATAATGCAATTATTTTAAGCCAGGTGAGTCTGTACGTTCCGGACAGGTACGTGTGGCGACGGCGACAGCCACGACTGCTGGCGGAGCCGCGTTCTCGGACCAACCTTCTGAAGGACGCGGGCACTCCGCACGCTCAACCTCATAGCGAGTGAGACGGACTTATTTTACTGTTCTCTGAGTGAATTCACAAGAAATGCTTTGTTTGTAAGTAGTTATAGGCAATAAGTCAGGATTAAATAGTTCGCATTTATCGCATTGGGTCATCCTGTAATGGTAAATGTAATGTAAGTAAGTAAATAAATAAATAAATAAATAAATAAATAACACTGACAACTTTTTTTACCTGGAAAAAGCATAAGTTAACACAGAAAATTCTATCCAAGCCTACAATAAAAAGATTCGTACTGACCCCGAGTCGTATAACAGAGTTGACAATGTTGGTGGTCCATGCGGCCTCGACCCTGAGTAGATCCTGCCTGGTCTCGGCACTGAAGTACCTGGGCCCGGGCGGCGCGGCCCCGGCCGGCCCGGGCGCCGAGCTCTGTACTAGGAAGCAGTGCTGGCGCCAGTCCACCGTCTCGCTCTCCTTCACCGTACGGAACATCGTCTGGTAGACCTTCAGGCTCTCTGGACATTTCGCCAACTCTGTACTCGACATCTAAAACAAATGTCAGAATTTTATACCAGTCTGCAATCTTTTATACAAAAAATATTTTTTGTTCGATTAGTTTCGGACTCGATCAGAGACCTCGATCAATTACAGTCTCAAAAAATAATACAATGATGAGAGTAAACCGCATGAATATTATGTAATTTAGTCTGCAACTCTGTTGAAACAGCTTTTATTTAGCGTGACTAATTTATATTTAATTATTTTACTGTGAAAAATGTGTGTCTTGTCTATAAAGCAATAGTAAAGTCATTACTTACGGGTGGAACATCGAACAACATAACATCAGTTCCCTTGAGTACGAGGAACTTGGGTCTGTAAGTCTGCCAGGGTTGCTGAGCTTGTACTACTCCCTCGTGGACCCAGCCCATGTACTCGATGCGCTCCCCAGGACCGAAGTGACGGTTGAACAATTTCATCTGAAATTAGGAAACAACTGAATGTAGATTCCTACTCAATATACTCGATACGAATCATACGCATTTTTGTCGTTATTATTAGATGTTCAAAAATGCGATTTAGATCTAATTGTAAAAAAAAAATTGTTTGAAATCAATAACCCAATCATGCAATCATTTGTACTCTGACATGACTCAATCTTAAATGAGTGTTTACCTGCAGATTAGTAAGTCCTACAATGTTGTCTGAAATACTTTTTAACCACTGAGAAAGTGCCGCCGGGTCCTCTGCGTGGATCACTCCCGTCGTTAGATGAGGACGGGCACCACGAACCTGGACACAAACATACAACAGTATATATTATTATAATGTTCTAAATGATACTGAAATGGGTGATTTTTAGTGCCGACATACCTCAAACGCGCCAGGTCGTAGTTTATCTGTTCCTAGCACGTATCTTGTGACGTAACCCATCATCAATGGAACTGTAATATTAATACAGATGTATTAAAATGATATCCCAAAAGTTGGATCTTAATTTTTTTCTGTAGAAACTGGTGAATAAAAGGTAGTGTGAAACTAAAATATTTAGAAAAACGTGACATTAAATAAAAGTTTTGGCTTCCGGTAAAAGGACACTAGAATTGAAATGTGGTTAGATGAAAATGAACAAATTAAAAAAGATTGATGATTATGAAATATGGGTTTGTGAAGATGCCTAATAGAAGATAATGAAAGAAGATGGTAGAATGAGGATAGTTTGAAGTAGTATTAAAGTAGAAGTACCGGAGACGACGTCTCGCCAGTCCCGGTTGGTGTCGGGCACGTCGGAGGCGACGGAGGGCGGGCGCGAGGCGCGCGCGGAGCCCGGCGCGGAGCCCGGCGCGCTGCCCGGCGCGGAGCCCGGCCGGCTCGCCGCGCCCTCCTCGCACTCGCCCCACGCGCTCTGGCAATACATGCACTCGTATCACTAATCTAGACAATTTTCGACCCCGGTCGAACGAGGTCGTAGAGCATCGACGTTTTTAAAATTAATTGTGGGATAAAACCGCAAATATGGCTTCAGTTTCTTTTTTTCCAAAGCTAAGCTACGTATTAAAAGCATCCGCCCTAGTGCAGCTGGTACTTTTGCTGGCATATTTGGCTTAGCCTAAGCCAAATATGCAAAACATTTTATATGCCTCTTCCCTTTACATGATCCAAAAGAACACTGATATTGTACGGTTAAGTACACCTTGCTTAGGTTCGCTGGTAAAGATGTTTGCTTCTTGAAGTTAAGTCAGTTGAGTTGATGAGTGCAAAGAGCAAGAATCACTTATGATACGTTTATTAGTTAAGTTATACAAGTTGAAGGTTGGCGATTCCTTTCTCTATCGTTGGTTTATTAGCACACGCCGAGTTTACTTAATCGATGACTATTTATACTTAAATTACGAACGCGCGACGCGACATAGTTGCCGCATCAGCACTACCCATATACAGCGTGTACAGTTTAAGACTGTACATCTTGCCACCCCAAAAGAAAAACTAGTTAATATAAAAGATAGAGAAAAGGAAAAGCCATTACAAAGCAAATTATTCATTAGTCAAAATTAAATGCGACGTTTCTTGTTCCGGTTCTGCTACTTCGGCGAGATGGCCCAGGTTGATGCTGCTCCGGGTACTCCTCGCTCGGTGATGCTGTTGTGGCTGATTCATTGAGCCGGTTGTCACTGGTTCTATGGATAATTTGTAGTTCAATGTCTTGATGTTCTTCGTTATTCGATGCGCTTGGTTGTTTAGTTGAAATCCTGCGACAACGCTTCCTTCCAAACACCACAAGCAAAGCAATTGCGGCAGATGCTAACTAAAATAAGGTAGCTGATAGCATATTGATGAACATCGTGGTGAGTTGTCGATTTTCATTTTCTTGTTGTGTTTTAACCTTATCCTCTATATTCTTCATTTCTACTCTTTCTGCAGTGTCTTGGAATTGATTAGGAACATAAGTGTACGTTAGATTAATGATCTTATTTATAGAGCTGTCCAAAGTAGGAACAGATAACTCGTAGTCCATCTTCAAGTGACTGTTATACTGGTGCGGAGTGTAAATTGTCAAATCTTTGGACTGCATTACACATCCTTGAGTTATAGAGACTATGCTCGATGACGTCATAGTGTACGTCGTCACGTCGTTGTTACAAATGGTACGTAATGTGCATATGTCGCAGCAAGTCGCTAACCAGCTGTTTGAAGAGTGTAATTGGATCCACGCGCCCTGGCAAACTGTTCGTTCCATATCGCACGGCGCCGTGTTGTGATGCGACAGCTTTTTAGCCTCGCATGGTGCACGGTTGCTATGCAAATTTAAAGCCGGCAGGTTTTTCTTGCAAAAGTAAATATTTGATTTTTGTTGCAGGCATTCCTTGAAGTCTTCCTTTGTCAATGAGATATATGTATTCGTTTTGAGATGTATAGCGACATAATCGGATGATATCTGCACATGTCTCATGTATGGGTTTGTATCTGCTCATGTATGGGTTTGTAGATAATGAAGTCATCGTTAGCGATAAGTGGTATGTGAGCCTCGAAGAGGAAGTATACTTCTGTTACTCGAGCCTTCACATTTATTATTTTATAAAGATCCTTTATGTGCTCCTTATAATTGTCGACTGGCAATGACACAGTTTTTGGAAGACTTCCCGATATTTCATTTAACTGTTCGATTAAGTGTACCGGAGTTATTAAATGCACATCTAGATGGCCTTGGTATATGTTCGTCAGCGTGTTAAATAACATTTCTTGGAAGGTTCTCATGTTGTTGATTAGAAGAAATGTTGTAAAAGACGCAGAGTTTATGTAAGAAGTTGCTGAAAGTATCTCCATCTCAGACTCAATAGAGGCCAATTTCTTATTAGTTTGGTTGACGAACTTATCAATTAGCTTGAACTGACGCTGTATGTTGTCTTCACTTTTCTTCAGGACATCGTTTTCTAGTTCTACAATACTTGTCTGATTTTTTATTAATTCAAACAGGTAGTCTTCATTGTTCTGCAGAGACTGAATATCGTGTTGATATTTCTCGGCAAAGTGCTGATCGAGTATCCCAAATAAGCTATTAGCTAAATAACCCACACCATCGATTAATCCTCGTTTCTTTCTGATGCTGAGGTGTTTGTGTGGATTTATTAAAACATAGTTGTAATAGCGGAGAAGTTGAATTTCGTGTTCCAGTTGTTCTATAGTTGTTTTACACAGTGTTTCGTTTGGTCACAGACATTTTTCAAATGGTTAAAATAAGTTTCAATGCGGTTAGTTCCTTCCCAATAATTAGTTAAATTATAGTACATAACTAAAATCCATTCGTCGTGTATTAATTGCATTCTGCCAATTTCATCATAGTATACGGGCCGCTCATGTTTCAATCTTGTAATTTGAGCTCCCGGCGCTTGGCGCGTGCCGTCAATAGCGCAATGTGATACCGACATAAATGTAAACATTGATAATATTGTAATTAAAAATGTTGAGAGACATTTATTGGATTTTGTTCGATGTTTCTTAGCTGACGTCGATTGAGGTGCGCTATCTTGCTCACCCGTAGTTTCAGCGTCTGAATTTAATGGTAACGGTGATAGTTTTACTACTGGGCGTTTGATAATTCCCAATTTAGTTTTTATGGTTGTGACGGGAACATAACCGTCAGCTCCAGGATGTGTCTCCATCACTCGTCCCAAAGCCCACTTGGCCGGTGGAAGGTTGTTATCTTTCACCAGTACAATGTCACCTTGTTTGATGTTAGTTGTAGGCTTATTCCATTTGCTACGACTTTGTAACGTAGTAAGATATACATTGGACCAATTCTTCCAGTACTGGTTGAACATTTGCTCGAACAACTGCCATCTACGACGTAAATCGACATTGTTAACTTCCGGACAGTTGGATAGCGGGAGTGACAATGTTGGGGTTCCTGTGAGAAAATGACCTGGAGTTAGGCAATTATAAAACTCTTCCGGGTCTTCGGTAAGATGCATAAGGGCACAATGGTCGTGAATTCAGACACGCCTCTATTTTAGTTAAGAGTGTTGTGAACTCCTCATAGGTCAATTTTTGCTCTCCTAATACCCGACGCAGATGGTATTTCATTGATTTAACCGCCGCCTCCCATAGTCCACCAGCACTGGGCCAACCTGGTGCGTTAAAGTGGCATTCAATTTCTAGGTCAGCTAGTGTGTTCAACAAGTCTGATGATAATAGCTGTCGCTTAAATATTTCAAATTCTTGTCGAAGTACTCTTGCAGCGCCAACGAAATTAGTGCCGCAATCTGAGTACATGTGCTTGGGCGTTCCCCGTCTTGCACAAAATCTTTGAAAAGCGGCTATAAATGTCTCCGTACTAAGGTCAGAGACGAGTTCAATATGTACGGCTTTCGTAGCCATACAGATAAAGATTGCGATATAGCCCTTTGACGTTTTGACTCCCCTGCCCTTGTTAAGCTTGATGTCAACATTCCCGGAAAAGTCAACTCCGGTATGTGTAAACGGTCGACAGGGTGTTATTCTATACTGAGGAAGATTACCCATTATCTGATGATTGTCAGTCCTTTTGAATCGATGGCAACGTATGCATGTTATCAGTTCAGCCTTCACAGCACGGTTCCCACCGATGATCCAGTACCGTTGCCTGATATGTATGTCAAAGTCAACTGGGCTCCTCCATGTAGCGTGATAGTATGAGCTTGTGCAATTAAAAGTTGAGAGAAGCGTCCCTTATGAGGTATTATCATTGGATGTTTCATGTCAGAAGGCAAGCTTGAGTTCTTCAAACGACTTCCAACGCAAATAATCCCATGGGAATCTAAATAAGGATTCAGTTTATAAATGGAACTTTTCCTGGATACAGTTTTAGTTTGTAGCAGTTGAATGTATTCGGGATTGAATTCCAATCGCTGCACATGAATAACGATACTTCTAGTTGCTGCGCTTAGTTCGTTCGTTGTTAGGTGTGCGGTGTTTGATTTCGCCTTAGTACGCATATTTGCTATGAAGCGTTGTATCCATGCGACGACTCGCGTTATTCGTGTCAATGAACTATAATTGTTCATTATAGTAGTTATTACGTGATCAGTTGGCTGCGTTGGATTATATTTTGTTGCAACGTGGTTTATGCATTCAATGTTAGTTGTGTATGAGTAAAGATTTTCTTCCATATTTTCCTGTTTAGTTAAAAAGTCAGGGCCTTGCCACCATAACTTGAAGTGGAGTAATTGGCTAGGCAATAGCCCTCTTGAGGCACAGTCTGCTGCGTTCTGTTCAGATTTCAAATATCGCCACTCGTTCGCTGGGATTATGCGTTTAATACTTGTTACTCTGTTAGCGACATACCACATATGTTCCCACCTTGACGAGTCACCTTGTATCCACGCCAACACAACTTGTGAGTCTGACCAGGCTTTTATGGAGACATCATATACAGTGAAAGCTTCCTTTGTTTTCTCCATGAGGTTTGCCAACAGCTGAGCGGCACATAGTTCAAGTCTGGGCAAAGTAGTTTTCGGCATCAGCGGGGCAACCCTCGTTTTCCCGGCAAGTAGAGTTACTATGGGAAGTCCATGTTCGTTGAACACTCTGCTGTAAATGACACAAGCGTAGGCTTTCTCACTTGCATCACAGAATCCGAGTAGCTCGACATGTTGTTTATACTGTATCCAACTTGTAAGGGACATGTTTTTGATAATAGATAGGTCAGTTTTTAGTTTCATCCAATCGGTTTCAATGTCACTTGGAACTTCGTCATCCCACGCAAGTTTACTCATCCATAGTTTTTGGAAAAGTAACTTGGCTTTAATAGTTACTGGTGACAACCAGCCCAGAGGATCATAAAATCTTGAGATATTAGAGAGTAAGGATCTTTTCGTTTGGCGTTTATGATGTTTTATTGGCCAGTTGAAGTGGAAGGTATCGCTACTGGGATTCCATGTGAGACCTAATGCCTTTGAAGACTCTTCATTTTTGAAATCGAACATCCTTTTGTTTGAGATTTGATCTTCACTTAGGTTTTTTATTAAATCTGGGTGGTTGGCGGTCCATTTCCGCAGATTCATGCCTCCTCCTCGCAATAGTTGGAATAACGATTGTTGTAAATGTTGGGCATTCTCAATATCGTTATGACCGGTGATTACGTCATCCATATAACACGATGTAATAAGAGTGCGAGCTGCTTCGGGGTACTTGTGACCATCATCCGTCGCAAGTTGTTTCAATGTACGCATTGCTAACCATGGTGCAGCTTTCGTGCCATACGTGACAGTGCGCAATTGGAATGCCTGCAAATTGCCAGAAGTCGAGTTCCGCCAGATGATTCTTTGAAGATGTCGCTGATCTTCGGAAAGCCAAAGGCAACGAAACATTTTCTCTATATCAGCGGTGAATGCATATTTGTACGTTCTCCACTTCAATATGAGACTCAGGATGTCCTTTTGTAAATTAGCTCCGGTTTGCATTAAGTTGTTCAAGCTATAGCCAGTTGAGCTCTTCTGCGACGTATTAAACACGACTCTTAATTTTGTTGTCAGTGCGTTTTCTCTAATAACCCCATGATGTGGTAAGTAGTAACATTTATTCGTAGGCACGTATGATGCTGGTTTCATGTGACCGAGGTCCGCATATTCTTTAATAAATTCTTGGTACATGCCACGAAGTTTTTCATTATTTTTGAGTCGTTTTTCTAATTGTAAATACTGTGAAATAGCTGTGGACTGAACTGCCTAATTTATCTTCAAAGTCAAAACATAGCGGCATTTTCACAATGTATTTCCCATCTTCCGATCGTAAGACAGTTTCTTTATAAAATTGTTCACATTGATCGTCTGTTGATGAGTCTTGGGGAGTTTCTATGTCTTCAATATTCCAAAACCTTGTAAGTTCTTCTAAGTTTATCATAGTTGCGTGACAATTTACAGTTTTCATCTTGCCACACAATATCCACCCAAGGTGTGTTTGTTGAGCAACAGGAGATTGGTTGTATCCCTTTAAGACACCGTCCAGGATGATATCGGAATATATATCGGCTCCTAATATGACATCGATATGACGTGAGATGTCGTATTCTGGATCCGCTAGTTTTAAGTTCCCCAGATGCGGCCATATTGTTTTTTCAAATGTTTTATTAGGTAGGTTATTAGTTAGTTTTTTCATAATGAGGGCTTGAGTTTTAAAGGTATAATCGGAGTGGATTGACTGGCATATCAAATTGAGTTGCCCTCTGCATTCCCCGGAAACAGTTCCGATTCCGGTTACACACGCGTTGATCCTTTTGCGTGGTAGACGTAACATTTGGGCTGCATTCTCCGTAATTAGGTTTACTTGTGAACCTTGGTCAAGGAGAGCTCGCAAATTGATATAGGTTCCGTCCATTGCTTGAATTATCAGCTGAACGGTAGTCAACAAAACCTCTAAGTTGCTGTCTGACAGATGGTTAGATGTTTGGGCCTGGGTTGATGTGGACGGGCGCTGACGAAACTTATCAGGTAAACAAACAAACAAATATATTTATTTCCATTTTGTTCACATATATGTACTTAATCAAAGCTTATTATTTAACTATTCTAGGTAGGTTACAATACAATGCCTGTATAGAATTAAATCTGTACCACAGGCTTTGTGGTCGCGTGCATTATACATTAGGATAATATAACTAAGCCTTAACAATATTATTTTTACAGTCACCAAAAATTACAAAACCTACATATGTATACATAAGTTAGGAAACACTAACTTTATACTTGCATTTATTAAAATAATTATTATCTATTTATATCTATATATTATTTATTTCATGACAATCAACAAATCGTCGCTTTTTTCATAACTTAATGATAGTAGATACTGAGAAATGCGCTGTTTTGCTCTGGTGTAATTTACATTGTAAACCAAGGTTTCTTTATTAATTTTATTGTACAGATATGGCCCTAAAAATGCAAAAAATCTATGTGTAAATACATACTTTGATTCATAGCTAGCAGTACAGACAATATCTTTCCGTCTCTTGGTGTTAGTGAGGTTAGCGTCATATGTAAGTGTAGTATGCTGTTTTAGTACAGTGGATAGTATGAATAATTGTCGCACTGTCAGCACTTTACTAGACTCATACAGTAAGCCTGTGGGGTAGCGGTACGGTCTGTGCGTGGCGACTTTCAAGATGGCTCTTTGCGCTCGTTCGTTTGGAAGTATCAATGTTTTTCCACTTCCGCCCCAAGAAGTAATGCAGTATTGGATTATCGATTGACACAGGGCTTTATAAATTTGAATAATTAACTTGTGATCACCAATAAACCGCAATTATTTAAAAACAAATATCAATTTCCGAACTCTAGATGTTAATGCAGCGATATGTTGTTTAAAGGAAAGGGTTTCATCTAGAATAACTCCTAGATACTTAATGTTATCTGTTATTACAATTTCCGGACAGGTACAAGCGTTAGTCACGATTGAGCATTCTGGTTTATGCGCATACAAGTGAAATTCATTACGTGCTAGAGGTTTACGCATATTAAATTTTATAAATTTTGTCTTATCAGTATTTATTGTTAGTAGATTTATTTTAAGCCAATTATTTACGACATCAAACCCTTGCTGTGCACAGCTTTGAACTTCTGTAAGAGAACCTGCTGAAACCAGCAGAGCAGTGTCATCCGCATATGATACAATAGTGCCAGTAGTTTGAGGTTACATAGGTCATTTATGTATACCAGAAATAGGGTTCCTCCGAGTACGCTCCCTTGTGGAATTCCATATAGCGGTAGCAGTAATTCGGAACTAATGACGTTGCCTATTTTTACACATTGCCGTCTATCCCGCAAGTAGTCTCTAAAAAGTTCCAACTGTGTCCCTCTTATTCCCAACCCCTCCAGTTTGTCTAGTAGCAATGGGATAGATACCGTATCAAAAGCTTAAGCTAAATCAAGGAAAATTCCCATTACTTGCTTACTTTGTCCAAGCTCTCCTGATACATAGTCAGTTAATGTATGTACTGCATCAGCTGTCGATAATTTGGCTCTAAAGCCGAATTGCTTGTTAGATATAAAGGAGTTATTTTCGAGATACGAGACTAGTCTATTATTTATAATTTTCTCAAGAACTTTAGAGATTGACGGCAATATAGAAATGGGCCGATAATTATTTACCAAGTCCTTTGTACCAGATTTATGGATAGGGATTACTACTGCTTTCTTGAGGCATTTAGGAAATGTACCACTAGAAAGGCAAATTTTAAAAATATGAGTTAGTGGCGGTATTAGTATGTTCCTAAAGGTTTTTAGTATATTAGTGCTGATATTATCCCACCCTGTCACAGGACTATTTTTTAAAGATATAATAATTCGTTCTACTTCACTTTCGTCCGGTTCTAGTAAAACAAAAGACTTTCCACTACCAATACATGACCGCGGAGTTGGTATCGTAGTATTGAGGTCATTATAACACTGTCTTTGAATGTTTTCCGCTAGCCTCACACCAATATTAGCAAAGAAACTATTTGCGTTGTTAGCTGATGATAGCGGGGTTTGATCCGTTTGCAATAAACCAGTGTCACAATTATTTTGCTTCGTCATGAATGTGACTGACTTAATATATTTCCACAGTTGTTTGGGATTGTTTCCGGATTGAGCTATTTGTGATTTGTCGTATTCATTTTTTATACGTTTTAAGAGGTTATTGCAGAAATTACGATATCTTTTATATGTTGTCTGGATAATTAAGTTATTAGGATTTTGTTTGGCTTTTCTGTGTAGTCTCTCGCGGTGTCGTATACACCTGACAAGTCCCTCCGTTATCCACGGTTTTATGGTGCAATTTTTCTTACTTAAGGTTATTGTGTTAGTATTATTTAAGATAGATAGTTGTACATGTTTAATAACATAATCCATTGATTCGTCAGCATCAGCAGAATCAAAAACTGGACTAAAGTCAATATTGCATAAATCACGTCCCAGATAAATCATTTTGAGTTTCGATTTTTGCTGCGGGCGCGAAAAATGTTGAGTCCGATTTAATTCAAGCGTAAGCAAAATTGCGGAATGGTCTGTGATTGTTGAGTTAGTAACAAGTGTTAAACACGGAAGTCTAGTTTTTAGCATGACGTGATCCAAACATGACCCACTTTGATGAGTTGTAAATGTGTGTGAAGGTGAAATGCCATGATATGCACAAAGGTTTAGGTAGTCTTGAGTACCTGCGTCAATGTTATCAGAATTTATATTAATATTTAGGTCGCCAATTATGATGACAGTTGGAAAGGATGACAAATTTTGTAGAATATTATCTAATGACTTATTAAATTTATCTAAATTTCTAATGGAAGGAGATCTATAGATTGACACGATTGCTATTTCAGAGCCTATTTTAATAATAAAACAATTAAACTCCAGGTTTGTTGGCTCTTCGATCGAAAAATGGAGAGATTGTTTTGTATATATTACGATTCCATCATTTTGGTTAAAATTTAGTGTAGAAAGTAATTGGTTTCCGCTCCGAGTTGTGCAACAGCGTATGATGCTTCAAGTTGCACTCTTTGCAGGTTTTAGTTGACCTACATTCTTGATCGCCGTGACTGAATAGACAATTCTTACAGAGTGGCCATAGGTCGCTGGTTCATATCCGGCTCGAAGGACCATAAAATTTACGGTTAAGTACACCTTGCTTAGGTTCGCTGGTAAAGATGTTTGCTTCTTGAAGTTAAGTCAGTTGAGTTGATGAGTGCAAAGAGAAAGAATCACTTATGATACGTTTATTAGTTAAGTTATACAAGTTGAAGGTTGGCGATTTCTTTCTCTATCGTTGGTTTATTAGCACACGCCGAGTTTACTTAATCGATGACTATTTATACTTAAATTACGAACGCGCGACGCGACATAGTTGCCGCATCAGCACTACCCATATACAGCGTGTACAGTTTAAGACTGTACAGATATGTTAAAATCCCAGCGATATCAAGCGCAGGGCGACTACATAATTTCAAAGCACATGAAGTAACACCTCAAAATGTATCATTTCCTAATATTATGATTGTTTTAGTTACAAAAGCTGCAAACATACCTGCCAACCCCCATTGGTTTGTTCAGTGTTCTGCTCAGTATTGCAGTTAGCGTCTACGTTCTTGTTGTGTAGTGACGGGTGGTCGTCACCTGTACTGCTGTCTGTGTCTGACGCACCGTCCGCTGAAACAATATTATAATATAAAAAGAAAGCACAACGAGAAACAGTTCCTTCTTTAAAAACTACCCCAGGTAATTAAGTATTAATGTTGTGATAAAATAATTAAATAAATAGCTATAGTTAGACTCTATGGTAGAAACAGCAGTATTGTTTCCCTCACCTTGTTTCTGCAGGAAAGGTGTCGCGGCTCTGTAGTGCTTGACAGTGAGGACGACAATGTCTCCTGCATTCCGGAGTATGTTCACCGCATCATCGTGCTTGCACGCCGTTATGTACTCTCCGTTAACTGCAATAAAGACCATTTTTATGTATAACACATACGAAATCAAAGAATAATGTTTAAGAGTTTCTTCAGTAAGGAGATTGAGAGAACGAAAGCACACACTTCTTATCAGTTATGTGACTCACGTGACTATGTAATAATATTCCTAAAACAATAAAATAACTGTTTGTTTGATAATTTAATCGTTTATTCTACTTTCTAAACTATTGTAATATGCAATACAAATTCCGCAGACATATTGCACTGAGTAGGTAATTTTTATTGTTCCGCATTACTGCGGTTGTATTTATAGCATAGCGCGGGCGTTTGATCCCGGTAATTATATGAAGCTCTTGCACAACGGCGTCGCTTATGAAAACATTTTTTCTTGATCTTCCATTGATGCGTTAACTGACGAACTCACTGACCTACATGTACGAGAATACATTGGTCGCTTTATTGTGAAGTCAAAGTTTTCAAAGTCAAATCATTTATTTCAATTAAACCATAGTTTGGTACTTTTGAAACGTCAACAAATACAAAATAAATAATAGTCTGTCAGTCAGTCCGTCAGTGAAGCTAGGTGAAGCTAGGTGCTCATTCCAAAACTTAGATTCGAATGGAGAAGAACGAGCAAGAAACTCCATTCGTTACTCTTTTAAAAAAGTATGTTCTACAATGTCTCTGATACATATTTCAATACTGTAGGAAGAACAATGCAAAGACACGCTTGACGCATTATACTAATAACTTACTAAAATAAAAAAATTAAAATCTTAAGTCTAACATGGTGCTCACATATGCATACTGACAATCCATAGAAATAGTGTTTCTATATAAGAAAAAGGAAACTCTTTGTTTCAATAAAGAAAGAAATGCTCGATGCCATAAGGGAACTAGATTGTCTACATTAGAATTAAAGTATTAAATTATGTATTATATTACCTACTATTGGAATTTAACTACTGACTACATTTGAGTATTGTCCAGTGGAGCCGAACCAACATGCTGCCAAGCATTCTTATCTTCAAGATAATCTGTCAGTGTGTAGTAAGCTTGATTACATAATTCGCGCTTAATATATGTTTTAAATTTTACTTTCATTGAGATCTAGTATGCTATTTGGTATTTTATTATAGCATTTAATACCTAACCCCATAAAGGATTTCTGTACTTTGGTCAGTCTGAATTGCGGTATAGCTAATTTATTTTTGCCTCTAGTATTAAAATTGTGTCTATCGCTTCTTTTTTCAAACAATTGCCTATTTTTCCTTACATACATTATATTTTCATATATATATTGACAGGGCACCGTTAAAATATTTATCGTTTTAAACAATTCTCTCAACGATTCGTAACGGCGTAAGTTATATATTGCTCGGATAGCCCGCTTTTGCAGAATAAATATTGATTCTACTTCTGCAGCTCGACCCCACAACAAAATGCCGTACGACATAATGCTGTGGAAATAACTAAAATAGACAAGCCTAGCTGTATCTACGTCCGTGAGCTGTCTAATCTGTCTAACTGCAAAAGCAGCTGAGCTCAATCTCCCCGAAAGCGCCTTTATATGCGGACCCCATTGTAGCCTATTCTCTAACGTAATGCCTAAAAATACTGTCCTCGTCGAGAAATTCTAACTTTTGACCGTTCAAAACAATATCACAATTGTTACTACGCACGTTTGGTAAACTGAATTTAATACATTTTTTTTTTTCATTAAGTGCTAGATTATTAATGGTAAACCAATTATGCACTTGAAGAATGGAGCTGTTTACGTCGTCAAGATTATTTGTACGTCGAACTACTTTAAAAATTAATGATGTATCATCTGCAAAAAGCACCATTCTTGGTTCAACATACTTGGTGACATACTTTAGATATCAAACGGATCCTGGTATTTAGTTTGAAGCATTATAAAATACTAAACAAGTACTGTGCCTAATATTCACTAATGTACGCTTAATCCGCATCAAACCCCAGATCAGATAAACAGCCAAAAGGTAGACGTGGATACGTGATAGACGTGGTGAAGGACTTTGATTTATAAGATGTGTACGGAATCAAATATCTCCATACATCAGATCCATTAAATATTTATGCGAAATTCAAAACAAAGCTAACTTGAACGAATGAATCCTATCAATTAACACGGAACAGAGAAGTAATACAATATTAAACAAACAAGACTGTCAATCGTTGTGGAAACTCGTGTAATCTGATTACCCATCTATTCTGCCAGTCTGCCAATCAATCAAGCTCAAATTATGCCTAAAAACGACACAGTTCCTTCCCAGGAGTATTTAGAATCGTCTAAATTGCTTATAATTGTTGCCTCAACGTAGTATTTGCATCCAGTGGCATCTAATTGCAACTTGTTAAGCAATTGGATGGAACCGGCGTTGCAACTAATTCCAGGAATTAACTGTAATCTACGGCTGTGTAGGACGAGAGATGTGCAAGATAAACAATTGTACTGAAGTTTTGCGCGTCTGTATTAGACACAATAGAAAATAAATTGTAGATTAGACTAGATTTGCATTCTGACAGACAAGAGGTTTAATCCAGCAATCACTTTGTTAGACTATTTTTATCCCTTCCTTCCCTATCCCTTCCCATTCCCTTCCATGCATGGCTATTTATATACTCAACTCAGAAGAAACAACTAAAAAGGCAACATCAAGGTGCTGTTCAAGCGATGGCATATAAGTATTCGAAAATATGTACCCTACCCTACCTAACACCTTAATCTCTTGAGTCTAACAGAAAAACCTCAATAGAACCCGACCACCTGACGGGTACAATACCTGTTGATGCTTGCACCTATTCGCTGTTCCGCGAAACCAATTTTAGTTCCGACGAACTTAATTAATGAAGACAAAAGGTTGGTGAATATTTTATTGGCTGCTAACATGTTAGCAAAGGTAGTTTAGTAAAGATATATTTATTTAAAAGTTGCGGTTGGAAACTGATTTACCTCATAAAAACAACTAGTCTAAGGATTATAGATGTTTCTTTCCCTGCAGGATATTGATTAGCTATTTTTATTCAGTGGTTTTAGTTCTATTTCGCCATTCGTCCGTATCGTCTTAAAATACATTGCGTCAATCCCTAGGCATATCCTAGTGAGCTAACGTTAAATCAATACCTACCTAGACTATTTCGATCTTTGTAACCTCGTTTTTGTTTACCCGTTGTAAACATATTTACTAGGTCAGTGTACGACTCCTTTTGATGGTTCGGGCATATTGGGATTTCATCGATTTTCGAATATTAATTGTGATAGTATAACATGGTACTTGTACCATTCTGGACTACTTACGTGCATGCTAGTTTGACTTCAGTGTGACGTAACTAATCGTCAAAGTGTATGTGCATACCTTTAATAACAGCGTCTCCGACAAACAGCTGGCCGGTCTGGTCAGCCGCTTGGTCCTTGTATATCTTTGAAATGAGGATAGGCAATTTATGTTCAGCACCACCTTTTATGCTAAGCCCCAAACCGCCAACCTTCTGCCGCGTAATTTGGACCATTCGCTCCTGGAAATCAAGTTGTTAATAAGAAGTTTTTTAAATATCAAAATCTTAAAATTATTTATTCGTACAATCCAGTGCTGGCAAATGAATATACAAAAAAATGAATAATTCACATAGGTATAATCCTGTATTGAGTGTCGTGGTTAAACACAATGTTTAATCGGATTTGTTTAACGTCAAAAAGTTAATTGGATTCATTCGATTTGCATGCCCGTGTGGGCGGCGCGACACAATGCGCAGTAAACATTGTGGCCCAGAAAAATACGTTTCTTTTATAACCTCCGCAGAGGAAACGGAAGTAAACATAGATTAAAAATGTTAAACTTGTTACGTTTTTCATTTGTCATGTACAACAGAAGCATGGAAGCGTCTAATTTTAGCAGGAAACGTAATTATATCAACAATGGGAAATTTTAAACACAGTCCCGGGTTTAAGTTCGCGTCTGTCGGGTTAACTTCACGGAGATACCACAGCTACCTGCACTAAATGTTTCATTGTGCGTTTAATAATTCACAACTACCGCCCATTAGCTTGCTCCCGGCTTCATGTAAAAATCATTATCTGCGTGGATTTATGTTTGGATTGTTATGGCTACTGCCCACGACTTTTTAGTATCGTGCCCATGATATTTACAAAAGTTTTCTTTGTTATAAGGTAAATATACCGACAGAACGCTGTAATTTAGGAGCACTCGTAAGCGTATATAAGGCAAGAGGCAGTCTTTTGAAGACTGCCTCTTGCTCGAATTATTTAATTTAGCTTGTTCGAATTATTTAACTAATTTATTGATGGACTATTTTCTGTTTGTTTAATGACACTTGAATACCTTTAAATCAACCCGATCAAGGCTGGTAATCTCAACAGCACTTCTTGACTATAACATGGAAGAAGTTACAAAAGAAGCCATTTTACCACTATCAATTTAATTTTAATCATACGCCAAACACATTTTTCGTGCTATGGCATTGAGCTCAATGTGCTATGGGTATGTACATCGCCACTACAGCGACGACTCTACAAACACTCGAGAATATTTTCTGACGGAAAGAGTTCATAATGAAACTGTGAAGTAGGTATTTTGAAAGTGTAGAGAGGCCAGGGGGTAATATCGGTGACCTATGGCTTTATCGTGATGTCGGAAGTGACCCAGTTGCACCTCTGGCTGCTATTATATCAGAAGTACTGGCCCGCCATAGGACATGACTATTGTGTCACAATACAATGGACATTAATTGTTACATCCATTTTAAATTCTCAGTTGATTGCTCTAAAATATTTCCATGATGATTGACACTGTATCAGCCGGTCGAACAATGAATAAAGAGAAATGGGCAGTGGTATCTCAATAATACAATTTAAGAGCATATCAAGAACAGTGTCATTGACCATTATTTTTTCATAATATAGAGATGAGTCGTGCAAATGGCGTTAAAACGATAAGATCAGACTTTTATAGTTACATATTTTCTTTCGTATAATGTAGGTAGGTAATATTCAATTCCTAGATAAATGTAAGTCCTATAGGAATGAATCGAATGGTTGGACGTTGGACATCGTTAACGTTAATGACCTTCGTAGTATTGAATCAATCAATGATCTATTACTCAACTTGCACACGTGATTGGCGCATGAAAACTCCATTCCATATCAACGGGCAATCTGTGGAATTAGTACGCATGCTATGCAAAAACTACGGCCGTGAACTTTGACGTGTTGTGTTGATTTGTTTTAAATTCTTTATAGCGAGTTGTTGGTTGTACGCAGACAAGAATGGCTAATGCAGAGTTTACTATCAAACAAATCCCAACACACAAGGTTAATGTGTTAAATTTATGTAAACTTGCCACGAAATAAAACTAGCCACGTAAACTACACGAGCGTAAAACCTTTTTCAATTAAACCCATGTTTTAAGTGCCTGTGCTTACATTAGATTTTGATCAGCCGAAACAATAATTACGGGCCATATTTTATAGTCGCTGTCGATACAATCAAAACATTAAGGGAATTAATGATAGCAGCCTTTCGAGGGCTGTTTCATATTAAAATTTATTGGAACAGTATAAGTACCTAATATTGTGATATTCATCAGATTTGAATTTAATTGTGATATAAGTAGGTTAATCTATGTATGTATTTTATCATTTACCTATGCATTTCCTACTAGTTACACAACTTGTATAAGCAGTTAAAACAATAATTTTATAGAGTTTTATCAAGATCCGTACAGCCGTTCTAGCGTGAACAACAATCACAGGTACATTTAACTAGTTAGGTACGAAACTTCTAATAACTAGTTACTTAGTTGCGAAAGTCAACGGCTGTCTCTACAAATTTCAGTTTGCATGACTTACCCTAGCATGTGGCACATTTTTATCCTTGGTCGGCTGCACAGGCACGGGGGCCTCGCGCTGTACGGTCACCGCATCCATCGTGAGTACCAGCCGCGCCGGCCTCGGGCGGGACTTGCCGTCCGAGACCTGCACCATGCCTGTACGTATCTGGAAATTGGAGATATTGTTACAAATATTCATGGTGTAAAGAAATATATTATTATGTTTTTTTTGGACTTCAAATGTTCAACAATTTCAAAGAGTTCATTTACAGAATCCAAGCCGTGATTCTGTTAGACAGTAAGACAAACCTCACCCAGGCGGGAGCATAAAATTGCTATCGTATAATACTGATTAGAACAAAAAAATTCATACATGCATATTACATACATAACTTCACGCCTGTCTCCCATGGGGGTAGGCAGAGACTACGGAACGCCAATAACTAGGATTCCTACATACTTCTTTTGCTTCATCAAGTCATCATTGTTTTCATGCATGTTCATCGGTTAAGGGTACTTTTAATTTGGCCCTTTAATATATCGCCAATCTGGTCAGTATTTGTCCGTCTAGGGTGTTCTCTACTGACAGCCCATTCATATCCGCTTAGTATACTTCTTTCGTTACTCTACTTTCATCCATCCTTTCTACTTGAGAACATGTAGAAAGGATGGATGAGAACATGTAGAAAGGATGATGAATTTATAAAAAAATTCAAAACAGATGAATTTTGTTGTACATAACAAAATTCATCTGTTTAATAATTATTACTAATATTGATTATAATTAAACTGTCAAATACCAAGCGGTCACCGGTGACCGCAACCTATTGTTCTATAATTGTGTCTGCAAAACCGGTACTCGACGAGTTAATTGGATGCCATCTATATCTGTTAGCAAGTTATTTGTATTATTTCTTTTACAAATAGCATGCCGCAAAATGAAAGCTGTGTGATATTTTCTTCAATATGTCGGCCTCACTGAATGAAATTAAACTCCATAGGGGTCACCGGTGACCAACGTTAGCGGAGGATTTAACTTCAACAGTTTACTATTGGCAGTCAAAGCCTTCATTTACCATTGATTGTTGGATAACAATAAAACAATTTTGATGCAAATATTAAAGCTTGGAATGACATGCCACCATAATGAATCTATTGTTATGTTGACAAACAAGGAAAGTACCTAGTTATGCGTAGCCAACCCTTACCTCGCTTAGTAACAGTCAACTAACATCACACCATGCCACCCAGCAGTTCCAGGTAGCCTCTAGACTCGAGTGTCTAATGGTTAATTCTCATAAAATTAATGTTTGTCAAAACAGTTAATGAAATCAGATCGACAGATCCCTGTTGCTGGCCAACTGTGAGGTCCAGCCACAGACACACACATATAAAGCCTTTCAGTAGTATCTATATAAGCCCATATAAACTAAGTTCAGATGTTCTATTGTTCATTACCATTTTAAAGCTCATGCTGAGCACATGTGTAATTAATTAATAAATATTTTTTTATACAAATCTTGCACGTTCATATTTGACTACCTTTCTAATTAGTAAGCAATTAGACAGTAAATATTTTTGCCAGGCAAACATTAAAAAAGTAACTATGTAAAAGGCACATGACTTTATTGATTGTAAATAGTTAGTTACAGGATGGTACACTGTTTTAGAAATGGTAATAACTATTCAGGGTCAGCGGTTAATAAAGTAGCCACTATGACTTTTTATTTATCCTACAAAGAGGTCCATACTATTGTCCAACGTATGGAACATCTAAGTGCAATTGAATTAAATCGACACAAAATGCATTTTATTTTGTTATGTATAAAATTAAGATAGCTACAAAGGAAAATAAATACTACATTGGCAATGAGAAGAGCTTCTCCCTACCTAGAACACGAGTCGAGCAGTTCATCCTTTCTTCATATTCTATGAGACAAAATAACCTGCACTTCCAACAGGATGTTTGTAATTATGTCTCTCTCTATTGAATATTTCTGTATATAAAAATAATATATATAATATATTATTAATATATTATATTTAATATATTATTTTTATTAGTCATTGGATTTATTTGTCTTACAATTTGCAGAGCCCTGTTCTACATGAATAAATATTCACAATGTAGAAAAGTGGGAACTAACAAATTAGATAGGTAGTGATCTAAAGTGAAGATGAAAATTGGTATAGTGATACTTCACCACAATTTTTACATGAGGTTTATATTTTAAATCATAAAATTAGTGCACTAAATGTATATAGTTATTGGAAAATGACTGGGCAGCATTACATTTACCTAATGCCTGACACAAAATAATTTTTTGCTTATTTGAATTTTATTAAACTACTTCTAAGGTGTTACTGGAAGCTCACCGAAATCCTGTCAAAAATAATGACGAAAATCGAATATACCTAAAGCTTCAAATATTATGTCAACTCTGCTTACCTTTTCATCTTTCTTCTCCTCAATAGGCGTCATCATTGTAGAACATACACACCATAACGATATAAAAACTTTTGGAACGTTCCAAATGATATAAAATTCGATATCACATAAAATAATTGCGGACACTTGCCAGTCTCACTAACTTCGGCCACATCACGATTTCTTGCAAAGAATTTCTAATCAAAACTTCATTTCTAATTAGCCCTACTGTTGCTTCTAATGATGATAAATTAATTATTTATGAGTTATACATTACAAATACTAAAAACAGGTCACTGGCATACGATAAATCAATATAGGTGAACGGCATCAAAACAATTGAAATACGACGGATTTACTACGAGCAAAAAACAATTATTAATTTTTCATTAAAATTAAGTTACTAATACTTAATGGTTAGATGGTTTTCATTGACAAAATACATTATTGTAGTACAATAACAAATATTTTTTTGAAAAATTGACGAAGGACGACACCACTTCCTATGCTCACTAAGTACATACTAGTGATGTTCGCGTTCCACCCTACTCTGGCTGTCTAATCAATCTTACTAAGACGATATATCGATTAGTCGACTTTTATATTTAGGAAAATCGATACCATGCAATCAATTTATTTTATTATTATCTAACATATAAGTGAATTAATTTAGATTTGATAGATGTGAGTAAACCTACGTAACACTACAAAGTTCACAGTTTTACGTTGCTTTACCTCCATATACCAAACACTAGAGTTGTTTATTTTGTATGTTGAACTAAATAATAATTTTGTTGTCCAGGTAACACTGGTTAAAATACATTAATATTGGTACAGTAAGTTCATGCTCGCTTGTTCCAATTGAAAGTGTTCTTTTATGTCTTTTTAAACCACCTAGTTATTACGACTTCTGGTAGATGGCGCTTATCTAAATTTTACATTTAGTCGAGCTACTCATTTCCAAGAAAAATGGAAAGATACTGAAAATTGTTGAAAATCATCCCCTAAATTTGTTTTCTAGCTACTAAAAAAGCTAGTCTAGCTACATTATAGACCTTATTTATTTATTTATTTATAGACTAGCTACATATTAGACACTGGAGACTTCTTGGGGATATACGGGCTTGATATTTATTTATAAACTACGTTTAAAAAAAACGACTTCAACTCCCTCTTTTTTGAACTCGGCTGATATTAATTATTGTATTATCACTAATACCTTTTCATAAATTGAACAAACACTTTTCTGAAAACCACATCAAAATCGGTTCAACCAATCGCGAGATAATCGCACATGCAGGTTAAACTGAAAAGGCCTTAAAAATGTATATATCTTTCAACAAGTATTCTTCCAGCAGGTACTTTTTTGTTTCAAGTCTCAGTTTTTGACTGTAATTTCTTCCTTGGTATACAATTGACTGTGTGACTGCCGAGGATGGTCTTAGGATCAACTTCTGGGTCATAGAGTTGATAGTTTGACTGATAGGACAAATCGCTCCTTCACTAGAATGGCAACTTCCTTGTTTATTTTATAGGCTAATTAGCGACCCGCCCCTGCTTCGCACGGGTACAATATGCATGTTTTAAAGATCTAAGCATACATAGAGACATACAGACTGCGGATAGTGACTTTGTTTTATATAATGTAGGCTACTAATAAATGAGGAGGCGGAGCGCGTGAGGGAACGAACCTCCTCACGCCCCGGCCGTCGCGAGAGACACTCCGGGCGTCGGGGATCGCGAGACGATCTCCGGCCACCGCACCGTAAGCATGGGCCTGCGGACGGCGAGCACGGGTGACTCGCCGCCCGACCAGAACCAGGCCGGAGCGTAAAGCGCGTCGCGTTCCGCGCGCGCCTCAAAGAGCCATCAGACCACCACGGATGGGGCCCAATAGGGCTAATGCCGATACGGAGCCGCGGAAGACTTAACGGGTTGCCGGGGCTCCGGCTTGAAGTGCAGGAGTAGGAACGGGGTGGTTTTTAGTCAGTAAGAGTCTGACACTCCCTCTCGCCTCACCCGGGCGGGAGAAGTCATTGGATGATTTTCCCCCCTCAAAAAAAAAAAAAAGGCTACTAATAAATGCTTGGTTCACTGTTTATTGCATTTTTAAGTTAGCCATACAAAATGCTGCCACATAGGTACATATATACCTACGTCTCTCTGAATAGGTACCTAGGTAGGCTAGGTACCAAATTCTTAATTTTTTTATCTAAAAATAGGATATTATTTTACTACGGGAACGGGGATATAAACGGGGAATAAAAAATAAATATCATACCACAACACACATCTTTATTTCTTTCTTCCGCACTAATATCAATAATTTTATTATTACACAACATGTATATAGAAAGATTTTTATACAATAGTGTATAATTAATACCTATCAACTATATTAATCAACAATATAGTAAAAAGAATTACGAATTACTTAAATACTGGCAGTCTATTTTAATGATATGTATCTTTTGCAGTTTGGAACAGCCATTAACATTACTTAAGATCTACATAATTTCATAAATAATTAATTTTAAGTTTATTATAATTTTAAAATATTTTATGTGCATCTGATTTTACACGCCATGCGTAAATATATTTTTTTAAGAATTTAGAAAAATTCAGATGCGCATATGATATTTTTAAATAAAATTTCGCTGTGAGATTATTTTAAGCACGTTAATAGTAATATACTTTTTCAATTAGCTTGTTTCTATATGGACAGCAATTACTTCTCCATGATGATTTGTAGTAGGTAAATCTCACAGCAAATTAGTAATTTTCGTTAGACTTATCATCTGCTAATATTTACAATTCATTAGATGCCATTTATAAATCTAAACTGTCACAGATTAACAGTGTTAAATAAATCACATTGTCATAAATAATTCAGTTAACAATTTAACATTTAAGATAATGGGGTGTCACAGTTTGTGACGTAATCACATGCATGAATTAAGCCCTTTTTACAAACAATTGACAGCAAACGAGTCGATTAATTTCTTTCTTAGTCACTCAATCGCATATTTTCTTCCAATCGCACAATTCAGTATAGAAAATGTTCTCTTCTTTAAATAGTAATTAAATTTCACAATATGTATAATGGACTTTCAATTAGAAAATTATTTCAAAACACTAATGTTACACATGGATTGTACATTCTCGCCGTTCTTGTTCTTTTCTTTGCTGATATCTGTGGACAGAAGACGATAAGATATCTGTTAATAAGCAGTACCTATGTACGTAAATATGGATTTTTCTTCGTGGTAAATGGAGTAACGATACTTTAGATGCAAATATGGTGGGTGTTGATATAGTTTTTACTTTATCTTCAATATTGATTGATTGATTGAAGGTGCATATTCTTACTTGTCAATTAAAGAAGATATATCAGCGGGGACCGGGGCGAAGCTCCCCGAGAGGCCGTCGCTCCCGTTCGGGCCTCCGCTGTTAAAGATAGATTTACTTCATTACCGTTAATAGATGTGTTTACAAATAAATTAATAAGATTTGTTAGGTATCTAAGTTTGTAGCAAAGCCGGTTAGTTGTAAGCTTCATGTTGGGTATCTTTGGTGCCAGTAAAACAAACGCCTAATATAAAATGAATGTCTATGGATATGAAAAAAGACTTAACAAAATCAACTTAATATTTCCAGAAAAAACATATATAAATCAAACAGTAATGACTACTGCTTTACCTAAAACTTAATACTTTTTTACTGTAATAATAAAATAATTATTAAAGCTTTATTTTATTTTTCAAAACTGAACTATTAAAAATATGGTAAATAAAAAACAATGGAGGTGCATGGACAAGGTGAGCGGTGAGCGGCGAGTGGTGAGGAGTGAGCGGGGGAGGTACCTGAGTTCTACCTGCTGGTCGTGCGGGCGCTTCGCCTGCCACTGCCGTATGCACTGTTGCAAGGTGATGTGCCAGAACCTGGTCAGTAACAAAAATATAAAGCTTAAAATTGGTAAAACTGTAGTCTATTTTGATAATAATATATCTTTGATTCTCATTTAATATTGATTGAGAAATTTTTCAAATTTCTGTAACAAATTATATTTTGTTTTATCCCAAAAAACTTAGTACCTATTTAAATAGTAGTAAAAAAATAAGGAGTACAATTTACTTACCTTTAGTTGTAGTATTGGCAGCACTATCGCTGTTGTCATCAGAGTCTGTGTGTGTATCCCTCCAGTTATTGGAGGGGGGGCCACCGCCTGCGCTGGCGCAAGCAGCGCGCATACGATGCCGTGCTTCCACTGTCGAGCATTTAGACAGACTCGATTCATCTGTTGGTACAATAATCATAGGTCCAAACCAAGCCAAGGTTTGGCTAATGTAGGTATCTTATGTGATAACAGTTTAACACTCATTAAAACATTATTATAAACAAAATTTGCAAATCAAAATTATTTTATATGTTACTATTTTGATTAGTAAGGTATTATGTAACAACACTATTTAGAATACAAAGAAAAATGTCAAGATCTTTTACCGCCAAAAATGACATGAATTTAAAATTGGAAAGCAAAGTAAAATTTTAATATTCTTACATAATTCTATTAGTAATTACGGAAACGGAAAGCTACTTTTTTGTTGCATTGTACCTACTAAACTTGTGACATAATAATTCTTGTATTACCTTCAACTTATGGACAATTAGTTTTAATTGATGTAAATATAGGGGTATAAGATTAAGAGTTTACCGTATCTGTAATGATCGCAGGCGCGATGTCGTCGACGGTGCGGTGGCGCGGCGTCGTCTTCACGCCTCGCAAGCGTTCGGAATTGCAGCGAGTGCGCCGCCGATACGCCGAATGTCGCGTAAGGACTTATTTCGTATAACTCCGCTAAAGAATGAGCTCATTAGTAACAGTTTTACTTTTTAATATTATTATTTTGAAGTAACGTATATCTAAATAAAATGGGTACGTTACTCACCTGAGGAGTCATCATTTGATTTTTCGTTTCCATTGATAGAGGAAGACGAATATAGTTTTTGTCCCTCTCTTAACTTTTCTCTTTCCGCTTCATTGCTTTCACTTAACTTTCTGTCATCTCTCATGTAATGGTCGCTTGAAATGCAGAAGAATCTGAAATAAATGATAATAATAAGTTTATCTATGGTTGTTTTATAACTGGCCATAAATCTCAATGATTGGCGCACAACAAAAATATGTTTCGACTTTACTACCTGCAACTACTAATTCGATTAATGAGGCAATCCACATTCACTGTCTTTAGAATAATATCAAATATTCAAATACATAAGTTTTGTAAGGTTCCTAGAATATTTTTAACTCTCCTTTACTTATCAATGGCTATAATGAACGAATTAGGGTGTCATAAATTTTGTTGACAAACCATCAGAGTTGTAGAAGGTAAGTAGAAGTTACACAAATATATTGAGTGATAATCTTACTTCTTCTTCCCATGGACTAGACACACAATAGCGGCGAGTGTGACGACGATGACCACGCCACTAGCCACACATGACACCAGCACTGTACGCATCGAGGCCGGGCGGGACGCTCCCGACAGAGGAGATGATGGCTTTATTGGGGGGATGCGACCTGAAAAATGAAGTGGGGTATTAGGCGTACCTCATCACTACCCATTTGCTACACAGTGAGCAAAGTGGCTAAGCAACCCATTGCAGCTCAATGTGTCTGCCTATGTAAGTATAATTATGTGTGATCTGCTAAATTATTATTCTGGGTTATCTGGTCCCTTTGCTTTTTTATAATATCACTCAAGACTCAAGAGATAGTACTTAGAAATGTAGAGAAGAGAAAACAATGGATCTGTTACCTCCTGCAAGAGTGTGGGTATCAGCATTTAGAGTGACCCGCTCCATACCAGCATCACTATATGCTTCCACCGCCAGCTCGTACCAAGTGGCTGGTGTCAGCTCGGCTACCACATGACTTGCTGAGCTTAACCCATCTCCAACCTTCGACAATATATTTGTACGTCAGATTCTGAACTTAGACATTAATAAGTTTTAGTTGTTTATAGCGCATCTTGTGGTGACATTTAGGAAAACAAGTCCTGGTACCCCAAAAAGTGAACAACAGCTTTATTGGTTTATAATAAAGTCAAAAATTCATGAACAATTTTGAGGTAATTGAAAAATATCTCGTATGACTTTACCTTGATCCAATGTTCTGAGCCAGCTCTCCTGTAGGACACCCTAAATCCTAAAATGGGGCAACCACCGTCTCGCCACGCGTAGAAGTTTATTTTTATCGCTGTGGAGTTCATGTGTACGTGGTCTTCTGGTTTTGGTGGTTTGGGACCTGAAATAAAAAAAGCACAAATATTAATTAATGTCACTTTAAGTTTCCTTGTGTTCTTTAAGACACTTTCTACCAGTATGTAGTGCTATTTAAAAATGTTGTAAACTTACGTCCTCCCCTAGTAGTAGCAGTCAGTATGTCACTGGGAGGTCCTATAGATATCCTATTTCTTGCTTGTATCTTTGCGTTGTACGTAGAACCGCACTTCAGCATGTCCATTGTGTAGGAGTTCACTTCGGGAGACAGGTCTACTGTGTGCCATTCACTTTCTGAAGCTTGCTTATAGTGGAGGAGAAAACCTGAGAAGAGTTAAATATGATCTTTTGAAATTATTAAAAAGATGAAGATAAGAAAACTATGGAGCTATTGACTAGTGAAAGACAATTCGTGATCGTGACAGAATTATCGTTGAATAAGATGTTGCCTTCATCACTAGCGGGTCTATATAGTCTATACTAGAGGTATATTACTATCTAGTCTCTAAATATTATCGTACCTAATATAGGTTCAGTAGTATCCCCTGGAAGCTGCCAGTGTAGTTTGATGCTGGAAGTGGTGGTGTACTGCAGGGATAGCGTGGGCGCGGCAGGCGGCATGATAGCAACCACCACATATACTATCGAGTCTTCTCCAATCGTGTTGCTAGCTGTGCACGTGAAGTTCCCAGACGACTGCTCATTTACTTCTGTTAATGAAATAATCACTCAACCTACAAGGATTTATACTTCGAAAAAGTATGGGTTGCTCTTTTTTTGGTTGCTCTTACCTCGTATATGCAGATGTCCGCGATGCGTGACCTGGTAGTACTGGTGGTGTGTGACGGGCAGGCGCGCGTGCGCCCAGCGGGAGCGCGGCGCGGGCGCGCCCACGCACGTGCACGCCAGCAGCGCGCTGCGGCCCGCGCCCGCCCACACCCAGCGACCGAACGACGCGATGCGCGCTGGGACTAAAACACACAGCATTCTTGTTAAAGCTGTCATTTTAGGATAGCCTTACGCATCAACCAGCATATAGATAATGTAACCCATTTCAGTTGCAACGACCAATGTCGACTCTAGCTAGCTAACTAGGTACTTATCAACCGAAGATATTATTATAGAACACAATCGTATACCAAATACAGTTTACCCTCTTTCTCCATTATCTAAAGGGATTTATCCAATGGGAGTCAAATCCGTCGACACGTTGCGCAAGAATAACACAGCTTAGTTAATCAATCACCGTGCTTTTAAACGGTGAAGTTTATTTTAAGCATGGACATAAGTCCTCGGCAGTCAGCGGAACTTCGTGGAGCATTTCCGACGTTTGGTTCCTAAAACAGGCTATATTTACCAGTACATTAATGCCATAACTTACTTCTAGAACTAGGCCCTTGTCCGACCACGAGGGTGGACTCTCCTTCACCCGAGCCCGTAGTAGCTGATACCCAGAACTCGTACAACTGGTTCTCCATCAAGTTCCGCACTTGGAACATTAATTCTGTATCGGTTTTCTTATCTGCGGGGACCGTGAAACTCGAATGCTTGCCCAAACTGCAATGAAGTAACATTATAAGTTATATGAAAAAGCCCATAAGCATGAAAATATTCCATCATGAGGTTAAATTATTATTATTTACCGTCCTGCTTCCCTGTAGTAAACGGTGTAATGTGTTATGACCCCATTCGGATGTACTGGGGGCAACCAACTGACTAGTACTGAGTCACTGGAAAATGCCAGCGCTTTGATCTTTTCGGGTGCTGAAGGAACTGTGGATAAAAAGACCATATTATCAATTAGGATACTTTATATACCACATATTTTGAGTTTCGTATTGAGTCGATAAATATGGATAATCTTATATTATCCATATTTATCGACTCAATATGATAAATATTAATATTTGAAACTTTGCTTATACGTGGCTTACCATCTTCGTCCGTCATGCAATAGACTGGTAAACTCCTTTTGCCGTCTCCAGCATTTGTAAAAGCAAGGACTTGTATGGAGTAGTTAGCATATTTACGGAGAGTATGCAAGTATGTGTCAGTTGTCGTCACACGTTTGATCTCACCAACGTCCACTGAAAAGAACATTTCAACTATGTAAACTACGTTTGAAGGTCTTAGAGAACCCGAAAATTAACAAAATTATTAGAAAATAGTATTAATATAGGAGGAGAAAAAGTAGAGACAGTAGTGTACCATGATCTGTCGTAATAGGTGAGTAGATAACTTTGTAGCCTTGTATGAGGCCGCCATGTTGTCCAATTGGCGGCGGGTTCCATGACACTTTCATACTGGATGACGATAGAGGTGAGCAGGATACTCTTGTAGGTGGCGATTCAGGTACTGGAATTTGTAATATAACAATTGTAAAGTATATTGACTTGATTAAACCTCAAGTTTAATCACTTATTATTTGTATATAAAATAAATAACTTAAGCAAAAGTTACTCCTACCATGGAACAATTATTTATTCAACTTTATTAATTTGACTGTACCTCCTTCCAAAGTTGTAGCAGACACAGGCGCAGACGCAGGTCCGGCCGCGACGCCATTGAATGCTCTAACGCGCACTTCGTATCTTGTAAACTTGCGCAGTGCTGATAAGCTTAGCTCTGTAGCTGACCAACCGTTGACTGTGAGTGTTCTGTAAAAAATATTGATGTGATAATGATTTGTGTTCTAATTCCTAGATTTCTAATAGGTCATGTGGTATAGTAAGGACCTGGTTGAATTCCTTAGCGCTGGTGAAGCAGGACTGAGCTCCACACAAGTGACAGAGTAGCCCAGAAGCTCTCCATGCCAGGCGTCTCGTGGTGGTGGCCGCCATGACACGTGTAGCTCCCCTGGACCACCGGGTGTTACATGCACATTCGTTGGTGCTTCTGATGGAGCTGTGGAAGTAAGACAATATAAATATTATTACTGCCTGTTTTACTGATGTTTGCAGAAATATTAGCATCCTTTTTGCTAAGTTTTATATAGTTTTGTTACCTTCTTCTTGTGTCTTCACTACAACCGGGTCGGTGTACGCACTCCTGTCGATTTGGTTGATGGCAGCTATCCGGATCATGTAAGCGGTATGCGGCTTGAGGCTGCCCAGCAGTGCTTCGTAATGTATGTCACCTTTCTTGGTGAGGCTGAAAAGTAACACAGAAAAATATTATAAAATAGGTCAATTTCATGTTTAACAAAATCCAAGAAATTAATTTCGTATTTTTTTTCTATTTTGCAACTTACGTGACATGCGAGTGTGCGATCCCATGGACGGAGACGTTAAGTGTAACTGCAGCATCCCACTGGTTGACCCTGATAGCTCCCTGAGCTGATAGCGCGCAGTACTGCAATGTGTAGCCGACGAGGGGAGAGTTGCCATCGAAGCCTTGACTCCAAGACAGGCGGACAGCGCGGCTTAGGATCTCCGTTACAGATAGAGAATGGGGAGTATCGGGTTTTTCTGAAGACATAACATAGGTGATAATAATGGAAGGATTTTCAAGAAGCAGTACTTTCTTGATGATATACTGACCTTGGACGGAAAGATAAATGTAATGGTCACTGTGACCGTACGCGTTAACAGCTTGACACTTGTACACTCCGGAGTCCTGCCGGTCTGCCCGGCTGATGTACAACTGGGATCTTAAACCACTATCAGTCTTTGCTTCTGAGATGCTTAACCTGGAATCATTATTGTGGTATACTTAAGCATGTTTTGAAACGAGAATAGTTTCCTTTAAGCTTGTACAGATTCATCTACGTTTCGACTGTTGATAGCAGACGTCATAAGATACACGACAAAGCTTATAATAGGGTAGATGACTAATTTTTATTTTAATGTCCGTCTGGTACATTATTTTAAAACATTACACACGTATTTTTTTATTATTTTTTTACAGAAACGAATGTTTTTGACGA
Organism: Spodoptera picta; assembly: GCA_038387885.1. Taxonomy (NCBI): domain Eukaryota; kingdom Metazoa; phylum Arthropoda; class Insecta; order Lepidoptera; family Noctuidae; genus Spodoptera; species Spodoptera picta. The sequence continues at coordinate 1,551,756 of JAZHFQ010000329.1, forward strand.
TATTTTGATTTGAAATGTCGCGTGACGTCACTTATATGTACATTTTATACGTAGAAATGACGTTTTAGCCCCCACTCCTAAACTTTGATTCGTTATATCTAAGAATCATTTTTTATACAAAAAAATATAAAATTTTTCATTATCTAACTGACGGACTAATTAGATTTTTAATTTTCTTACCCTGTCAACTACCCAATTCTCTTACCTATAAGTATTAAGATCTAAGTGGTTCATGTTGTGTGCCCACGTCACTCGGATGGGGCTGTCTCCTCGCACATCGCACACTAGTGTGGCAGGCGCGTCTCGCCGTGCCGTCATATTGTGTGAAGTTAATTCAAACCTCGCAGGTTCTATGGAAACATAATAATAGTGCTTAATATGGTGCTAATAAAAGTAATAATTTAATACTTATATTATATTAAAATGGTGATTCTCAAGGAAGACTTCAAAGATAGGTGAAGTAATTTCACGTCACCTATCATTGAACATGCGAATTTATGCATATCCGAACTTACCATTGACAGAAACGAATATAGTTTTGGTAAGTGCAGATCCGACACCATTCTCAGATTTGCACATGTAGTTCCCCTCGTCATAGGGGAGAGCTGACTCTATCCATAGTGTTCCATTTGATAGGAACTGAAACCTGCCGCCCAGGTTTATTAGTGGAACATAGTCTGTGGATGACCCTGAAAAGCAGGATACATTTAAATAAGTACCTAATCCGAAGACACAAGACATTCACCTATCATAACAATATATCATAATGCCTAGTAGAACATGCTGCATTATTTGGACCTACCTCTTTGCTTCAGCCATGTGACCTGTGGTGCAGGTGAGCCCGTGGTCTGACAATGCAAGGCCAGTGGTTCACCAGCCAACACTGCCTCATCCTTAGGTTCCACCACCCACTTGGGGGAGACTGCAGCGTGCAAGCAAGGCAACTTTCTTTTATTTCTGAATTCAATACAGAATTAACATTGTAATTAACTTTCAAATAGGCTGTCAGTAAACATAACACTGCCAAAGTTAATCTATAGACACTGCAGTTCTCAATATAGTTAAGTACGTATGTAGTACAGTAACTAGCACTTTGAATGATAGTCCTAGATTTTTACATAGAAAAAAAAATCGTCAAAGTCACAGGGCTAAACGAGGTATGTTTTCATCGCAAGAAAGTGAAAACTTTAGTAAAATAAGAATAAAGTCAAATATTGCACTGTCTGCACAGTGCTGTCAGCAGTTATTTGCATTTCATAAAATTTTTACCTTTTCTTCAGCTGCAAAATATTGTTACGAAATAAAAATTACGTGAGGTACTTACTTAAGTCTAAATCTAAGAACGTAATAAGTAGGTACTACCGTATTTTTTGAAAAAGTATACATAAAAGTTTAAGTGTAACAATATTGGATTTATTATCTAAACGAGAAATATTTAATAATTTATAGATCTTCTCAACTGACTGAATTGACAGGTTATTTGCTTAAAATTGATGATACATTAAATCGATAGATTTAGGTGCCTATACTATAATATCTTTCCCAAAATTACCCCATATAGTAATTTAATTTAATAGACTTCGTTCATCACGTATATGAATAAAAAAGTAGTTTTCAACAACAAGCATAAATAGACTTGAAACATTACTAATCGTAGCAATTAACTTATTTATAGGTACTCTGACAGGCTGACTGCCTTTGTTACAAATACATAATTGTATCGATGTCGATCGAATCGATTGAACTCATTACGAATTTCACAAAAGATTCTGATATAAATAAAATATGCATAAAGTTAAATAACTTTGAATCGAAGACGTCCAAAGTGGAGACACTTATAAATAAATTTACCATTTTCATAAGCCATCTGAAATCCAACGCTGTGCAAAACAAAAATGTACAATAATTTATACTGTTTAATGATAACACGTTTACAGAGAAATAAATGTGCGCTGTGAGTAAAGTGCTGTTATAAGTGCATTTATTTCCGATGGTTTTATTCAATCTGCGCGGTATGAAATGCTATGTTTCAAAGATGCAGCGTTAATATTCATTTTAAAATAAACGTCAAAGTCGATAAAAACGAGGTGGAAGGAAGTGCAGTAGAGAATGAATAAACCCATCGTTACGTGCACTTGTTTGTACAAGGGAACTACTCGTCGTGGTAATATTGTGATCCTGCAAAGTAACCAGCATACAATATAGACAAAATAATGACAACTCGGTGCTCTGTGCAAGCGTGATTAGCCTCTTTGATGGTGGCAGCGCGGCGGTGGAGTACCTGATGTTAACTACAAAAACAAAGCTTTTATATCAATTCATTTTGTTCACGTTGTAGTGTTGACAAACTCTATTTTAAGCGATAGGTCCATATTATTTAAAACCTTTTTAGTTAGTTTATTTTCATTAATATGTTAATTAAGAACGCTAAATGAAGTCCTCTTGTTCTCGTCTAATTAAGTTACCTGACTACTGCCCAGAATGAAGATTAGATGAGGTCTGGTTAATATTGAAAGTTCTATTCTTTCTTATAATTCATTACTTTCGAGACTTGAAAAAAACATTAAGATTTTAAATCACCACCAGTCAAGTAAAATATCTAGTTAGGTAGACTCCACCCGTCCCGCGCTTCCACATCACATGGACATCATGACGGTGCTTGGTGCTCTGGTGCATATTGACATGGCGGTTACCTTTGACCACCAGTTCGGCGGTATAGTTAACCTTGGCCGCGGTATTGGAGGCCACGCAAGTGTACAATCCGCTGTGCCGGGCGAACACCTCTTTGAATACGAGGTTGCTGAAAAAATCAGCACCTCGTTCTTCCACCTACACAACCAGGCCAGGTTTTGAAGATTTGCTCAGATACATAAGTTAGGTATTAAACAGGCATTTTTACAGTAACCGAAAGATTTTCGCTTATGAAGAACCAGCCTGAATTTTTAACTAACCTGTAAGCTAGAAGGGATAGGTGCGTTGTCTTTGAGCCACGTGAAGTGGACAGGCATGTCGCCTGACGTCACACTGCAGCTGACTTGTGCACGCTTGCCTTCTTGTAAGTTCGCAGAAAATGAGAATGGCTCTATTTCTGGAGGATCTACGAAATATGAATCATGTTAACCCAATATTCTTAAAATGGGCATTCGTTAGAGACTTGAATGATTAAATACTTACTGCTAACGACAAGCTGCAGTTCTCGTCTGGCTATCTCCCCGTGTGGGCCCATAACTGCACAAGTATAAGCCCCAGCATATGATGGCTCAACTCGAGCCACTTTGAGGGCCCCATCAATACTGCTGTCCCATTCTACTGGGTTGCCGTCTCGTTCCCATTTTACTGAACTGCACAAGGAAAAGTAATAAAATTAATGATACGGAGAGTGATAAGAATCGTAATTGGCGTATTGATCTTCTTACCTGATCGGGTAGCCAGAGTAAGGGCAATAAAGAACCAGTTCTCGTCCAGCTACTGCTCGTATTGGACCTATGGATCTTACGTATGGTGGACCTGCAATGAGGTACCAATTAAATAAAATATCAATTAAGTAAAGAAGAAGTTAGGAAAGTATAATTTTGGTGATGTCTTACCATAAATATTGAGTCTGGATGTATGGGACACTTCTCCAAGTGAATTGGCTGCTCTGCAGGTGTATAGACCTCCGTCTTCGGACCTCACGGCTGAGATGTTTAAGTAACTCACAACATCATTTGTTTTTGTCGCGAACTGTTCCACACTGTATCTGCCAAAGAGAGTATTGTTATACCAAATAAGTGTATATTGTTTGAAAATCTTCTAATGTGTCAATAGATTTTCCGCTTCATTGTATTTTAATACACTTCAAAATCTACTGAGAGTGACAGCGTCATAACAATGGATGCACTGCCTGATTGCTTATTATATTATATTCCACATACCTGTGTCCTCTAGCCATGGTGTTCAGCGGCTGCCCATCCAGCATCCAGGTGAAGTGAGGTGGAGGTGAACCAGCGGCAGAGCATTTGAGGGTAACAACCTGTCCTGGTCTTAAGACCTGTTCTATGAATGTGTATTGGAGTTCTGGGGCTGTGTCTGTGTGCAAAGAAAAGTATGTTATTTTAACATTTTTAGTGGTTAAAGTGGTCCAGTGGTCCTAGCAGCAGCTGCTCATGGAATGTTTCTTTTTCTTATTTTTCTTATGAACACATTTTGTCTTACTATTACTCACCTCCTAACCTCAGCTCAGCACTAGCTTGAGCAGAGTCCCTCTCATTCCTGGCCATACACTGGTACACTCCCTTGTCAGCTCTGTGTACTGAGGAGATCACCAACTGTTCGCCATTGTTCTGCACCCTGACCCTGCCCCCAGCCACTCCAGCACCGAGTGGTACGCCATTGTGCAGCCATTCCAGTCGAGGGGCAGGCCACCCTCCCCATGTGCAGTTGATAATGGCTGTGCCACCACTATTTACGACCTGATGGAGATAAAAGTAGAATTAATACTGTTATTTAACTAAATTCACAGTACGTAGTTTCGACCAATAATTGTTCAGTAAATTTTATTTGCAGATTGAACAAAACCAACCCTCTTAACAAAAAATAATTCTCAAATCCAAGTGAAGTATCTTGTTTTTCCTTTTCCTCTGTTTGTAAGTAAATAAACAAATAAATATATACCTACGTCAGTACCGTGCGATCATAACGGAAGAGAAGGTTTATTTGCTAATAAACGACACTATTTGCTTTTACGACGCCTCGTTTAATTAAACCGAATATATTCGCACAGAAATATCAATAATTTTGTTACATACGCCTATCTACATGTAAGGATGACTCGGTTCACAAAGACCTGTAACTAGAATATTTTTTGTACAACTGAAGTACTCAGACTCCCAGTCAAGGCCATTTTCGATATTCACAAAAAATATTTATTTTGAGTACTTCGCGACCAACATATCAGTTCGTCCCGAGCCAACCAAAACATTATTCCTAAATATGACAAAGATAAAGTACCCTTTTACCTATATTTATGCTACAATAAATCAGAGAGTTTGTCGGTATATTTTATCTTTATGAAAATGTTTGTGTAAGTAGGTGTGTGTGTAGCAGAACACTCTTTAACTATTCTATTACGGTACATGGATCCTTAGCTGTGGACGTTATAAAAACCTTTCCTTAAGTAGCAACTTTTTCTTTCACAAAATGAAAATCTCGCGTCGGATTATACAGACGCTGACGCTTTACTAATTTTTACAGTTAATTAGTTTGTTGGTGCACAAAAATATTGTTAGGTTTTACGAGTAGATATTATGTAGAGTACATTACTACTAACGTCGTTTTTGCTTTTAAAAATATTTATATAGTCTGGGTTTGTAGTCACAGTACCTATATATATGTATGTATGTATTGGAGTCTGAAGGTTGATAGTAAATAGCACTAAAGTAATATTATTATAATAATATTATTATGTATATGAGTCAACCCTATCTATAACTGCGCGCGTAATGTTTGCGGCTCGGTATCGGGACACATTTATTTTATTTTACATCGCAAATATCCTGGCGGCAGTAAGTTCGCGCGCTGTAACAATAAAACCTCCAAATATTCACGTATTTTTTAAACAATCGTCCATGATTGCTGTTTATTTTGCCTGATGACCGCATTGACTTTCAAATTAATTAAATATCTGTTTTAAACTGTCAAACACCAAGCGGTCACCGGTGACCGCAACCTATTGTTCTATAATTGTGTCTACAAAACCGGTACTCGACGAGTTAAATTGTTGTCAGATATGTAGTTTTATTTACTTGTGCATCACAAAGATATTGATCGACATTGCTACAACCAATACCTAAGTTAGGTATTTACGCAATCACACGCCTGTGGTATCAAGTCCTTATTATAGTTTAGTTCTATTAAAACTTATCATGTCTATCCAGAACAAAGTCTAGTTAACCTTAGTTTCCAATCATAAACCAATAAACAAGAATAACAGTAGACAGGTCTAATAACATTCTACCTCTAAACATGGCATTAATATGATTGTATGAATGTTAGCAAAATCAATAGGAACACTAGTGTTCAGAACAATGTCAGTGATCGAGCGATACACGACTGCAATCAGCACCTATTTCGCACATCCAAGCGATCATTTCGCAGAATTATGAGAGCATTTCACTGACTGTACACTGATTTTCCACTGCGATAGCTCTTTATGTGGCAAAGCAAGTTATCATTGTATCGCACCCGCTTTAAACCGTTGTGTTGGGATTAATATTTCCATTCAAGCTATTAGTTGATTATTTTGTAGGATTTAATTGAAATCGTTTTGTTTAAAAATCATTACATTCAATTATCCTGTCGACAGGTGTTCCAAGGGTGTTCCAAGTTTCATAATTATGTTATTAGTAGAATTTAGATCGTTATTCGTTTGCATCGATATTTTTGCCATTAAGTAAGACGTAATTTTGATGTTTACAAAGAAAACAGTTTCTTGCAAATAAAAAGAGTTCTACTTAAAAAAAGAAGCTACGTTGTACCAATTTGGTAAGTGCAACATGCTACAAAATACCGTCTGAGCACCACCTCTACATAGTCAGGTAGTTAAAACAGGGCGTTGCTGCAAAGGAGCGCTCGTTTTCACTTCAGATTTTATCTGACACCAGACGCGGGAGCTGTGCATTACATTTTTGCCAAAATACTTAGTATCCAAACAAGGTTGTCGTAAGTGGAACTTTAAAAACTTCAGGGAGTATAAATATTCGAGGTAACAATGCGTTTTTATTTGTCTAAAGAAAAATCGGATGCAAGGTTTAAAACAAATCTGGCTGAATCTGTGCCCTTTTAGCCTGGACTTAACGTCACATCAGAACTCTCATAAAGATTGAATAAAATTTTTAAGTAAATTACTAGATATGTTACATATGTAGATATGTTTATACTTTTAAGGTATATTTATAAGTACCTACTTATGTTTAATAACTCATCAAGTATTCTACAGTATGTAATTAAGTACTATTGTAGTTTGGTATAGTAGGTATCCTTTTGATCAAGTAATTAATTATTGAGAGAACACTTACACATTACCTCAGCCTGAAAATAATTGAGTAGGTACTGTTATATATTAAATAACATTAATAAGAATATAATAATAAACAGTTGACGCTGCAACACGTGTATTCCACTGCATTACGTGTACTTATTTTACATTTTTCCATTGACTCAGCATTTTGCAATAACTTAGAAATTATACCTTAGTACATCAGTGTGGATTTGAACGTCGTCGCGGATAATAGGTTTTTTTTTGTAAACCTTTTTATTAATTAAATATTTTTCCAGTTCTATTAAAAGTATTTTTTTAAAAAGCTTATTTAGACCCACCCCGTAACAGTGGTGTCAGAAGTGGGATACCAGTATTGAATGTGCTGGTATTTCAATACGTATTACGCGAGTGATAACTTGAACTCTGTATCTACTACAAACTCTTTCGTGTACAGCGATATATCAATATCGCCAAGTTCGAGAACTCGGCTTGTGTCTAACCATTGTGCCGCGATTTCACATGAAACATTCTGAACTCTGACTCGAACAGTTTCGTGACTCCTTCACATCGAACTCCGGCACCTGAAAATTACCTGACATAGAAAGTGAGTCTTGCCAGCCCACCATTGCTGAGCTACCGGGTCGTCGACGCCTCTCCTGCTCTCGCTGACGCGCTGCAACGTGTCCTGTCCTAGAGCTACTTACCACACGACCCCCACTGCCGTCCGATCTCGCTGCCGTCATTGGTCCAGTACCTGGTGTGTTCAACTTACCTGGTCACCTCTACGAAGTCTGCGATGTACTCCACACTCCTGCTCTCCGTGCTGCTGTGAGTAGAATATCTTATCTCTTGTTATTGCTAATCCTATTCCCATTTCAAATAATTCCAAATCCTACAATCTCAAAATCTTTATCTAATTTATACCTAATCGTGTCTCTAACCATTTTTCAAAATGTCTAGGACCGAAGTGTCACTCAGTGAACAATATCCTCTTAAAATCTTATGTGACTTTATTGATATATACCGAGGAGATCGTGAAACTTTACCTGCATTCTTAACTAACTGCCAAAATGCGCTGAATCTTGCCTCAGAGAGCCAAAAAAAGTTGATCTTAAAATACATATTGTCTAAATTACGAGACAAGGCTCAAATAGAATGTTCAAATAAAATTTTTGAAGATTTCGAATCATTGCAATCATTCCTGCGACAAAACTTCGGAGAAAAGAAACATTACAGCCACTTATTCTTTGAGCTGCAGTCATGTAAACAGCAGCTCAACGAATCAGTATCGCAATTCGCGTTACGTTTAGAAACATGCTTAACAGACATGCAAACCGAGATACATAACTCTGTTACTACTAAGAAAGATTTGTCAGGACGGATTGCTATGACAGAGGATCTTGCTCTTTATACTTTCAACTTCGGTCTAAATCCGGGACTTAGTAACATGGTGAGATGCCGCAATCCTAAAAATCTTAATGAGGCTATAAACATAGCTATCGAGGAAGAAAAAATACGAAACTTCACCCTTAACGTTTCTGCAAAAATGTCTAAACATTGCAAATTTTGCAAGAAATCAGGACACCTAGAGAGCGAATGCCTAAATAAAAAGCGCAGTTCGCAGCCTCAATCTCAATTCCCAAAAAATGAACCTCACCAAGTTAATAAGCCACCAGGGGTTATAATATGCAGATATTGCAAAAACCCGGGGCATGACATTTCACAATGTTACAAACGAAAACATGCCAATCTAAAGAAACAATCCGATTTCAATAATTCCGCAACCCAACATAACGTCGCGGTGTTACCCGACTTCGTTGAATCGTGGGACGGAGCGGAAAATGCTGATTTAAACTAAAAAGTCGGGTGTCGTTTTCGTGCCGTACTACGCCCGACCGTGAGAAAGGCGCATTACAATTTCGCAATACCAAATCATTAATTACTAATTCTACAAATTCCTTTACCAAATCTACTAAATCTCTTACTAAATCGAATATACATCCGACCATGCAAAAGGGTAATCAGCCCCAAACCGAAGGTCGGTCATTTCAACTTCTACAGGTCACACAACAGGGTAAACAACCCCAAAACGAAGACCTTTCTATTGCCTTTACACATCCGACCATGCAACAGGGTAATCAGCCCCAGACCGAAGGTCGGTCATTTCAATCTCTACCGGTCACACAACAGGGTAACCAGCCCCAAAACGGAGGCCGACACCATCGTGATTCATCTCAACATATTCCACAAGGAATCTCTGCTTCGTTGAGTCAGTCGGAAGAGCATAAAAGCATTCCGATTCATGAAATCAAAACGTACAATGTCGCACTACCTTATGTGTTTCTAAACACGAATTATTCGAATAAACCTCTCTGTTTCCTCATTGACACTGGAGCCAGTGTTAGTATTGTTAAGCTACAAAACTTTGTTACAACCCCACATTTATCAAATGATAAAATCAAACTCAAGGGTCTAAGTGAAGACGATTCTCATTACGAGACTTTGGGGTCATTCCAAATCCATTTTGAGTATATCTTTCCTACCAATTCTAAACTTCATTTTAGCTATATACTTAACGCTGTCAGCGATAGAGTTAGGCTTAACTACGATGGTATTTTAGGCAATGACTTCTTAAGGAAACTCGATTGCGATGTAAAATACTCCCAAAATTCTCTACTAATTCAAGGTCATTTTATACCTCTAAACTTCGACCGCCCAGTCTACGTCATTCCACCTCGATCTGAGATAATAGTAGAATGTCCTATTTCAAATTCCTTAAACGAATTAGAGCACATGAAAGATGCCCTAGTCCTCGATCATACATACTCAGAGGGAGTTTTCCTAGCAAACTGTATCGTTAAAATTAAACCTAATCATTGTATCAACATCTCAGTGCTCAATACTACCGAGTCAGAAATCATATTTAAAGATTACTATGTCCATTTACTTCCGTATGAAACCAAAGTTGTTTCCTCTGCGCCTCTTAATAATGACAGTTATCAGAACATAAATAACCTTTCCAATATCTCAAACGATAGATCGCAACAAGTGCTAGATCTCATTCGAACCGAACACCTCAATCCCGAAGAGACGAAAACGCTCTTAGAGTGTTGTTCAGACTACACTGATATTTTCTACCTCGAGGGTGAGCCTTTGACACATACCAATGCTATTGAGCATTCGATAAACACAGGTAACGCTGCTCCGATTCATGTCAAATCCTATCGTTTTCCCGAGTGCCACAAAGGTGAAGTCGAATCTCAAATCAAAAATATGCTAGATCAAGATATAATTCGTTCTTCCAAGTCACCTTGGAGCGCCCCAATTTGGGTAGTGCCCAAGAAGGTAGACTCTACGGGTAGACAGAAATGGAGGTTAGTCATTGACTATAGGAAACTAAATGACGTGACAGTCACCGAAGTTTATCCTATACCCCTGATCACAGACATCCTAGACCAACTGGGCCACTCAAAGTATTTTAGCACTTTGGACCTCGTAAGTGGTTTTCATCAAATCAAATTAAACCCAAAGGACGCATCCAAAACTGCTTTCACCGTCGTGGGTAACGAAATATCCGGGCATTATGAATTCACAAGAATGCCTTTCGGGTTAAAAAATGCTCCGGCTACGTTTCAAAAGCTGATGAATACTGTACTTTCTGGCCTTCAAGGCCTACACTGTTATATCTACTTAGATGACTGCATTATCTATAGCCAAAATCTCCAATCCCATATCGATAAGCTTAAACTAATCTTCGATAGGTTTCGTGAATATAATCTCAAATTACAGCCCGCAAAATGCGAGTTCTTACGGCGCGAAGTAGCATACTTAGGTCATATAATTACCGATAAAGGCGTTTGTCCTAATCCAGAAAAGATTAAAGCCGTCACTCAATTTCCAATCCCTAAAAATCCGAAAGATATAAAATCCTTCCTGGGCCTGGTCGGCTATTATAGACGATTCATTGAAAACTTTTCTAAGATTACAAAACCCTTAACCTCCCTTTTAAAAAAAGACGTGTCTTTTGTATGGTCGACGGAACAGGAAAACGCTTTTAATGCTCTAAAACAAAAGTTAACAACGGCGCCCCTATTACAATATCCAGATTTTTCTCAGCCGTTTCTGCTGACCACTGACGCTTCCAACTACGCCGTGGGAGCTATACTATCTCAAGGCGAAATAGGCAAGGATAAGCCCATCGCATACGCATCGCGAACATTAAACAAAGCCGAGGGCAACTACTCAACAACCGAGAAAGAGCTCTTGGCCATCCTTTTCGGCGTTAAAACGTTTCGTCCCTATCTTTACGGATATAAGTTCAAAATCGTCACCGACCACAAACCCTTAGTTTGGCTATTCAACGTCAAGGACCCCGGCTCTAGACTAATACGTTGGCGCCTAAAATTAGAAGAGTACAATTACGAGATAGTCCATAAGCAAGGCAAATTAAATTGCAACGCAGACGCTTTGTCACGCTTCCCATTACAACAAGACCCTGGTAGTAATTTAAATCGCCCAGTATGCGCTATCGAGGATGAGTCACCGAACTCAAATATCCCGAATCCTCCGGAGTCGCATTCTCCAAGCTCACCCTCGACAATCCCTCGCCATGCTCGTCAGATACTTATGAGAAATACCTAAAACAATCTAAACAACTTAACTTTTGTTTCGATACTACTATTCGAGAATACAATGAATCATTGTTAAAGGCGAAATGCAAATTAATTGCATATCCTACCTCAATCGATTTGGATGACTCTGTCCCTTATTGCAAGGACATTATAGACTTATCTACAAGCCAACCTAGCGTTCGTGACATTGAACGTGAACTTTATACCTTATACAGCACTTCTAATGATAAACATTTATTCACCCATTTATTCATACGTGTACATCACTATGATGAAATGTCATATAAGGATATTTTTAGACTATTAGTCGAATATAGAGATATGGTTAAATATTGGTACTTAGAGGAGAAAGAACTTGCAATTTCAGACTTCTCCGACCCATTCACCAAACTTTCTTATACTAAAATCTACAATATAATAGGCTATGTATTTCATAATACTGGTATTAAAGTAAATATCTATAGAAACTCCATTCTATTCCCCACACCTGAGGAAGTTAAAAAGATACTTCATGACAATCATGACCTACCGACAGCTGGTCACCCTGGCATAACACGTATGTTTGAAAGGATAAAGTCCATGTACTGGTGGAAAAATATGCGGCAGGACGTCGAAGATTATGTCAAAAACTGCAAATCCTGCCAGATTAACAAACCCCTTCGCCAACTTCATCGTGCACCTATGATTATTACTTCCACCGCAACAAAACCGCTCGAAAAAATATTCCTTGACATCGTTGGCCCTCTGCCAGAGACGTATGAATTTAAATACAAATTTATTCTTACCATTCAGGATGATCTTACAAAATACTCGCAAGCCTACCCCTTATTAACCTGCTCATCGGATGAGACCGCTAAAAAATTAGTCCACTTTATATCTCATCTCGGAATTCCTAAAATGATTGTCACTGACCAGGGCACTAATTTTACCTCCGAGGTCATTAAGCAACTTACAAAATTATTCGGAATAAAACACATCCTAGCTTCGTCTCATCATCCACAAACTTGTGGCGCCCTAGAGAGGAGTCATGCTACCCTTAAGGAATACTTAAGGCCATTCGTGAACGAAAATGCCCATACTTGGGACTTATACCTCAATACAGCTATGTTTTCTTACAATTCAAATGTTCATTCGACTACCAATTATTCGCCATTCGAATTGCTATTCGGTTTCAAGCCACATATCCCTAAATCTATAGACCCTTTAGAAAATAACACTTACACTGACTACGTCCGAATACTAAATCACAGACTTTATTATAGTAGGCAAAAAGCACTACAAAACATTCAATTATCTAAAGAAAGATCTAAACGTGTCTACGACTCTCATGCCAAGCCTGTTACGTATAACGTTGGTGACTCAGTCTATCTCAGGTGTCACCACAAGCAAAATAAAGCCTTATCCCCCGTGTGGAAAGGCCCTTTTAAAATAGTCAAATTAAACGGTAATCACACTGTCACCTTATTAATAAATCGTAAACACGTGCGTCATCATTATGACGAAATAAAGTTGGCGTCAGACGACGACATAATTTAATTTTATCATTGCAGGCACTTTGGTTCATCAACTTCGTGTCATCAGATCGTTACGCCTATAACTACAAGTGCAGGACTGTATTTCGATAAAATTAGCAATTTAAAATTCACTAACGATAACTGGAACGTCTTAACTTATCTAGATATTATTAGAATACATTCTCACCTTACTATTGTAGAATCGCTATTTTCTAGAGTCAAAACATATTGCAAAGATTATAGCTCTTCTAAAATTCAACAAGAGTGTATAAACGCATTATCAGCTTTACAAAGTCAACACAATAACAACGTTAAAAAGTATTCCTCTGTCTCGTACTTGGTTAATAGTAATAAAAGGTACAAACGTGGCCTCATAGACGCTGGTGGATCTTTACTAAAAACGTTTTTCGGTACTCTTGACGCAGATGATGCTCTGAAATTTTCTGATGCAATCGACCAAGTACAAATGGATGAAAAACAATTAGCTCATTTAATGAGAGATAATATCCATGTCATTAAATAAACTATTACTACGTTCAATAATTCTATCTCTAAACTAAACGAGAACGAAATACGTCTAAATAAAAATCTTGAGGTCATCAATAAAGGACTTCAAGTTATTTCCAACTCTAATGATAAATTAGAAATCAAGTCAAATATTAATTCACTATTAAGTGCTCTTGACAGTATTATCATTTCATTATCATTTGACATAGAAGACATTAATAATGCGATTTTATTCAGCAAGATTAACGTATTGCATCCGACTATACTTAGTCCACACCAATTATATAACGAACTTGAGCAAAATAGGAATAATATGCCAAGGCATTACGAACTCCCGGTATCCCTATCGTTACAAAACATCCATGAACTAATTGACATTTCTAAAATCATTTCTTATTTTCATAATAACAAAATAATTATCATCATTAAAATCCCGCTCGTCCTTCCACAAACATATGCCTTGTATCGCGTGATCCCAATGCCTGTCCCTTATGATGTATCGCAACCTGACACGTTTGCACTTATCGCTCCCGCTCATCCTTACCTAGCAATAACAACCGATCATATGTTCTATTCATTGTTGCGTAGTGTAAATCAGTGCAAAGTGATTCCGGGTAAATTTCATGTGTGTGAATTGGAAAGTGTTTTTTTGAGTGTCGTTAATCCAATATGTGAGACTATCTTAATTACTGAAGTAGTAAGTAAGTTACCTAGCTCTTGTGAAATTAAGCTACTAAAAGGCTCAGTACAAGTATTCCACAAAATGAATAACAACAATTGGATTTTTGTTCTGTCTGAGCCAGGCAAGTGTCATATCTCTTGTGAGAATGATGGAAATAATTTCGATGAAACCTTGTTTGGCACTGGCATACTATCTATACCTAAAACCTGTAAAGCGTTCTATAAAACTTTGCAATTTGTGCCACAATCGAACGCCATTCTCAATGTAAGTTCACAGATTATCTCTAACTTTAATCTAGTAGACGATGATTGTTGTGATAGAAGTAGAGTCAACAAAACACTTACCAGATTACCTTACTTAAAGTTAAATGACGCAAATAATCTGGATTCTCTGTTGCAGGCTAGCTTGCATTTAGATTCATTCGAAAAGGATTTAGATAGCCTTGAAAATCCTAATCACTTTCAAAAATATGGCATTCACTACATGTCTCTATCTTATGTACTTTTCATTGCATTCTTTATATATCTACTTTATAGAATTAGAAGATATTTTTGTCCAAATTCGAAAGATCATTGTTGTATACAGATATTTAACCAATGTAATACTAAGAGAGTTACGGAAACTCGCCAACCTACTGTTGAATTATCCGTCTTAAACGAAACCGGCGTGGCCGATGAGGTTTATGCATCAGTGTCAAGGCCAGCCCCAATTAAGCGTAATCTTTTAGTATCTAAGGTGAATTAGAATTTAAACTTAAACTTTTTAATTTCTTTGTTCTTATTATTAAAACACCTAATATTAATTTGGAATAATTTGTGTTAAAATGATATGTTTAATTTTTGTTCTTCTATTTCAATTTTTGTTCTATCTCATTAATATTACCTATTATAGTAGTATTCTTCGACTATAGTTTGTAAATCTGAAACGACGTTCATCTCATAAATTTTATATCAATTTCGCATCTTTTTCTCCCAGATGCTCCATTTTATCCGGGGGGCTGTTATATATTAAATAACATTAATAAGAATATAATAATAAACAGTTGACGCTGCAACACGTGTATTCCACTGCATTACGTGTACTTATTTTACATTTTTCCATTGACTCAGCATTTTGCAATAACTTAGAAATTATACCTTAGTACATCAGTGTGGATTTGAACGTCGTCGCGGATAATAGGTTTTTTTTTGTAAACCTTTTTATTAATTAAATATTTTTCCAGTTCTATTAAAAGTATTTTTTTTAAAAAGCTTATTTAGACCCACCCCGTAACAGTACCCTTACGAGGGATTAATTATTTCTGGAAGATGTTTTAGACAAACTTAATTACAACCTTGGCTCTAGGTTGTTTTATATTTGTACAATATACAACTCCTATCAACGTATGTACAAAGTACCGAGATCCTATCATATTTGGCTTTTGAACGAAATCTGAATCAGCTTTTCCAAATTAAAAGCACCGGTGTCACAATTTCCGAATCTCCATCAATATTCAGCATCCAGCCTGCTTCGACACAAAATTTGTGATCCTCGTGTTATTTTCTCATCGGCAGCACGGCGTGATAAATAAAAAACCCAGTCACACGTTATTCGCGTCACGGATCACAGCTCAACGCTCGAAAAAGCAAACAGTAAAGTCTTTCGCAAAAACACAAAAATCGTAGCTTTAAAAATCGGATTGGGTGTAAAATAGACTAAATATTTAATTGGATAAGCGAGTTTAATCTTGGGAGGCAGTTTAGGTCCGCACTTCCAACTACAATATTTACAAAGGTCTGCAAATAGTGGAGCTGTTGAAGAAAGAAGTTGGTTTTATTGAATTAGATCGGAGGCGTAACGATGTTACAACGATTCGGGATTGGATGGTGTTCAATTGGATCGTATCTAAGGGCACGGTACAATCAGGCCGGCCTGCGAGCTGACTGGGCACTCCATGACAAGATATGCCCACGAATCAACTTTCCACCTTGACCCTCACAGATCAAAACAGATAACTGAAAACTTGAACTTGAAAACTTGAAAACTTCATCTTAGTGTTGACTATTGAGTCAATTTTAGTTGACAATCTGTGTTACTCATGTTTTTCTTTTCATTTCAAGAGCAGACTGTTGTATTGTGGGTAAAGGCTTTGAAAAATTAATTACATTACTGCCTTTAAGGTAATTTTCAATATATTATTTGAGTCAGGTTCATTACACTGTTACACGATTACATTTTTAGGAGTTTAATTAAAATTAATGGTGCAATTTGGCGCAGGTTGTTTCATTTATAAACTGTCACAGGCCACGGCCTACCGGCCGAGTTATCTTATAATTTTTCTTCATTATAAAAGGGTGTGGGCTGGCGTTACAATTTATATTGACTACGTTTTCTATTACACAGTATTTACTTTAAGGAGTAAAATGTTGTTGTTTTTAAAACTCTTCGCGTTTATTTTTCAAAATAGTTAATCATACCTTATATATACATCTTTATGCTGCTTTAAAGACATCTAAATCCTGCATTTCTAAACCTCACTAGGAACCTCGCTTTATTGAGAACATTACTCTGACATCTATAAACTGACCTCAATCACATTAAAGTAGAGCAATGACGTCATAACCACAATTGCCTGCTGCCGGAACCTATTAAATGCACGGCTGCATTAATGCACCCGTTTCAGTTGTGTACGTGTTTGTTTCAATTAATTAAAAAGCTTTTACTGCCCACCTCTTGGCAGGCACGTCATTCCGAAAAGTATTGCAAAAATATTACTCTCTACTCAACGTATCGAGTTTATTGGTGATATTTCAGCTTCGTTACGCGGAATGGAAGTTCAAACGTTAAGAGAAAATAAAACGCAGCCAATTAGATTATTCGCAATATTACGTTAAAAAGGGGAACGTATTTTCTGATAAGAATCGTTATTGAATGGATTCTAACTGTAGTAAAATGTTTCGATAACTCTTTGATATCAACATAAGATCTTGAAGGGGAAATTATCATAATATTAACTCTTTTATTTTGTTATGTTCTATGTACAGAAAAAAGCAGAAGATAAACTGCCTCACTATATGTACTTGGAATAAAAGCAGGTAGAAGGAGAGGATCATGTATCTGAACTGACCTGTGTATGTGGTTGTGCATGTGCAGTGAGATGAGCCCGGACTGCGACATGGAGTCTCAGTGTCAGGTGTCCGTGAGCGTTGGCTGCTCTACAAGCCCAGCGGCCACCGTCAGCTATCTCTGCTCGTCTGATGCCCAGTGCATCATGGGTCCGGCTGTACCGGCCGCCTGCCTCACCATCGCGGATCTCCCGGAGTACTCCTCCACCCGTCTCACGGTACCATCTGAAAGAAAAAACAGAGTTTAGTAAAGTTTCTTCGATGGAGTAAAGATACCCCTTGTTATGATTGTAGTCAGATTTTTTATGAACTTCTTAATAATCACATCAAATTTCATAGTACCCTAGCTCTTTGTCAGTGTGTCTCACAAGGCGCCCTCTTGCGGCACAAAGCGTGCGGATGAATGGCTTACATCTTTCCACACTTTTTATATGGAGTGTGCTCACATCACATCTACCGGATGTCCGGAAGTCCTCATTAAATTTATATAGCCAACGGTTGGAAGCGCACAGAAAGGTGCTCTAATTTAGCGTACAATAAAGTAACCGTGATTGTAGGAAATAGTGTTGAGTACTTTTTTGATAGGAACTTCTTTCTTCAATTGTTACTGAGTTAATTTAATTTCGAGTCGTTTATGTCAAAGTTGTTATCGTATATATGAAATCGTTTTATTTCAACATTGAATATAACAACCTGCGCTGCGTCCGGTTCGATGATTGTTATTGCGTTACAAAAGGAATACAGTGGCATTGATTGACATTTGTTTTGAGTTGTTTTTATAAGTTAAATAGAAATTACTATTAAATTACCTACAAATACAATAATCATATCAGATGTCTAGATAACTTTCAGTTGTTTTCACAACAACAAACACATAACTATGACTCCGATCCGTGCCTACATTGGTTTCAAATAACATTTTTTCCCAACGGACTAGAAAGACCCTCGTTAATGCGTTATTTTTCTCATAGTCGGTTGCTAGGCAACCGCACGTCGCGCAGTCATTACTACAAAGAAAGAAGCTGGATCTATTTTCAACAAGGATTTAGGTTCAACTTCTGCCTAAGGCTTGTTTCCCTAACTTTGTTTAAATGTTATTTGCTGAAGAAAGTTAAAACTTAAGTTGGTTTTAAATGTACACTTTTTTGTGTGTCACAGAAATAAATAATATAGTATAGATAATATTATTTTATCAAGATTAGCTACGAAGTAGGTGAGATTAACTAAAAATCCTTATCCTTATCCTTATCCTTATCCTTACTCCTTACTATAATATTATAAATCGGAAAGTGAGTTTGTTTGTTTGTTCCACTTTCACGCCATAACTACTAAACCGATTGCTTTGAATTTTTGCAGATGTATAGTTAGAAGTCCGGATTAAATAATAGGGTACTTTTTATCCCGGAAAAATGTGATATTCCCGAGGGAAAACAAAAGATTTGGTATAGATGGCGCTGTGTGTATTGGTATACGTCACATTGGCTTTTTATCCTTTTGTGACGCGAGCGAAGCCGCGGGTAAAAGCTAGTGCTTTAATAAAAAACCAAAGCAACCAAGATATATATTTAATTAACTCACTTAGATCACGAAAGTATCTTTAAACAAAAAGTATTCTATTCAAATAAGCGCTGGGAACTGTGCAGTGAAGTTGTTAAGTTCAGGCAGCTTTGTAACACGACCAGGCTATTTATCTTCGATGCCTGATCACTGTGAACACGTTCAAACTTTTCATCAAAGAAACTCCTTCAATGAAAACATTTGCTTCACAAACTTAGATCAACGGCAACTTGATTAAATAACAACTGGACTCGAGTAATTTTTATATGTTTTAAGAAATTTTGGAACAAAGGAGCCAGTGGGCGGCCCGCTACCTTTTGATGCAAAGCCATTGAAAAACATTTCATGTATTACATTTTACAGAAGTTTGGAAACACGAAGTTAGTACTACATTTTCATAATATAACATTCCATAACTTGAAACTTGTTTTTCCAAGAAGGGCCTTACCTTAACATCTTATACCTCAAGGTATAAAATCTGAAAAAAGTATCCACCATGATATTTAACCTATACAATATTGTCACGGTCACAGCCAAGTGCACCTACGTAATAGATATTGTTGCCTAATATCCTATCGTGAGAACGAGCAAGTAATATGTACCTCTAGAACCGACAAAGATAAGTACTCTACGTGTCACTCAGCCCTGCGTCTGACACTCGATTAGATAACTTTACAGAACTGATCGTATCGTAGTTATAATAGGTACAGTATGCCTAGTACTATAGTACAACCACATATACACACACACACACACACACACACACAAATACACACACACTTACACACACGCACTCACACACATAGTTTATTGTATATTTTATATTATTTATGTTTTTTTTTTATATTGCTAGTATATTATATCTATTGTAGGTTGTATTGTAGGTATTTTCATTTTGTCTTTTTGTAATTGTACACTTAGCTACCCCATATCTGGTTTCTCATAAATATTTCCATCCAAAGGTTGTCTGGAAGAAATCACCATTGTGTGATAAGACCGCCCATTGTACGCATATTTACTTGAATTGTTTGTTTTTTTTTTTGAGCAATTTAAATGTGTACAATAAAGCATATATACCTCTAAATAAATATAGTATTTACTGATTCTGACAGTAATATAAAACGATATATCGTTAATTACTACAAAAAGCGAAACATTTACAACTTCCTCAACTGCTGTCTTTCAATTAAAAACAATTAGCCACTTCAAATATTGTTTTGAAATTTTCCGTGAATTTAGTTTGACACTCCATTAAATAAACCTGCCGAAAGTAAATCAACCTGTAACACAAAAATATAATTACTTGGAAAAATTTAACTGAAATACCCTACTCCAGCTACTTTCATGAAAGCTCCATTAAGAGCAAATTGAAGAGAAACGTCGTCGGTAATGAGTTACTTCCAGAAAATTTTCTGGGACCAAATAAATTTCTTATTAAGAATAACCCGTCGCTGCGACTTTCTTTTTGTCGTCGGTCGCAATAGCCAGGGTCTCTGCGACCGGCGTAATTAGGTTTGGGAGGTCAACACGGCCAGGCGACGCGTTGACCATGCGTTACTCGCTACAGTTTTTGTGCTCATTGAACAATAACCTGAGTGAAGGTTCAGCCACTAAGAACCCATTAGGTAATTTGGCCATTGTGTATCCCAGTTGCATACATTTCGATAAATGTATTGTCAATAGCCTTGACTGTAGACACAAGTGATCCAATGCGAGTGATAGGAGACACTAATCAAGATAATTAAGCACAAAGACCTAACGAAGTACCACGAGCCACGACACGGACGTTGCAATGAAAAGAACTCGATATCGTTGATTGTGATGAAACATTTCTTTAATGAACAGCGAGGGCATTTAATTACAGAGTAATTCAACGCCTACCGAAGCCACAGGAACCAATTCTCCTCATTTACATAGATAACAAGATTGCGTCGGCAAGTTCCTATTCACTCTGTTTTTCTTTATCTATGGAAAATACGAACAAAGATTGTAAAGAACTTATTAGACGTTTATAAGCATAAAATAGATGTAATTTGATTAAAATAGCCTCACTAAAACACTGAATAGTGTTTTAAAGCCAGGATCACATAAGGGTTTTAATGGTCCTCGAAAACAAGGCCAAGTATGTCTGGTAACACATTAAATTGTTGTGAAATTAAATTAGTGAATCACACGTAAGTGTCCATTTGAATATGGATTGTCCCAATCCGCAGCACATCGTGGAACTCCTACCGGTCCACCCGTCCATTACTCGTGTACCTGTGCTAACAGGGTTAATTCTGCTTACCCAGAAGGCTCAAAACATTTATTTGTATTTGAACTAGAAATGAACTCCTTTGTGTCGCACACACACGAGGCTTTATTGTATGTTTTACATACACTTACACACACATGTACATACTTGTTTCGTTCATTAAGGGTCATAGGATTTCTGTGGACTTGTACTTAATTACTTATTAGTTTAATATTAGTTAATGCACTGTTGCTGTTACACAAACTTATAGAATTCAGTTTTGTAATGTTATAATTTTGTGAAAGTTTCTTTTGACTTTTACGATATATCTACTTATTAGAGGTAAATATTTTGTTATATTCTCCATTTGAACTCATTTGTGTGACAACCAGTTGTAATACAAGTTGATATAAATACTACTAAATCTCTTGCGTATTTATATTTACGTAGAGGAATCCGTAGATATCCATCGTATCTGAAATCAAACGCACGTGGCGTAGGGATGGGAATCAGAGCGGGATCGGCAGCAAGGCGATGGACTCCCTGGGGGCAGCACTCAACGCGTGATGGATACAGCCTTGACTCGCCCCGGGATAAAACCGCTGGTGCAAGTCATGAGCGGTAGCGATTTAAGTGTGTGACAAAGCCCAGAACGCGTTTCCTCAAAGAAACATAAACATCATCTAAAGATCTCCATGACTTGGAAATGATGTTGATACTTTTTCGTAACTTAACTGAGTTTTATAAAACCATCGTATAAAATAATTGTGAACAAAGTTGCAAGTAACGGTTTTGACAAAAACTACGTATAATTTAATGTA
The DNA here is from genome assembly GCA_038387885.1 of Spodoptera picta. Taxonomy (NCBI): domain Eukaryota; kingdom Metazoa; phylum Arthropoda; class Insecta; order Lepidoptera; family Noctuidae; genus Spodoptera; species Spodoptera picta. The sequence continues at coordinate 1,573,823 of JAZHFQ010000329.1, forward strand.
CTTAACAAAGTCTTATTTCTTTGACATCAATTTACAAAGATGTGCTACAATTCTCGCAACTGGAATGCAAACTTCTAAAATGGAAATCATAGTTCGGCTGAAAGACACGTTTGTGAAATTGACCCAGATTGCATAGTTCCTTGAATCAAACGCACGTAGTGTGTTGGATGGAAATCATTTGTGCCGCTTTGCCGCAGGATAAGATCTCGATTGCCGACAAGAGGTGGTATTGCAACAGTTATACCAATTAAGCTGTGATATGGGGAAATCTAAACGCTATCTATGATGCCTTAGTATCAAAGGAATTTATGGTAAATATTTGTAAAAATTGCTTAGGCATTTATGAATAAAAAAAACGAACATAACCGTGTTGTAGTTACTGATACTTTTATTATAAGAACAATAAACAAACATATTTTTGGTAACATTTGCTCTCATATCATGACAAAGAGTTGGTGTTGATCATGTTCCCAGGGGCGATACTCGGCGTGTGATAGATACTCATAGCTTTGACTTGCCCCGGGGTAACAGGCACGGTGCATGTTGTGAGCGGGGAACGATTGAATTAATACGATGTTAGTCGAGTCAGAAAGATATTAATCTTTTTTTACAATTTCAATCATAGGTTTAATAAAATCTTATACTGTTAAATGAATGTGCAAGGTGAAGGTAGGATTAACTGTACTATTGGTGAAGTGGCAGGCAACCAGCTGCCGCAAAACGTGTAGCGGGTTCGATTCCCGCATAGAATAATCCACACCTTATTGTTTCGGGTCTGGGTGTAATGTGTATGTGAATTTGTATGTTTGTAAAAGCACCAACGTATAATACAAATTAACTTTTTTCTTTTCTTTATTCTCACTGTTTAACGCCTGTAACTTGTGCTAGAAACCTCCGCTGATATTATTTATATGATCGCGGCAAAATTTTCGTTTTCTCAACCCCTGGGGAGCACGCGTCAGCGTGTGGTTTTGATCTTAGACTATAGAGGTAAATGGATGCAGGGATGTTCTGGAGCATTTCAAGGGCGTACGTACCTATAACTACTAAACTAAAATATTTTATTAGAGAAATTATTTTTTCTCAAGAAGTCTGAAAGAAGTAAGTAAAAGTAAGAAAGAGAATTGCAAATTGCAAAAGACATGCAAGAAGAAGAAGTAATGAAAATATTTCACATATTCAACTATTCTACCAATCAATAATTGTGATATCATTTTCATTTGATATACATAACGGAAGAAGATAGTTGTGGAAACAAATCGATTATAAGGAATTGTTTGGTCTTCAAGAAGTGTGTAATGTATTAGTTTATGTATTAGTTTCTAGTGAGCTGCGCGACGTCGCCGCGACCGCACACGTTGCTCATGAGGAAGAATTCCTATGTAGTTCGAAACAAGTAGAGCATTTCTCAGTATATTCACGCGAGTAACCCGCGATTTCAGTTAATTTAGTATGTCTCACGACAGTTATTATAAAAACTGTAAAACTATTATTTCCTAAATCGCTAAGAGCTCGTCTTTTGAGCCCATAATTTATTTACATCGGCAATGTTTGGCGGCGGTTTCCGCGTTTTTATGACTGCGTTGATGTGTGACGTCAACGAGCCGGTAACATCTTGAAACGTTTTGTATGAAATGTATGTGTAATCAGGACGCGACGAGTTCACTTACCGGTAATAAGGAGTATAAACGATCTCATACATTATTATTTTTTTAACCATGAGTTTTACCTGCTTCGGATTTAAGGTAAATAGGTGGTGGGTAAGATAACCAAAGTCTATACCTCTAGTATCATTGTACCTTTCGTTTCAGAAGTTTCAACGTTAAAGCAGTTAGATAGAGTTAACAGACTGAGTTACTTTCCAATTTATAATTGTTTTTGAATAACTTTAATAAATACTGCTGAGTAATTATTGTGGATTCTTCATTTATTTGCATATACCTCTATTATTAACGAAATTGGTTTCCACAAATTTTACTTTTGATAAAACAATTTGAGTTTTTCCGAAGTAAATAAATTAACTATTATCAATTATTATAATTTCGTCGTATTATTTGTACATTATTACAATTTATGAGAATAAAAATAAAATGTGTATTGTACAGTTGGTTTACAAAGTAAAATTAAATATGATGTGATAACAAAAAATACTTTTTCACAAAACGAAGGTCTTGATCCTTGAATTTAGTAGTAAATTTACATACAAAATATTTTGAAGTGTTTATTATTAGTGATTTATAATAAATATTATATTACTAGACGTAGTAACAGCTCTTGTGTCTCAAGTTTTTTTTCCGGAATGAGCACAACATTACTGTCATTGAACTTGTTAAGGCTACCGTGTCACGCCTTCAACTAAACGTAGTATCAATACATCTTATTTTAAGTTAACTGGCAAGATGTACAGTGACAGTTTAAGTACATGTCCTCATTTATAGAAATACAAAAATAATATAATTTAATCGGTATACGTTATAATCAGTTAAAAACTACACCATACGCCTGTTTACAAGAAAAAGCAAGCGTAAATCTATATAACATAAAGTTTAATATAATTTCACAACAAAAGCAATGAGTTGATTTCAATAACAATAGCGAAGGGATAGTTGGAGGCCTTTATAAGGACGTGGGTTATTTTGTATTTGAAAACAAAAGTTTCAAAGGAATACGTAATCTGTGATAAAAGTATTCAGACGAGCAGATTGCCGCGGGCCTCGCGATATAAATACATTTTAATATAACCTTAGCTCTTGGAATCGATCTATGTACCTTGGCATTTTATTTCGCTGAAGTGTCGAGTTAAAGCGTTGTTGACATGTCTTGGTATCAATTTTCATAATGATTGCTATTGACGAGTAAATATTTAGGTCGTATCGATATGATTTTGCAGGTAGATATGTAGACACCCTAAATAGGCTAAGTAAATCGAAATATTGTGAGGGGTAATACAAGAAACACGTATTTAGCTTAAAATCTACTGTTTACTATTTGGAGAAGACTTTCCACGTACCTAACAGATGACATAACTGCTGGAGAGACTACTATAGATAGATACATTGCACATTTATTCAAGCAAATCAAAATCGAAGCCTCGTAAAAATGCGAGACCGCCTCCACCGTACTCAGGTTCTTGCAAACTTATTTACAACTTAAATCCGATAATCTTGGCAAAGTAAGTGTTCCCGTGAAAGCGTTGGTATGTACGCAAATCTTGCACGGCAGAGGTTTCCAATAACGTCGAAAGTTGGCCCGCAAAGGCTTCAGTTAGTTATCTGTGGTAATGGAAAACGCTTGTTCGACCCTCCAGGGACTGACAAGATGCTCTCTCTATTTGTGTAAAGGATTGCGGACGGAAGAATGCAAATATGATTTTCTGATTTCTGTTCTATGGATTGGTAATGTGACGATACTGGTGTGCAGCTGTGTTTGTATTGGCATTTTCTTCAGATTCAAGATAGTAATAAGGCACGGGTATACTCATACGCATATAAAGCAATATTATGTATCAAAGGATACATTTATTCGAGTAGCAGTCCAGGTAAATACTAAAGTTCAATTAATTCCATTTCAAACGCTTAAGAAGTTTTCTTTGCAAACATTTTACATTCTCAGTGCAAAATTATAAAAAGGAAATGATAAATCAAAGTTTTATTTGTAAAAATATCTGGCAATAATAGGATCTCGAGGGCGGGTACCTCACAGCAATTCATTACCGTACAGAGACCCGGAAACGGTAGCGGTGACGGTGGCGTGCCGGGAGAGCGGCGGATACGGCGCTGAGCACTCGGATTTATTCGTTCCGGAGCCGTGGCGTCACTGCCGGTACACAGAAGAATGGAGATCTGATAGTTATATTCATCTAAAGGTGAACCATGTAGAAAAAAATGTACTCGTTGTTGGATAAAGTATTTCCCTACATCAGCAACTACAGATTTTGGCAAGGAAATGGTATCGGCAATGTTTTCAGTCTAAATGTTTCACTGAATACATTTGTCATGTGTGTAGTCTGTAGACGTCTAGACAGGGAGACAGCTCTATAAATCAGTCACAAGGAGTCTCTTACTTTCTACGAGACTGCGACGTGATGGCTAAAGCTTCCATAAATTTTTCCAAAGCGTAAGTATAGCTTACTGAATGACAAAATACGACTTTATAACGATCCCTTAGATTACATATTGTTTAACTAACTGTACTTAAGACATGTTAAGTAATAGTACAAAATACAGTTTTTAATAAACAGATTTGTAATAATATTTATTAATCCTTACTTTTCTTTTCTTACGTTCCAGTGTTTCCGTGATAGCTTTGTCATGTTTTTATAATAACTATCGTGAGACATACTAAATTAACTAAAAATCGCGGGTTACTCACGTGACATATACTAAGAAAAACTCTACTAGGTTCTTTCTTCTGGGATTCTTCCTCTCGAGCAGTGTGCGCGGTCTACAGTAGGCTGCGCGACATCGCCGCGAGACAAGAGCTTTGTTGTATTTTTTTATATTACTCACAGTAAGTTTGATATCAAGTGAAAATTTTAGTGCATAAGTGAGAATGAACGAGCATGTCTTCCTTGCTTACTTGCTTATACTGTGAATCCACTGCACTTTTAAGTTCTGTAGTTGACACTATCGATGGGAAACTTAGTTGACTGAGTAAGTTGTTAACGTTTTGATGTGCATTAATTGCCGAAAATTATAACACTAAGCTACTGATTATTTTCTGTCCTGCATTGAGAGTAGTTTTTCTACTCAAGGTGTTAAATAATTTTGAACTTAATTTTAATTGAGTCAGAGTCGGTATTTAGTGGCAAGCCTTATTTAAAGTACAACTTCATACAAAATAAACCTTTATGTTTGACGTATAGATGTAGTGGACAGGTGAACGGTACAAGATGGATGACTGCGTGGATAGTGTATTGTATGGATATAGCCAATAAGAGAATACACATTATTACTCTCGAAGGTTGGCGCTTGCGCTTTCCAAGAGAACTTTTTATGTTTGTTGTTTGAATCCACAAAAAGTAAAATGGGTTTGTAAGTGAGAACGTTCAGGGTTCAAAATCATATCACGAATAAACAATGTGAACAGTGAACACATTCTCTTGGAAAGCGTAAGTACAAAGATTTGTTAGGATCTATAGCAACAATAACACTTATTGGACAAAACGAAATCAACTCACGAATAAAGACAATTCATACATATATAAAACAGATTAAGTAAGTAATTTAAAGAATAATTTTCTCACAAGGGCGATCACTAGTTGTATCGGACTGACAGGATTTCGAGTAAAGCACTTGTCGATTTGTTAAAATAGCGCAGGTAACGTAAATTTTAACAAAGCTTTGTTTGATCAAAGGTAATTGGCTTTAAAATTAACAAACCCGATTTTATTTAGACCAATCAACTGTGAGCTTCAATTTTACAAAGTAGTAAGTAGTAGATTCTGGCGACATTAAAAAGCACTTTGTACGTAGATAGTCAGGAAAATTAGTAAAATAACATCATAATAAATATTGTGATATAGATAAATTAATACAAATTATGAATTACTACTACAGAATACTAATTACTACAGAATCCGCACGAATTTCTTTCTTATTTACATTGCTTTACAAAAATGCAGCGTGAAACAAAAACATTGCTGAAAAATGCTGTTGTTGCAGTTTAGACATTAAAGTTTATAGTCACAAAATAAAAAGCAGAACATGTACAATGAATGAATATTTCCTTCGCTAAATATTGAAGCAGTCAAACTGCCACTAGCACCTGCAAGTTGCACAGAACTGTGCAAAGTTCACAATATATATTCGCTAGTGAACTGTAACGATAACCAAAGGAAACGTGTTAAAGATTGGCCCGCGGCGGCGCCCACATATTTATCGATACGAGTTTTCAACTACATGCTTTTCAGTTCATACGATAACATGGAACTAAAGTATAAGATATGGGGAGTAAATATATAACATTTTGCTGTTTGTGAGGCAGAAGTCTAAATGTTAGATGTAGGAGTTGGACTGCATGGTTGGTGCGGTGGCCGGACAACCGGCTGTCGTGTAACGTGTCGCGGGTTCTCTGTGTGATCCACAGATTGTTCCGGGTCTGGGTGTTATGTGTATGTGAAATTGTATGATTGTAAACGCACCCCCAAAACAGGAGAAAGTCCTAGTGTGGGGTAACGTTTTAAAAAAACGAAAAGAATAAACGAATAGTAGTATGTAAAGAGATTATTATGTCATGCGTCCATTAGATGTAACAGGATAAACCTATTGCCATTATATTGAGCATATATAGCAGGCATTGCTGACTCATTTTGAAATAGAAAATCGAACCCGAAGCCGCTCACTTACGATAGGTCCATGAAGAAGTCATAAGAATGAGGAAACAGTAGTTATTATCTTCCTTATTGTCATTTTTATCATTGTGCGCAGTGTCCTCTGAGGATTGACTTCGCATTAATACAGTTATACATCAATATTCAAAGAATTGCTTTATTTTCATGGATGAGGAAATAATGCATCTTGATTGTGTTTTGTTATAAAAGGATTTGCTTTGAAAATTAAGACTTGTGGAAATATTTATAATTCATTATAGTCACATTCAAACATACTTGTAAACGTTTTACAGAATAAGACATAGTCCACAGAAATTCTTCATCATATCGATGGATAAATTACACAATTCAGACATCAAGTTGTAAGTGTGGGAGAGCACGAATGGGCCGAAGTAATAGTTACCACGGCCATGCAGAAAACCGACGTGGAACAACGCTTGCGTTATTTCACGTCATGTGAGTGAGGTTATCCGGAAGCCCAATTACCCCCTCCTCAATCTCTCCAGTCCCAAAATCCCCAACAACCCTCAAATTCCTAATACGCACTTGTAACGCCTCTGGTGTTTCAGGTGTCAGTCATCAGGTGATCCACCTGCTCATTTACCGGCCTAACACGTAAAAAACTCATTACAACTAAACAACAAGTTGTAATTACAATAAAACGCTTTCGCCTCTGTGCTGAACACTTCATAAGCATAAATTCATAAAAATAACCATTCAGTGACAATAACAGTCATACAGTACTTAAAAGTTTTTACTAACGACCTGCAAGTTGCAGCAGTTGCAGCAGTTGCAGCAGTTGCAGCAGTTGCAGCAGTTCGATACAGAACTCCTGCCAGCGCCGAGCACTACTTTAACGTAAGCACCAGTACTTATTGCAAGCAATGTTGTCTAACCTAGTTTTTGTTAAATCACCTAATTTCTAGACATTGTGTGCTCAGATTGTATTGCGCATTGAGAAAATATTTTTCACTGTATTATTTGTGACTGAAATTGTTGATATCTTATTTGACGATTAAACTTCACGTATGTTTTTAGCCTTAGGTTGCGCATTGTATTATTATTGGGCTTTTGATTTGGAAGATGTAGATGTAGTATAAAATTGTGTATAGTAAATCACGCTCACGCCTTAAATAATATTGATAGTAGATATGCAATTGTCATATGCGTAAAATCTTTGACATGTTTCGCAAAGCGACATCACATTTCCTTTTTTAAATCAATCGTCTGTCGCCCGTCACGCTGTAGCTGACGTGGCGAAGTTCAGCACAATTAATAACAGACACATCAAAGTAGGCGTCGCAGTTCTTGATATATTTCGCTGGAGCTCCATTAGTGGTCAGGCGAGTGCCTGACACATGACAAATGATCGGGTTATTGCCGAGTTTGAGGAGCGCCGCGATTGGCAGCCGACTGGGTGTCCCTATAAAATGAATTATTAATAAGTGTAGCGTGCCGTAAAAGTGACGGCGATGTAGTTTATGTGCATATCTTTCAAGTTTTATAATAAAATATTTTTTAAAGGTCTGCACTGTTTTACTGGACGACTAAGGTTTCCTCAACCATATTGAATTGACGTTTGAGGTTCGCAAAAATAAATGTTATCCTTTAAGTGGTACTTACTTATTTCAAATATTTAAGTTGATTCGCCTGACTATCATTGCATTGTCTCTATTACATTATCCGTCAATAATAATTAGGTAGCAAAAGAATACTTACTGAACTTAATTATAGCAAAAACAATTGATTCTTTGTAAAGTTAATAAGTGCTGCTACAATCCATAAATAAAAAATGTTCCCCTCTTCCTGGCTACATTGGGGTCAAAGAACAAAGTCAGAAAATATTTCCCGCTGGAGTAAAATATTAGTGTTTGTAAATGTTTATTTAGAGCACTCGGCTCTGAACAATCGCCTCCGTTCTGTGAAACGAGTAGTGACGGGAATTGTGATGACAAAGTACTCCGCGGGGCTCTCATACTAATGCGAGTCTAACACTCTTTGTGAAACATGCAAACAATGACATGTTGTAAGCATTACGCTATCAAACCCGTACCAGTGTAATTGTATATTGTTCTAACATATTCAAAGTCTAAATACTCATGTTTTATATGAACTTTCACATTGTATTTAGTCAAACGTTATGTGCTGAAAAGCTTAAGGTTTAGTACCGGACTTACTGTCGGATATGTTGAATGTTCAAAAAAATAAATAGAATCTCATTGTACTATGTAACTACATATAAATTATTTAATACCTACTTTATTGACATATTCGAATACACAAAAATTGTTTGAACACAGAACACACAGAACACGGATAACGTTTAATGTAAAAACCACGCGAAGGTTTTATTTATACCATGTTCTAGTTGTTTTGTGTACAGGATTAGTTCCAGTCAAACGGCGTACATAAGTCAGGTGGATATTTAAAATGGGAGCGTATTTAAAGTAGGTCAGGCTCACTCAGGTCAGCAGTGTTCGGCGCTGTCCCAAATGTAATAAGTATTGTTCAGGGATGCGCAGACCCACGCACACAACTACAATACATGTATGTATGTGTATGTGTCACGACTTTATTTCTTTGTGTAAACAAGTAAACGCGCGGGAATAAAGTCCGCTTTTATTTTATTCTTTGCAATATGTTGAATATGTTATATTGTATCTCTCGAGTGCAATTACCGGTACCTGCTTCTACTCACTTGAGAAATTAAGTTACTAGTGACAAACTTTGCGAGAGTACTGAGAAGATGGAACAAGCTTTTGTTTCAAAGACTAAAGAAGTTTTCTAAGAATATAAAAGGTAAACACCGTACAATACTTAGAATTATTTTATCTGTCATAACCAACACAAGGACATAATTGACTAACAATAATTAGGAGGAACCGTTGAATATTTAGGCCCTTACAACAGTACACGTGGGTCCATACCTACATTTATGTTTAAAAGGATATAACGTGGGTATTTAATTATTAAACGCGGTAGTCACCTTTGTTCGGCAATTAAAATATAACCGAAGGGCTTTCCAATAAAATTATATGGCGCGCACGAGTGCGTAATTACTTGGGAAATAAGTTCCCGTGTGTGGTGGAAACATAGGGTGTGATGCTCGGGAAGATATTGCAGGCACCTCTTTTGGGATTTATAATGATGACGTGATTCCACAATGAAATATGAGGATGTATATTGTATATTGTTGGTGAATCAGTAAAATTGTTTGTTTCTATATAATCCCGATAACAGATAGCAATAATCACGGTTTATATTAGCAGTCTTGTTTATTCGTTCGTATCTATTAATAGTATATGTATGTAACTGCTAACTTTATTGACAGACAGAGGACAGACAATTCAATTTTTGACGTTTTGAAGGTGCCTAATGAAGGATTATTTGAAATAAATCCTTATATTTTGACTAGTAATTGAGTAACAATAATTCACTAACAGTCTTGTTTTTTATGCGTGTGATGCGATACAAACTATGCCTCCGTATGTTCATGAAGGCAGTGGATAAAAGTTAGAAGGGCGCGTGTTAACGAGAGCCCTCGCGAACGTGAACCTATTCGATAACTACACTTGTGACGTCACTTACCTGGTTAGTTTAACAAAACTTGAACACAGCACAACATACACTACTGTTTGTTTCTATGAATGTCGATAGATAGACAGAACTACAAAATACCACACCTTCGTCGGTAGGGCCGACTTGGTTTTTAGTCAGTAAGAGTCTGACACTCCCTCTTGCCTCACCCGGGCGGGAGAAGACATTCGGTGATTTTCCCCCCTTAAAAAAGACGTATCATATCTGGATAAGAATCATAATTAATGCAATGCAACAGCATTTAGGGTTTCATAGAATCAGATATATTTATTTAGGAAAATGTAATAGCAGATAGGGATTTTATATCACCATTAAAAAGTACACACACACTATAAAAAGGGACTCGCTTCGTACGTAGGTAGTGACCCACCTTTTTATAGTATATTTATCTAAAGTTACAACTTACAACAGAACTTCTGTAAGTCCCTAAGATTGAACACACAATAGTAACTTCAAATGACCGAGCTAATTGTGGAGTCGCAGCGATTGTCCTTTGTTTAGTTGTACAACTTCATTAAACAAGGTGATGCAATTATCTTTGATTTTGTTGTATGTTATAAAAGCTGGTCTCTCTCTCTCTGCTCGTCTAAATAGAGAAAGAGTATCATCATCATTAACATCGTATCAGTGGCCACTGCTGACCAAAGGCTGTATAGAGAAGGTTGGAATTAATCGCCACGCTTGCTTAACGGGTTGGCGATTTCCAACTTATAATTAGATACATATTATAATTTAAGGTTTCCTCACGATGTTTTCCTTTACCATCAGTGGTGTCTAAATAATTTTAGTAAGTACAAATAACTCGAAAAACGTCACATTGGTACTTACAGTCAGTAGGTTTCATACCCGCACTCTCATGCATGAGAAGCGTCTTAAACCTCCGAACCAACACGACATTCGATATTCGACATTGAAAGAGAAACACTTGATGATTAATAATACCTTCTGTATAAAATAATAATAATAATAATAATAAGCCCGCAGGGCACCTTGAGGCGAGGTGACGGGCATTAGCGATCCCGCGGGCTACCATCATCCCGAGTGCTCCAGGGAGAAGTCACCGTTCCTTCTTCTCCGGCTTGCCTTAATTGGCTGGCTGGAGTGAACAATGACAAGGAACAGGTCTCCCACCTCTGGCTTGCCTTCATTGGCCGTCCAGAGTGGAGTCGCGAGAGCAGTGATCCTGCTCGGAGGGTAAGAAACTATTCGTAAGTCGCGAGTGGGCCAGGGATGCAGGAGGCTTCGGCTGGAGCAGATGATCTAAGTAGAAAGCGGTGGTAGTTTCTTAACCCTTCAGCCACTCACATTCTCGTTGCCCCTATGTTGCTATATCTAGCAACCATTCTCGGGGCCCGGTCGGTGAGTTGGCGAGTCTCCGCCTGCCATTTTTACGTGTAAAAATTACATTGTTTCGGCAGGTGCCATAGTCACCCATAGTTCCCAATTTACCAGTCCACAGCAACCCATCCATAGCCCTACCATTTTTTTTCCATTATTCACAATAGTCCTACACTAACCGGGGACTGTCCTTGGGTGCATTTCCATAGTGCATACAGGGATAGTCGCCGGTTTGTGTCTCCATTACATTTAGATTAAAGTTGTCTAAAGGGCCTCTGCGCAGTTGGCTTCGGCCCCTCGTACGCCTCCCAAATGACCGGGACCCTATGGTCCCGTGAATGGTAAAGACATACATAATAATAATAATAAATAAGCTTTATTGTACACCAAGTAAGTAATTACACATATTCGAAAATTATAAAGAATAAGGAGGGTAGAAGGGCGGCCTTATCGCTAAAAGCGATATCTACCAGGCAACCTTTGGGTGTATGGAACGATGGTTAATTTAAGAGGATAGTCCAGGCATACATAAATATTAACCACTAAAAAAACAAATATAATAAAAAAAATACCACGTCATTTAAGAGTAGAATGCTAGAAAAAGGTTATTTTTCTAGCATCTCGCTAATGCCTTGTACTTGGCCTTACTTATCTTTAATCGTTTCATGGTTAATAGAATGTGATTCCGTTGCGTAGACATTGGAATGTGTATCAATAAGGACGATGGGCAATATACCCGGTCTCGGATGTGTGTGTAATAATAAGGGAATTAATTATGTGACTTCGAAAACAATTAGGTTTTATTCATTGAAGCCGTTTTACCGTCACTTCGCTATTATAATAGTCATAGGTGGTGCATTGCTGAACTTACAATAACTTCCATATCGGCCTGGGCTATATCCAGCATTCCAGCTTCTTCTTTGTATGTTTGTCTAACCTAACCATTTGGAATTTAATAGATTGTTCTAAGAAAATCTCTAAATGATAATAAAGCATTGATCACGCAATCGAGCTAGTTTCTAGTGTCTGTGAAAGCAGAAGGATTATCTTGGATTAACTAGTCGATCCAAGAATCCAAACGCTCTTCGATTCTATGAATTACTCATGGATTGCCGTTAGATCAGGATTATACTATGTTCTTACTGAATTGAACTAGTTAAGTAATTTGCTAAGTAGGTACATATATTACATACATTTCGTTTGTATAGGGCAGATCGACGGTTCCCACATGAATTAAAATTATTTTATTTTGGACTCTAAATATTCCGTCACTAAGTAGAAGCATTCTTTTATTAGGTATATCTTTAGTCGTTTTTGAAATACTAATATTGATTTTTCAGATTTTAATCCATCTGGCAATTTATTATATATTTTTATAGCCATATAGTATGGACTATAAGTTAACATTTTTATTTTTGATGGTGGCGCACATAATCTTTTTTTATGGCGCGTGTTGACTCTGTTTGTATCTTCTACTCGTGTGAATTTATCGATATTTTTAAAAACAAAAATACATAAATCAATTATGTATATTGACGGGACGGTTAAGATTTCGTATTGTTTGAAGTATGGTTTGCAGCTTTGTGTACTATCTCGATGGGTCCTATGTATATGGGCCAAAATGCAAAATTACAACTTTACAGGAGAGGCTTCCAAAGTTTAAATTTACTGTAACTTCAGATTGATAAAACCGAACATTACGATTATTTGCTTGTTTGCTAAGACAACTATCCTCCTCATTTATACTATAGTATTATATATATATACATATAGAGGTATAGGTTTTTTTTAAAGTCACATTGGTCCTTCTACGTTAGTTTTTGTTTAAATTATTTTTCTTTAAAAACACCCTAGAAGGGCCAATGTGTCATTTTGGCCATTATACGAGTATTACGCTAATTGGCTTAAAGGATATATTTTTTACATTTTTTACCCATAAAATCAAGTATCAATTGATGTAGTTGATAATTAATTAACAAAAATGTAAGCTATTTAGATATTTAGTTATTTATGTCACATTGACACTTATACGTTTTACAATCTGGTACCCTACGAACTGAGTTTTCAGTTAGATCATTTGATTAATAAAAAAACACGCAATAGTTTTATTCATTTATTGAAATAAAAATTGAATTAGTCTTAAAACTTCACTCATGGACCCGTTTTCAATCTTTTTGGTATTTTCATAATAAAAAAATAACACTGCCTCGTTGGCCGAGTATTCGCAAGTGCGACTGCCGGGCAAGGGGTCTCGGGTTCGATTCCCGGGTCGGGCAAAGTATTACTGGGTTTTTTAAAATTCTCAGTAGTAGCACGGAGTCTGGAAATGTGCCCGGTATATGGCAATAGGCTCACCCCCTATTACATGGGACTCATAACAACTAGTGAAAAGTGGGTGTTACATTGTACTGTGGTAGAATGTGCACCTCTGCCTACCCCTTCGGGGATAAAAGGCGTGATGTTATGTATTATGTAAAAAATAACAAAAAAGAAATAAGTAAGAAGGAAACTGTTACTGGTGATCTTAGTTTGATTAACAAAATAATGTACTTCACATTATTTACATTATTTTCTTAATAAGTATAATTACAAAAAAAAAATAACAAAATTAAAAACCTATCTGGTGAAAACAAAATAAAAAAAATGTCTGTAGTGTAATCAAGTAATAAGATTACCAAAATAAACATTACTAGAAATTGCTGCTAGTAACAGCTGATTATAACATAGTTGCAGAGGAATATTTGTAGGTCTATCGGCAATTTGCCTTTTTGTTCATACTGGCTGATCTAAAATTTTAATATGATTTTCAATAGCATCTTCACTTAAATCATATTTATAGTATAAAACGTATGGTTTATCTCGCCTTACACGAATCTGTTTTATTTTAGACCAAATATTTTTTGTCCTTCTGAGTTTTTAGTCCAATTAAAGTGTGTTTTAGTCTGCAGCTTCTTGAAGTCATAAATCATATTTTGAGCTACGTCTATGACGTTATAAGGACTTCCTTTTGATTCCGCCCATCGAATCAATGAGCTCCATTCAGAGGGTGTGTAAATATTTTAATATTTTGAAGCTCTTTCAATAGTGGCGTGTATGGAATCGCCGTCATTTTGAGTGTGGCCAACTTCAAGAAAAGTATGCTTTATATTCAAATTAATCTGTTTAGCAGCGTACAGATAAATAAAAAACAAAATCCTGTTTCGGTTTTGGCCAGTGCAATTGTCTGACCAAAATCTGAAGTCGTCACAACCTTCTTAACTTTTTAATTTAATTATATCATAAATACAACTCGCTATTTCGTTCGCACCATTCATTGCAATTTGTTCATTCCATAACTAGCAGGTACCAATTAACTTCCCAACATCGAAAATTGATAAGTTATGTACTTTCAACCTTTAACTTTAATAAAATAGACTAATTTCACCAATTGGGGACAACAATATTTTTTGCAAATCAAAAGTAGCGCAGAATATTTTCGTGTCATTTTGTGAATCACGTTATCCTTTTCTTTTAAGGATCTAGCCTGAATTTGGCTGATTATATGATTATCAAAAAATATTTTATTTTCAGGAGTCACAGAACCGTTTTTGAAAGAATGACAAACATTGCATTGGTCTTTTTTTGGCTGGTGAATTTATAAATTAATATTTTTGTTTACTATATCCTTATTATTATAGTAATAGTATTGCCTTAATGACTCACATTTATTACCATATTTAGATGGATCATACCATTCTTTGTATAACTTGAATATTCGGTGAATCAACCGGTTGAAAAGACTTGACGTAGTCCAGCACACTTTTGATCATTACTGCATCAATAGATGTTTTATGGTGATCATATCGACCTCTATTATCAACCAAAGTGAGCCTACTTATATCATAAAATTTACTCATTGCAGTTCTTATCATTTTTGGCCCACAACGGATGATGTTTAAAAACATCGTCTTGCATACCACTAGTTTCGACTTTTGTTTATTTTGAGTAATAGGCAAATGGTACACATAATATGTGTATGACCTTTGTGAGTCACCCTGGGTAACCGATCTTTTTTTATTTATTCGTACTACATAGTTAACAATAAAGTCATATTGCTTAGAATGATCTCCAATCATCCAAAATTTATGCAGTATAGCACTCTTTACGTCTTCATCAAGTTTTTTGAAACACTTTAGTTTTTCGCTTGACAGATTATTATGTGTTACTATGATTGATGAACTGTTAGCTGTGGGCTCATAATTGTGATCATTTGTTTCTTGTACTGAAAGACAGTTTGAGTGTAAATCAGAATAGTTTTCTTTTTCATGAGTGTCACTATGGGTATACTTTTCATGGGGTTGAGGTTGAGAGTCGACACTATTATAAATTAACATGTTATCAGAGTCGAGCAAAGTAGAATTTTCTAATGTATCATTATGTTTTTCTTGTTGAGGTGAATCATTTTGCTGAGCAATCATTTTGGTGAGCAGACTTAAACTGCAATTTGTGAATATCGCACTGGCTCCAAATGGCAAAGGAGCTGCAGACAAAATGAATCAATGTAAGATAAGACCGTAATATTGTAAACAAAGTAAGTTAAATAAAGTTATCAATAACGTAACTAATAATAACAGTAGTTCCAATAATATTTCAACCCTTGCTGTACACATTAACACGCCAAACATAAAAAAAGTACTGTAGGACGTAAGTGTATTTTTTCAGAATAAAACACGTATAACGGTCAATATGCCACATTGGCCGTTCATCCTAAAAACTCATGATATTTCAGATAATTTATTTATAAAATAATAATTAATCAAAGTTTAAAGATTGACTTGTCTATAAAAACATATTTGAAGTACTTACAAAGGTTATCATCGCTATTTTCTATAAAAATCGTCTTGTTCATAACCTAAATCGTTGTTATGTGCACTGTTATTTTCATTTCCCAATGTCAAATTCACTAAATTCCGACTTCTAGACAACTTAGCACGATAATTGAATGCCATCTTTTACTTATTAAACTAAATAGTAACTCAAAAACACAACAATTACATTTTGTATTCATCACAGTGTGGCCGTTGCTTCGTTCAACGTATAAGTGTCAAATCAGCTGATTGGTCCAAACTACGACACGAATGCGCGGGAACTCCCCACGTATAAGTCTCTAACTACGCTTAGGACCTTGTACGTTTAAATTCATGTTACATAAATATGCCGTTATACTGTAATAAAAAATCGTGTTTCTATGCAGAAATCTTTTTCTTTTTATAGCTCACATGATTAATTACATCTATAAGATGTGTTTACCATTAAAAACTCAAAATAGCAAAATTGTTAGTTTGGCCCATATACATAGGACCCATCGATCTATTTGGGCTAGAATTCTTATAGAGGTACACTTCTTTTGCATTACAAATATTTCCTGTACGTTTACACTATTTCCCCATAACATGGCACCGTAGCGCAGCCACGAGTATGCATAAGCGTAGTAAGCAGCCATAGCTGTATGTGTGTCAGTGCTTTGTTTTATTTGAAAAAGAGCGTAAGTGAATTTAGATAATTTGGTTTTTATGTGTTCTATGTGTGACTTCCAATTTATGTGAGTGTCAATATTAATGCCGAGTAGGCTAAATGTATTAACTTCTTCTATTTTCATGTTATTGAATGCTATGTCTAGATTTAATTTTTTTATGTACATATGTTCATAGTTTGTGGTATTTCTAACTAATGATACCCGTTTGTCGTTAGTAAAGAATACAAAATAAGCAGATTATGTGCTTGTGTACAAAAATAAATTCAATTATGTTATCTCAAAAATCCAAGCAAATGAGACGTAACAATATCAAAAAATGGAATTGTAGCCAAAAACAACTTACTCTCTACCTCTACATTTCAATACAAACAAAGAAATTGTTCTTTGTTTCAACACCAAATCAATAGCAATGATAAATCAGAACACAATGAAAAATCTTGAGCTTCAAAGTGATGATTAATAGTCTGTGCCATTATGAGTTCGACAATAGCCAACAGTGGTGTGTTACCAGGAAGAAAGTTCAGTTTGTTTTCCAGAAATATGATTATTTATGAACAAAAATAATATAATGTAGGTATTTAATTTAAGATGTTAGTAGAATGGTCTTAGTTTTCTTGCTGAAGACAAGGTTTTGGTTGTCATACCCTATTTCAATAGATAAAATACAGGATAAGGTAAATTAAGTTAAATACAGAATTAGACCATAAGATATAATAAGAATCAACTGGCTATTATTACATTATTCATAATAACATATCAGCAGGCCATGTAGCATTACTGATAAACCTGCCAGCGTTGGGTAATGCCGCAGTATGCGCGTTGTATATCGGTCCCTAGAGGCAGGCAGTGCGCAAGGGCTGTTTGTGCGTAATGCTACATTACAATGATAATCCTAGGCACAGAACTACTATTACTATATAAGTATGATACACGAACGAGTTTCTTGTATATTCCCCGAAGGACTAAGGAGGGAATGTACTTACTGTTTACTCGATTTTCCGCAGTTGTGTTGCAAACTAAAGGGACTACAATAGGGATGAAGTTTACATAATTATAATTATGGTATTAAAGAAATTTAATTACATACATACATACATTACATCACGCCTTTTATCCCCGAAGGGGTAGGCAGAGGTGCACACAGAAGGAACACCCACTTTTCGCTATTTATGTTATGAGTCCCATGTAATAGGGGGTGAGCCTATTGTCATATCATAGAAATTTAATTAAATTAATGAAATTAAATTTAATATAGAGGTAGTAAATCAATAGTAACAAATTGTCGTGGTAGTAAATCAATAGTAAGAAGGGTGCGGGTTCGAAACCTTCCAAGGGCAAGTACCAACGTGACTTTTTCCGAGTTATTATGTACTTCTTAAGATTATTAGATACCACTGATAAACGGTGAACGAAAAAATCGTGAGGAAACCTGGGCTTATAATTTCTAATTATAAGTTTCAAATCGCCAACCCGCATTGAGCAAACATGGTGATGAATGCTCAAACCTTCTCTGTGTGAGAAGAGGCTTTGCACAGCAGTGGCCATTATAAACTGTTGATGTGATGTGTGATGTGAAAACGATAGTCAGGGTGTCTAGTGCGAATTATTTTTTACATCAACGTTTCGATTTCGACTCTATAAACTAAGCTAGTACAATGAAAACTTCGAAAATAACTTTGGGTCTGACGATCTAGTTAGACGTCACACATCGAATACTACCGGCGATAATTTTATTTGTAAGTATCAAAAATGAATAGTAATAATTCTAGTCTCACTCTAGTTTGCAACTGAAGTTAGGTAAGATTCAGTGCCAGCAAACCTAGTTGGGACAAAGCCAGGAGTGTAACTGCGTATAGAAAGTAATAATTTAATGGTTTTTAGACAAGATATTACGCATTTCTTAAAGTTTGATATAAAGCGGTTATGGGAGTACTATATTATAGGTGCAGTTTATATTGGAGCGTTGTAGATGCTGTTGTATTTACTCTCGCGATATTACTTTCTCCACTCACCCATCGGATACGATGGTTGATTTTCATGAACTCGTTATTGCTTGATATCCTTGTAAGTACTCCATAAATACGTCATAGGTACAGGGGATTTGCCTGTGTATGTATGTGTGTGTGTGTGTGTGTGTGTGTGTCGGTTGTTCCCGGGATAATGAGGGTGCCCGTTGACACCCACAAGTGTTTGTGAGTTTGGTCCGTGCGGTCACCTCACACGTCCAACTTTCACATTTTGTTCCGAACTTGTCCATTCGTGTTACAGTGCGGTTACAACAACATGCACGATAATTTAAAACATAAAATAGGTATCGTATACATTTCATAAAATATGAATTGGGTACCTACTCTTAAAATATGCTATGAAACTTCAATAGATAGACTTCTCTCGCTTTAGTATTCAGAACATAGGTTTTAAATTTCGAACCTATTCTTACTTTTAATATTATGCAAACATCCGAAATAATATTCACAAGCTCAGGTTATTTATAGTACCTACATACAAATAAAGGCGGACTACCTCAACAGCACTTGTGCCAGGGGATCGATGTACTTACCCTTGTACAAATGAATAGAGCACAATTGTTGATAAAAATAAAGAGCTTTGTAACAACGGGTACTACAGTCACCGTAATTGGGAGCGACACGATAGGCAGCCAGACAAGGGTTAAAATACTCAAAATAAAAAATACCGCTCGTGTCTAGGGTTCAGCGCGCCTCGCACAAAAACCGACGGAACCCATGCTTACTCACACTTGTCGCGAAGTCGGCTTACACTTGGGGCGAAATGTACCCATACGTTGAGTTAATTAGAAAAACAAATGTTCCATACAAATGTTGTTTGCAGAGACATGCACATTAGGAGGATAAGCCATTGTTTTTGTAAATGTGACAAGTTTAAATGAATGTAATGGTACGAGGATGTTGGTAACGTATATCAGCATACTGGAAAATAAACAAGAAGTATGTACTGTACACTTTTATATTCGAAAATAATATAATCTACGAAAAGGTACGTAGTAGCCATAAATTCATCAAACATCACACATAAGACGTGTTTAACACCGAAGTTTAGCTATTATTCGTTTATTTTCGTGCTGGCTTGTTTTCGAATAGAAATGATTTATTGCTGACATCCTCGCAAGCCAAGCGCGAGCTTCCTGCCAATATCCCGATAAAAATGTTGATAGCCGCAAAGAGTAATGGAAATTGCCTGTTGGCCGTAATTTACAAGATAATAATATTAACCAACTTTATCTAAATGGGGAATAGATAAAACTTTGTACACTTCTACGTAAAATGTTTCGGTTGCAAATTAGTCTCATATTTTAGACATGGATAAAACAATGAACACAAAATATATGCACTTTTTTCAAATGTGGGAGAACATCTAGGTTCCTACACTAGGATTTTCTCCTGTGTCGTGCGTGCTTTTACAAACATACAAGTTCACATACTCATGCCACCTAGATCCAAAACAACAATTATTGTGAAGAGTTGCTCCGTGCAGGAACCAAACCCGCTACATGTTGCGTGGCAGCCGCTTGCTCAGACACCGCGCCAACCATGTAGTCAGATTCTGTAGCATATACTTAATTATCTTTTTCGTAATGAAATTGTTAAAAATGGTAACTAGATCATTTTATTTATCTTTTGTTCAAAATATGTATGTGAGTTTTGACCTAGATTTATGTAGTGGTAACGTTGGTACTGCAAACTATAATAAATACAAAAAATACTAGTCGATACTAGTTTTCCAGTTTCGAATAAAAGTTTTTCTAGAGCATAGCTATATACATAGATCTGTGTGCACGTTATATTTCTAGAAATAAAATTGTGGAAATGTGGAATAACTTGCATATCAAACAGTGGACGGAATTATTGTGAATGCGATGTGGAAGATACACATTGGATATATATACTTAACACGACACACGATACCTGAATGGGTAGAAAGGATCCTATACATATAATAGGTGATTGAAAATTAAATTATGTTTTGTAAACCTACGAATGAACTTTAGAGACAACTCAGTGTGTGTTCTTTGCTACTGTTATCACACATTCACGACCTGGGATAATTCCGTCGGAATAATACGAATTTAGAACAAAACGAATGCACATGTGAGCAGTGGTCGTGTCATATATCTGACAGACAAAAGCGTGCCTGTGTGCGTGCAGCCGTGTGCACTAGAGGAGAGCTCTGATTTAAGTGGCTTTGGGCACTAACAGCACTGGCAACTTTATAATATATTTTTGTAAAATGTTCCCGACACTTGCGTTAATTAATGTTTATTTTTGGAGTTCGTGGGTTGCTTCAAGTTTTAATTTAAATTAAAATGTTTTTAAAATGTATATGTTTTGATATAAATCTCTGAAGTTTTAAATCTCTTTTAGATATTAATTCGTAGTAGTTAGTGTGTTTATCACGATATTGCGTACGTAATAAAGTAGATACTGTAACAAATTAAATATAATCTTAATAATACCATAATCTTAATAATATTGGTTGTCTGAATGCATATCCAATTGGATTTTCTCCAGAGAATAGGTAGAGGTACCGAACAGGTACTGGCATTTTTATGAGTTCCATATAATAAAGATCTATCGTTATGAATAGGGCTTCTTAAGGAAATTAAATATGTTTTACTACAGCCAAAATGATAATTACAATATGTCTTTGAATGTCAGGAGAATCAATATTTTACTGATGGTATCTTCATCATCCCGTAGGTCCCAAGTTATATTATACTGACTTTTAACTAATATCACGTAATGATAATTTATTTATTTGTATTAAGCAATCCTTACAGACAATACACACATTGACACATAATCATAAATACAATTAAAGCTAGTATAAGCTTGTTTCACACAAGCTGATACTAGTTTTCAATAGAAACAATTTGACCAGATCCATTAAGTGTTGAAAGACAACCTGATGGAAGCCATTAGTACATATCATAACATCACGCCTTTTTATCCCCGAAGGGATAGGCAGAGGTGCACATTATGGCACTTAATGCCACTATACAATGTAACACCCACTTTTCACCATTTATGTTTTGAGTCCCATGTAATAGTGGGTTAGCCTATTGTCATATACCGGGCACAATTCCAGACTCCGTACTACTACTGAGAATTAAAAAAATATCAAGTAATACTTTGCCCGATCAGGGAATGGAACCCGAGACCCCTTGCCCGACAGTCTCACTAGAGACCACTCGGTCAACGAGGCAGTCGAGAACACATTATGATTGCTGTATTTAACCATTTATGGCGCATTTGCAAGAGATATTACAGAACGAGATGCGATTACGAGTAATTGTGGAAGTGAGACAAAAGAGTTGTGGGAAACGCTTCATGTGCCAGTAACACCCATTGTTTATACGCAGAAATACGAACCAATTATTCCGTTACAAAATACTTGTAATTATTTAAAACACACTGCTATTATATTTCAAACATTATTAACTATGTAATAGAGTCTAGTTTTATAAAGTCTTGGTGTACTATTAGGTCGGTATTACCTCATTATTTTTCTCAGTTTTCCTGTATGCTGGTAGTAGTTGGTAGTTACGAGTCTCTTGGGTGCAGTCCCTGCCTACATTAGCTCGGACCCTGGCCTGTTTGGTCGAGTAACGCAAATGAATTGGTTATGCAGTTCACGTTTTACCACTCGATGGGTTTGTTAGTGGACGAGGAAGACTGAGAGATTTTTATAAAACCTTTTTCTTGTATTTCATACTTTAATTCACGTTAGACTATTGTGTAGATTTCAATTATTCCTTTTGTTTTATCAGTTAGCTATGGCAAACAAAATATAGCTTTGCATACAGAAAATATATTTGTTTTGTGGTTCTGACCTATTCCGTATTATGTTTGCATTTGTCTATGAGAAACTGGTATGGAAACTATTTAACATTCTTGCTTTACCTACCTATATCACTCTTAACTACTACTAACAGTAATAGCTTACATTAACTTAGATTAACTTAAATAAATAATTTACAATTCTCCTATATTTTGACTTTCGGAAGGCATTTGACCGCATCAACAATGATATCTTGCTCGCGAAACTTAACTCCATAGGTGTATGCCCTAACCTTCTGCGTCTATTGGCCGATTACCTTCGTGACCGCCAGCAGTACGTGAGGTTGGGCATTTACGAGTCCAACACGTACCACACTCGTTCAGGCGTAAGTCAGGGCTCAATTCTCGGTCCTTTGCTGTTTCTTTTAATGATCAATGATCTCCCGGAGGTTCCTCAACATGCGGAATCTCTTTTGTATGCTGATGACCTAAAACTCTACGCTTGTGTCAACAGTATATCGGACTGTGAGGCTATTCAAGGGGACATCGACCTGGTGAATGATTGGGGAAATGCAAATAAAATGGAATTCAATCCCTCTAAGTGCTATGTCATGACTTTTGGTCGAAAGCGACACCCCATTACCTTCGACTATAAAATAAACGGCTCTTCTATATCTAGATCGTCAACTATGAGAGACCTGGGCGTCGTATTTGACCAGAGGCTGACATTTCACGATCATATTGCAACGGTTGCTAAGGAATCGTTTAAGAGACTTGGTTTCGTTCTGAGAAACTCACGAGGTTTCAAGAATACGCACGTCATAAGACTCCTTTACAGCACGCTGGTCAGGAGCAAGTTGGAGGCGAGCTCCTGCATTTGGAATCCACACGAGGCCTCCTATTCCCTACTGCTTGAAAAAGTTCAGAAGAAATTCTTAAGATTCCTTTACAAATCCTCTCTAGGCTACTATCCATACATGTACCCAACAAAATACTTGTGTGGATGTCTGGGATACAATATGCTGGAGACCAGAAGAGCGTTTGGACAACTGTACATTATGCTTAAAATCTGCAGAGGTATCATAGATGCTCCTGACCTTCATAATGAACTGATGCGATTACATGCTCCGACTAACTACCTCCGTGCTCGTCGGCACCGCCCACTGTCTGTGCCCGCATGCCGCACAGTGGCCCGTGCATCGTCCCCTATTCCCCGCGTCTTGTCCGCGCTCAATGGCCTCTTGGAAACCTACCCCGACTGTGAGCTATTTATTAATGACTTTAAAACTGTTCAGCGTTTATGTTTAAGTTTTTGTGAAAATGTTTAATACTGTTACCTCTATTACTGTTTATTGTTTTTTTTTTTTTTTAATTTATATTTTTATTATTGTGATGTGCTTTATTTTTTCTTTTATATCTTTATTTTGTCATGTGATTTGTAGCTACATACGATGTTTGTTTTGATATCTGTATATGTTAATGTAACTGGTGTAAACCGTATTAACATAAAATAAATAAAAATAAATACAAACAAATTTTTAAAGCTTTGTGCTGTATCTTCAAATGAAGGAAAATACCTAGTCAAACAGTTCCATGAATTATGAAGTGTATTTCTCAGTAATTTACTGTAATTGATTATTAAGTAGACATTAGTAAGGAGGGTTTAAAAATGTGTTAAAGTAATTATACTTGTAAATGTAACACATCCTCGTTGAAATGACGTATTTTGAAAAAATATATTAGAATGACATTTTATTTGAAATTGTTATCTTCTTTATGGCGAAAAGGTTGAAGACATAGATTGTGAGTCTGGAGACTGAATCTGACATCTTCTTCCTGACGTCGTGATAGACGCATTGTTTCACTATGGTACTAGTATCTAGTGTACTTACGTGATGGTGGCGGGAGGGTTGGCATGCACCAGACAAGGGAGGACCACATCTCCTCCTCTTCGTACAGTGGCCTCCCACTGGCTATGCGAGATGCCGCGCGGAGCTGATGATACGCTCATTGCTGTTAAAGATTTGAACAATTATCACAGTGTTCGTGAACTGTTTTAACAATAAGGGGATAGGCAGAAGTGCAGGCTATGGTATCATAGAGGCTAGAGAATCTACGGTCATACACTAGATGCAATATTTAGTTAGTTAGACACTTGAATAATTATTTGTTTGACCATTAATCGAGAAGACTGAGACATAATCGTCTTTTATGCCTGGAAAAACAGATCTAAATATAATATCAAGTTAATTTTTATTTCACTGCAACTCTTGAAATAAAGTTGGTACAAATTACTTACGAGCAACATCGATGTTGACTGGTGTACTTCTCCGTCTCTCGCCAGTAAGGGAGTCGAGCACCGAGCACGAGTACTTTGCTCTGGTGTCCTCCACTCGGACTGATCTGATGATGAGCCGCCAACCTTCGTCCACCAGCAGCGTGGTGCCAGCTGTGAGGGGAAAATAATCCACAAAGTCAAACTATCGATTCGTGTGTGATTTTGTACATCCTATCGTAATAATCCACAAAGTCAAACTATCGACTCGTGTGTGATTTTGTACATCCTATCGTAATAATCCACAAAGTCAAACTATCGATTCGTGTGTGATTTTGTTCATCCTATCGTAATAACTATAAATGCGAAAGTTTGTAAGGATATATCTGTGTGTTTGTAATTCTTTTACGTCAAAACGGCTGAAGAGATCGAGATGAAATTTGAAACAGGGATACATTATGGTCTGGAATAACACATAAGCTACTTTTTATCGCATTACGGTAACGCGGGCGAAGCCGCTAGCTGAAGCTAGTAATATATAATCGTGTACTGATCACAGTGTGCACTTTGGTACCATTGTTATTCTTCCCACCGGTGCTGTAAGTAGTTAACTAAAGAACTATTTATTTAACAGACAGTGGGCATTCTTTGATAAACCAAATCAAGCCTGGAGATAATGACAAAACCTTCTTTTGTACTAAACTCGTCCGGGTTATTGATGATGGTGATAATTTCCTATGTAGTATTAGATAATAATGACTAAGAAACTCCATGGTTAAAACCAACTGTAAAAATCTTTTGGATCTCACCATAAAAACAAAATCGGACCCAGACGGTATTTTAATGTTCCCCAAGAGTTTTAAAGTTTCGTAGAATTTACACGTAAAATTAAATTTGCTTCGTGAGCGAACTTTTTGGGAAGAATGGTTTATTGTGGTGCTGCGGCCGGCGGAGTTAGTGGGACGTGCCTAACGGGGAATGTGCTCAAATCTGTGTTCAAGTTAAAAGAAAAAAAAATACGCTATAGTAATATAGCATTTACATTTTGTGGAATTACATTTTTTTAGTTTATGTTGGTACAATCTGCCACAGGTTTGCCAACCACTATCTTTTCTGTAAGCCATTACAATGCGTCATGATACATCTATCAGCACGATCCAAGAGAGATGTCTCTTGGATCGTGCAACGAAATTAACAAGAGGATATCATTGGAGGAGTCGAAAAGAATCAGTTACATTATTTATTTATACACATTATTTTTGAAGACTCCCAATGTACTAGTCTTAGGTACTTACACATATGGTCAGCGGAGGGTAGAACAGAGTCGTCCCTGTACCAGGCAGCGACAGAAGAGTGCTCCCTGAGTGCTGCTGGAGCCACACATGTGAGGAGTGCAGGCCCTCCCGCCTCAGAGGGAGTCGAGGTCACATGCACCTGCCAGTCTTGCCACACCACTGCGAACAATGACACAGAATTTGTTAAAAACGCATATAAAATTGACTCTGTTTATTTTCAGAAACATTAGTTTTATATTTATAGTATGTTATGTGAACCTAGCATAAATTGGTTTTAATTCCATTGTCTACCTCAGTTCAATGTAAAATATCGCAACCTACAGTTGTTAATAGATTTATTCTCCGAATTCAATTAACAACATAGAATAAAGTACATGAATAACGTGATACCTACAGCGAGACCGCAAAATTGTATAAGTATCAATTTAAAAGCAATAAAACGATCGTTTTAACTGAAATAACTGCAAAAAACAGTGGCTTTGATACTGACTAATTAACCGTGAAACTGTAACTCGAGCGAGCCGTGCCGACGTCGACGGCTGCGAGGCTCTGGCGACAAAAGTATTTGCAAGCGAATACAGCCCTGATTTGCGATTGTGAATAATTTCTGATTTGCTTATAATGTATTCGAGGTAAATTGCCCTCGTCTCTCTAGAACCTGCGAAGTATAAGGCTGGATACGACTTGTTGTACAAAATCAAACTTTTACTAAATTAAATCCGATTCCTTTCGAGTATTGCCTTCTCTATATTCAGCAACAAATTACTTGCCAATGCACATACTGTATGGATGGAATTGAGTACTGACAGTGCAAAATTTAACAAAAAGTAGAATTATGAAATTATCTTACAACTGCAAGTTTAAAATCTACGCGCAATAAGGTACTCGTTAAAGAGGGTGACAAAATAAAAACTCTGTGAATCAACATTAGTCAGACATCTCGAAACTTCCCCAAGCTTGTTAATTTTTTCCTCAAACTTCTTCTTGCATGCACCGAGACTGTGTGTCGCAGATGCTTTAAACTTTTGTGTTTCGTCCCCTTTGCTAACTCGGGAACTTTTTTAAGCGTCTCTCTTGGGAAATCTTCATCTTATATTTAACAAAATATATAAACAAGTCAAGTTTCATGTTCGTTCCCATGGGGATTATACATTGGTTATTAGTTCACAGCATGTTTGGAGAATTTTGAGTTGTTATTATTGAACTGTTTACTGAATGTGAGTTATTTTGTTCGGTAAGTCTGTTTGGTTAACGATAATATATTTTTTTTATTGATTTGCATCAGGTGATATGCCATAGAATAGGTCTTTTTTTTTTTTTTAAGGGGGGAAAATCATCGAATGACTTCTCCCGCCTGGGTGAGGCGGGAGGGAGTGTCAGACTCTTACTGACTAAAAACCACCCCGTTCCTTCTCCTGCACGTCGAGCCGGAGCCCCGGTTACCCGTTAGGTTCTCCGCGACTCCGAATCGGCATCGGCCGTATTGGGCCCCATCTGTGGTGGTCTGATGGCTCTTTGAGGCGCGCGCGGAACGCGACGCGCCGTACGCTCGGGTCTGTTTCTGGTCGGACGGGGAGCCACCCATGCTCGCCGTCCGCAGGCCCGCGCTTACGGTGGCCGGAGAGGTCTAGCGTGATTGCTAGGGGCAACATTCGAGTTGTTGCAGTTAACCGTATACATACATTCGACAGTCAGGACTCCAAACAAAAAATAGTGCACTAATACTTCTAAAACACAACTGTGCAAGCTGCAGTATATGCAAGTTGCAAACATACTCAAATCTCTTGCAGACGTCTGGGGGCCGTCGCTTCGTCTACATGTTGCATTATTAAGCAGGATTTGTTAGTAGCGGCAAAAGGCTTACTATTTGCTTTCACGTGTTTCCTTTCTTTTAAGGCGAGAAAAACAGTCTGGACGCTTGTATTTTTACCAGGAGTTGGAATTAACTAATTGGAAGCACTCACAACCGTGTCAATGTTACTGTTAATGAGCATCTAAACAGATCTTCTGTGGAAATTAAAACTGATGTGTGCTTGGATTAGTTGCTTAGAAAAATATAAGTTTGTAAGTTAATTTATTTTAGTTTTATGATAATTTTATATTTTAACTTGATATTTATGTTCCTATATAAAGCAATATTAGTTTTGATAATGAAACTACTGCAACTAAATAATTCAAGAAATCCTACTAATACTATAAATACGGATGTTTGTAATGTTTGTTAACGTCAAACCAGCTGAAGGGATCAGGATGAAATTTGTAACAGGAGTAGATTATGGTCTGATGTAACACATAGGCTAGTTTATGTCCTACGGGAACGCAGGCAAAGCCGCTGGCGGAAGCTAGCGTACCATAAATACCGACCGTAATGATGGCCCATTGGATTTGGTCGTAATAAAAATTCAACTTGGAAGACATTCAGTAATTTCTACCTTTTCCTACAAAGACTGTTTTTAATTTTACTTCAGCAGAGTAATAAACCTTACACTTTAGGTACATTCCAGCCTGTAGTTATTCTTTTACTGTAAGTGGCTCATGACTTGAAACCTCTTTATTTTAACAAAAAAACTTTAGAACATTGTTTAAAAGTAATAATGTGCTTCCTTCATATTCTTGGCACGAAACCGATCGTGTTCCAGTAATACGATCGATGGTAATCATGATCACACATTGGAAGTAGATATTATTATGGAATCCAGCGTGGTTAACATAATGTGTGGAGGAAATGTCGTTAACATTTCGGTATTTTTGGACACAAAAGTGATGTCTAAAGACGATCATATTGATATGTTCATTTCATACCTATATGTAGTGTTCATCATATTTGGACAAAGGTTAAAAGATCAAAATTAAGATCCCATTTGCTTAGTAAGAACGTAAAATAATACTTTTGTTCTACAAACCTGTATAGCCTGTTTAATTTCTGCTGGATAGAGTTACAACTTCCTTTAAAAAAATAAAGCATTTGTCAAATCACAAAATATCACAATTCTCAGTAAGCATGCAAATAAAACGAGCAAGATAAAACCGTAGCGGTCTTTGACAAACTTTTAGTAACTTCAATAATAAAAACATTCGTCTCACGAGCATAAAGTCGAGCACTATAAAGCGATTGCTACGCTCCGAGCATAACTCGAGCACTTTAAAGTGATTGTTACGAGAACAGGTTTAATGCTCGGGGATATGAAACTCCTTTTAACGTCCGAATCGGCTTTTATAACTTTGTTTTAGATTATTTCTAATATGTATTGCTGTGAAGACCTTTCTGCCTCGTTGGCCGAGCGGTCGCAAGTGCGACTGCCGGGCAAGGGGTCTCGGGTTCGATTCCCGGGTCGGGCAAAGTATTACTGGGTTTTTTAAAAATCTCAGTAGTAGCACGGAGTCTGGAAATGTGCTCGGTATATGGCAATAGGCTCACCCCCTATTACATGGGACTCATAACATAAATAGTGAAAAGTGGGTGTTACTTCTGTGTGCACCTCTGCCTACCCCTTCGGGGATAAAAGGCGTGATCTTATGATCTTATGTACCTTTATTTTAAAACGTTTTACTGTTTTGTACATTTAACAAAATTAATTCACAAACACATTAGAGGAAATATGTGGTTGTAGGTGATTTCGAACCTTTTAGTATGTATGATCGATGATTGCTGTAAGTTAACATTAATATGTAACAGTATCCGCAATAAACAAGTAAGTAACAAGCATCATTATTTAGTTCCGTGGCCTAAGAAGTGTAAGTTACGCGCGCAATTTACACTTCCCTAAACCAAGCCAAAGATTTATTAAGAGTAATGTACATAAAATGCGGTTTGTTGGAACGCCTTCGTTGAGGTCTGCAAATACTCGTAAAACTGTCAGTACCCAACGACCATTTAGAATATTACAATGATTTACTGAAGGCAAAAGAAATGATTGAAGTGATCCTCAGTGGGCTCTTTTTCACTTCTTTTTTAAAGCTAAAAGATTTGCTAACATTTTTCAAATTATCATAAATGTCTTTCCTGTTTCTATAATAAGTATATGATGCATATTTGGTTGAAATATAAATTGTAAGTCAATATTATAGCTACGAATAAACGTTAAACTTGTCGATCGAACATCTTGAAGCTCTTTCAATTTGAATATCATTTAATTACCTGTCTCCTCCGTGCCCTTTGATGCAGCGCTGCTGTGCTCGGGGACACTCGGAGGTAAATTCAGATGAAGTCAAACTTTCATAAACACTCACAGAATTTAATGAAAACTCGTTAAGTCGCGGGCGACTGCGACGTCAAATATACGGGCGCTTTGTTGAAGTACACTGACCCGTTAGCTAGGACATTCGCTATTATTTGTTTTTGTATTTCGATGCTTTATTTTTCATGGACCGACGACCCTACTAGGTTGTATCTTCGTGTCGGAAGTCGTGTCGTGTGTAAAAATATTTGGAAAAGTATCAACTAAAATATTTGAAAAAGAAGAAAATAATCACTAGTTTACGATAAAAAACGAAGTTTTATAATTGCAAATTTTGAAAATTAATATAAAATGAAATTTTGCATGAGTAGATTTTTTATTTAGAATGAGTCCGGTCCGAGAGTTTCACCTGGCAGTCCGAGTCCTGCTCCTGTATACATATTTGATTCAATTAAGGCGTCCCGATCTGCCCCGTCTGAATATTTTAAGCGAGCCTCGATTAATACAGTCTATGAACTAATCACATTTACAAACTGATGAGCAGCAGAGGGCTGCACGGAGACTTTGCATACAGTAATTGATCACTCGAGTTAGCTATATGTTTTAACTTTTTACTTACTAAAAGTGATTAAATATTGAAATATTGGATTCGTGAGAGACAATAATTTTAAAAGAGGAAATCATTTCGCTTGTGACTTGCATTTGGATAAAATTGCGAAAAAGTTATAAAAAATCTTGGTCGTCTGTGCATAAATCCTCCTCTACAAGTGTTAAGATTCGACTTTGGACAATAATTTTAATGAAAGCAATTTATTATCTTACCTTCTATTTTAATTTAATTTGATACTCTTCCACTCTTAAAGCCTGAAAGCATGAGAGTATTCTAGACGCTCTAAATCGTTCGTTAGCGAATAAATTGGGAGCGGGGAAGAACATCGCCAAGTTGAGCCGCGAACTATCGAGCCGTCAATTATTTTAGCGTAATGGTAATATTAATGACTGTACCACACGACATACATTATTTAGATATCTTTATCATACTAGCAGTGCTCTGTGCCAACACTTGTAGGGTTTAATGCAATGCTAAATAACTACCTCTATTTAAGTAATATTTATATTTATTTGGGTAATCACGTTGTTACATGAATAAACCTACTCTGACTGATATAAAATCATAACTTTTAGGATTTAACATATAATATAGTAAACAGTACATAATGTACCTACGCAATACAATCAGGCAAGTTTCCTTAACAAAGCAATTTCTGACAGCAATAATAAAGGTGTTTTATTTCTTTTCCCGGTGTAAAGAAATGTTGACTCGTGTATTTTGGAAAGTAATGTCCACATCAACACTATTAATTTATATTTCAAATTATACGTTATGAAACGTTCACGGCCCATTAAGTATTGCGTGCGACCAGAGACATGCCTTCAAAGAAATAAAGCGGCGATTTTAATAAAATAATAACATAAGAAAAACAGTCTCACAAATTCATAAAGCCGCCACAAATTATTTACAACAGGAAATCGGTGACCGTAATAAGGAAAACGGAGGCTAATGTAGTCCCAAACTCGAGTGAAATAAGGTAGAAAATTGTTTGCATTAAATGGATTACATTAGAGAATTACATAAAAGAAGAATACCTAATAGGTATACCTTTTATGCGGCCAGTTCTGATTAGGAACCTTTGCAAAGTAATATGTACGTAAATTTAATTTGGTTAAAAGCGTTGAAACAATTTTTATGTACCAAATTCTGTGTGTGCACAGTGAGTCGAGTTGCCGCGCTCTTGTTTGTTCCGTCAACTGGAAAAATTAAAATCTAAAAGCGTTGCCAAGTTTTCGAGAATAAGATATTTTATTTGAGAAATTCTCGAGACATCATGTTTCTTGTCTACCTTATAAATAAGTAGTTGTTTTGCTTCAGTCATACTTTATACTCCTGTTATATGGGTCTAGTTGGGTGTGCTATTAACGAGTAGTATCATACTTTACTGATGTCTGTATGTATTTTCAGATGTAGTTCCTTACGCCACGATATTGAACAAAGCAATAATAGTTGATTCAGTGCAGCTACAGATATAATAAAATTATGCCAATGAAGTCTGTTTTTATATCAAATTGGCTTTCCATGTTACGGTTTAATCAAACCCAATTATGTTTCAATAAATATTGGTGCGCGACGGGCGACCGTGCTCAATGGTGTTTATTACTGTTTGCTGAAGGAAACAATAAACTTTTATGTTTCTCTTATTTGTAAAATGCCACTATTTTGCCTTCCACTTCCTTTACCTATTTAATTAAGGGTAAAGTTCCTAATTTATTACCAGCTAGCTTTTATATTAAATAATACCATTTGAAAATTAAAACTGTCATTGTAGCACAAAGACTAGCACTTTTAAAAATGTTCGCAAAAATAGTTCTTAAATTACTCGCAACCGCACAATAAAAAGGTTTTGAGGAGGTTGGCGGAATCGTAACTATCAATATACTATGTATAATTATGTTACGTCTAAGTAGTATATGTAATATAATTGTGTAAGTTTATTGTTATGACATAATATACATGTAAGTTTATATAGGGATTTATTTTATGTAAGTCTATACTATCCGTTTTTCTATGTATTTCTGTTAAGTTTTAAATACGCTTGCTTCTTGCATCGACCATTGTTTTTGTCTCTGCATCACCCAAAGGTCTGGCTGGAGGAGAATGCCCTAGGCATTAAGCCCACCTTGTACATAAGTTTGTGCATGAAGTCTTTTAAAAAAAAAAAAAAAAAATTTGCATGCGCCAAAACCTTTTTGCTTAATCACAAAGTACATTTGTATGCAGCTCCGACCGCCGCTTATCTCTGGGAACGGAACCTGTAATGCAGTTGTCAGACTTGAATTATTGGCGGGACGCCCTAATGGACCGAGCGCCGATATGTACTCAGATGTGCTCGCTGCTCGGAACGATGGAACTGTCCACTCGCCAGATTATCGAGGGGAATGACTTGATTGGTTTTTGGCCGGAGGGCGGCGTGTGAAGAGACTGATGTCAAGTGCTTGCGACACATTGTCCACTGCTTTTAATCAACTCCCAACGAATAGAAACCAGTCGCCATTTCACAACAATAAGCAATTACAATTCTGTTTACATGTTGTCGAGTGAAACTCTCAATATTGTTAGATAAACATTCAACAAATCATACTTACAAAGTCTAAACTAAGTTATGAAACAAATTTTATGCCGATTCGTCGCCTCGCTTTCCGTTTAATCTCCTGTATGGAATTGGCGAACAGTTTCCTTCCTTGGAATATAAAGTTCTGGTATTTTTACAGTCTCAGGCAGACTTACAGATAATATTCAATTCATGGCAGTGTCTGGTTATAAATAGAGGGTGTCCTATCGTGGCCCGAGGGTGTCGTGAGAGGCGTGTGGATGGCACCCTCGGGATGGACAACATCCATTTGTGAGATAATAGCATTAATATACGATTGCGGTCATTTCGTTTGATAGTGCGCGGGAAATCACGGGCCATTTTGCTATTTGTAGGTACTTTTAATAACACGCCGCTTAATATCCCTGTGGTTTGCTGTCCAATTGTTATCGTACAGACGTATAAATGAAATCAAAACATCAATATATTCTGTGGCTACTTCACAGAGCTGAAATATTGAAAGTGAATTATTAAACTGTCGCAATATGTTTATGAAACGCATTATTATGACCATCTCTCGGCCCGGCCGATCGAGTGGGAACATAAAACCACCATGACTATAAACCTATAAAGCCATGGTATAAACATCAAAAACGTCTGATTTTTGCGTCCATGATGGCAACGCGTGAACGCTTCCATTTCGGGATTGGTTCGTTAGCGGTACTCGGGGCTGGACGGTCTTATATACGAAAATAACCGAATATCCACATTCTCGTAAACTTTTCATGTGGAAATTATGTTGTGAACTCATCACGACAATATTGTGTGAGAATTTTTGTTGAAGATTATATCATCAACACAATTATTATGATTCAGTTCCAATTACCGGGAAAATTATGATTTGGAATTGTATTACATCTTGAAATGTTGCCTACATTTTTAAATTACTCCTTACAGACATATTGTGTATCACTAACTGTGCGAAGTTCAATGTTTTGTAAGTACCAGACTTACATAATTTTATAAAACGATATTCAACAGATTATTTGGAATCAAACAAAATTCTACACACTCTCAATACACTGGGTAGTAACAGGAAATTGAAACATGGATTAATCCAAAACCATTCATTACCCGAGGTCGGCACATAATCGTGTGATTCGGATATAATTTCACAGCCGCGCACATCACCGGCCAGTGTGAAACGTCCGGTGTCCGGTCCTCCGAGCACATTGAGCATTGAGCCTCCGTTATGTGTATACTCTACGATTTCAGAGATTCAATGATAATGAGCCAAACGTTTTGATTCCGGTATAATCGGCTACATTTTGTGCTACGGTATTTATTTGATAGGTACTTCGTACAACTGAACGTTGTGGGAAATGTCAACAAGGATTTAATACATACAATACTTTTATGTGACTGCTAAAGCCCCTCTTCTCTAAATTTTACTGCACTAGTGTTGTGTTGTCATTAACTTGACTCCTATAATGTTATGACAAGAAATATAATATTTAGTCGACAATTAATTTCCGTAATAAACTCAAAACTACAAAGCAGCCATTTGCACCTATCAGAACAGTCGTAAAGTTCCTTTGTCACACGTGACACGAGACAACTGGAATGGGTACTTACAAGTTACAAGTATAATGCGTGGGCTTACAGTGTATCTTTGAGATTTATTATGCCCGAGAGACACAGGAGGAGGAGAGGAGGCAGGACGTGTATCCTAACGCTCATTGACGACTCGCTACTTTTGACAGGGGTTAAGGTAGAGCGAGTAAGAACAACGTCTTTGACACTTCTACTCCTGGGATCTAATCTTGATATGTGTGAATTACTTTTATACATATGGTTAGCAGTTGTGGTTCGATCCGTAGGTTGGATAAACATTTTGCACTAACTTTTGAAGTTGGAAAACGGTTTTAGTAAAACCATTATGAAATGCATGAATTTACCGCCTATTCTGGTTAATACCTGTCACTTCTGGTTAAAACCTTTAAAATACTGCACAGCTACATAATTTACTCAATTTATAACAACGACATCAAATAAATTGTCAACAATTTATCGTGCGTCAATCACTACTGAACCAACCCTTATTATTAGAGGGTAGAGAATAACTGTAATAATAAACCGAGCCCCAACAGCCACTAATTAACAGGGCTATCATTAGGCAGATTAATCACAACAGCCGCAGTGTATCAGGTTGCGATCAGTCTCGTTTAGAGAGACTGTCCAACTACGTCGCACGGTGTAACTCAGCCAAGCGCGTAAATCAATTGTCCGGTTGATTCACTGCTATGTACTGTTACTTCGGATCACTGAGTACCACTATCATTGCTATACATTTATCTGCATGCATGTTATAAATGGGTGATAGGTCATTCCACATCACCGAGTTTCCTTGTTTTGATACAATTGAGATTCGATCTGTCCAAATAAGAAAATATTGAGACGGATTAATTCGCTTTTATAACCTTTCACTTGATTGAATATAGGCGGTGGACCAGTTCGGTTCTAATAACTTCGTGTGATGTTATCGTTAACACTACTCTTAATAAGGTATATATTTTTCTTTCATCTGGATACGCATAAGAAAATGATTAACTATCAGAAGTCGTAGGACACCTCTACTTCTACTCACGCTATATAAAATATAATCATATAACTTTATTATTAGGCATTCAAGAAAGTTGTGTTAGAAAAAAACACTGTATTTTGTGTTCACTAACAATAGCAGTACTTAAGAAAGTAGCAATTTTTATACTCTATTTTATACTCTATTTTCAGGTAAGAAAAATGTCTAACTCAGTGCTAAAAAGTATGAAAGTGTTTCTATATTAAATTATTCGTCAAATTAGGGCAAAAAATTGAGGCATGTTGGTGGTTCGTCTGGAAAATCCACAAAGGCGTTCAACTAATTGGGTCTCTTTGAAATATAACGTAATAAAAATATGTATAACTAGATTCGCACGAGATTTGTTCGTCTGTGGTCACTGTTACGTGGGACGACTGTATTCAATTTATTAATTTCCTCTTAATTGTCGACGTCAAATTATATTACAACAATCAAATCGTAGTAATTGTCGTCTTTTCAAAGTTAATTACAAGAATTATACTTATTGCCCTCCATTCTGTGGTTGACACAATTACTCCAATAAAACTAATTTTCAACTTAGTCAATTTGACGGACAGATGACAATTTGCTTCGTACTTTGTCTTGTGGTTTCTAATTAACGTTTACGTGGACATGAGTTTTTATTATGAATATTATTCTTTCAAGATTTCAAACGTCTTACGTGTTGTATATTTGTTACTTTAACTTAACCCGTTGATATCCATCCCCTAAATTTGGTCATACAAAAGTATTCTCTAAACATTAGAAATAAGGTCTATAATGTAATGTAATATTAGTGGAAAGCGGTCACCGGTGGCCGCTTGGGGATTTATGGGTTGATATTATTTGCATAAAGATATAATTTTACACTCATACTTATTCTTAATCATAGTTCTCCAAAATGTCAATCCATGCAAAGTTACAATGATTACATGTTCAAGAGGAAATCGATTTTGTTATCTTAAAACTTTAAGATGAGAACCACTTACAGTAATGCATTATGACAGCCGTCACATTACCGTTCCACCTTGTATTAAGGTCTCATCCTCGCATTACTTCGCTAAATGACAATCATATTTTGCTCTGATGAAAAATAATTCCACGTAATATATTATAACGAGCTTAATTGTATATTTCAAGAATGAATACTGCGCTTTATTTTTAACTTTCTCACTCCAAAAAGTTCAGTAATAACAAGTTTTCAATTACTTCCTTTTGTGTACAACAAATAATTATATATTCAGGAATTAATTTTATATTTCACAACGCAACTGTCGAATAACACTCAAAGTAAACAGCTAGTACCGTATCATAGTGAGCGCCGGTAAATGAATGTGGACATTAAACTTATTAATTACATGAAACCGAACGCCAAATATTAATTAATGGTCGTTCATTAAAAATATCAGCTGCATCTCGGAAATGATTTATTGAATCAACAAACAACGTTAAGCTTGTTAATATTAATAAATTGGATTGTTTACACGAGAGATGGGCCGATAATCACTATAATACATAAACCGTTTTAAATCAATGCTCCACGTCAATATCAGTGGATAAAATTATATTCGTAGAGTATCATGATTGATTGAAATTTATCCTCATGTAGGACATTTATTTGGGGAACCTTTTCAGAATGTTTGGGAACTAATTGGGCTCAAATTTTCCTGAACTTACGTACGTTATACCATTCAGGATAAAGGTCAAACGATACGTCTTGCTAATTGCATGTTCTGTAACTTGAGCGTGACGTCAACTATACAGGGCTTGGACAAGGAATTTCATTCTTAAATCGTTATTACTTTAGGTTTACTTTCATATAATTATAATAATAAATAATAATAAACATTTATTTCAGTATAAATTCCATATACGACAGACAGACAATGCAAACTTATAAACTATACTGACTATTGTTAGTAGCTACATTATTGTTAGTAACAGTATGAACTTATAAACTAGTGTTAGTACATACGAGCATGAGGCTCGCCGAACCTGGGGATGTCTACTTGACTGCATGCAGTCGTATCCACCGCCCCAAGATCGGAGAGTCCCACCTTTCAGCCAACGCTCCGAGAATGGTGTTGGGGCTGTCGCGAAACCGGCGAAGCATAGATGCGCATCTCTTACGCATGATGGTAGCGAAACTATCAACATCGGCGTCGGCAAACATGCAGGACGCGCTACAAAATCGCGGCAGCCCCATCAACACCCGGAACGTGTTGTTACATTGGGTGCGCAGGCCACCATATGCCCTCTGCGTAAAGTTCACCCACAGGCTGCACGTGTAAAAGGATTGACAGTAGGCTTTGAAAAGCGTCACCTTTACCTGAGCCGTACAGCGTGCAAACCTGTGGGCCAACATCCCACAACGGACAGCCAGCGACCTGCGCTCCCGTTCACTATCAGCGTTGTCCTTTAAGTCGTCTGAGACCCAATGTCCCAGATATTTAAAATTAGCGACTCTATTTAGAGGTCTCCCACAGAGCATAACTGGTGGCATTGTGTTATAAGATTTATTACCTGCTTTGAACACCATAAGTTCGCTCTTCGTCGCATTATATATGAGCCCATGAGTCCCAGCGTAAGATTCACATACGTCAATCATTTTTCTCAAGGCCCTGACCGATGGGCTCAGCAGAACCATGTCGTCAGCATAGCTTATATTATTAATGCATACACCATCAATATGACAACCTAGCCCGGTTATGCTCAGCCCATCGATCAGGTTATTCATGTACAGATTACAATTACAACGCAGGCGAGGACAACCCGCCCTGCCTTACCCCACACTCAAGCCTGTACTCAGCTGAAAAGGAGTTTGCCCAGCGAACACGGTTCCGCTGATTCGCATTCCAAAATTTAAACATATTTATAACTTCCTTGGGCAAGTCCGTCTCTTGTTGCAGTTTATCCCATAACACAGTATACGAAACGAGGTCAAAAGCTTTTGACAAGTCTAAATAGCACGCAAACACTGGTGTTTTTCTAGCAGTATAGTACTGAACAGTCTGCTTAAGGCTCAGGATGGCGCTCTCTATAGATAGGCCGGCCCGAAACCCGAATTGAGCATCGTTTAATTTAAGGTGTTTATCAAGCTGGCCTACAAGCAGACTGTCCAGCACCTTAGCAATTATAGTCGCTAGAGAAATAGGTCTATAATTTGACAACACAGATGAGTCACTTGTTTTATTTTTAATTATCGGCACAACAACTGTACGTATAAGTTTTTCAGGCAAATAAGAATGACCTAGACATAAATTTAAAAACAAACACAAAACTCGTGGCAAGTGAATTCCAGCATACTGCAAGTGCTCGATGCTAAGACCGTCATGCCCGGGCGATTTTCCCCTAACCATGTTCTTAATGGTGGTGGCAATCTGCTTCGTAGTAAACGTGACGCTTCGCGCGGAGCAAAGGGTCTCAGAACCGGGCACAAGCAACTGCGGTTCCTTGCTTAAGGGGGATTGCACTTTGAAGTGCTTCCGAAACAGATCAGCAATACTGCTCTGGTCATGTTCACCTTTAACGCTCACGGGAAGGCTCGGCTTATGATTTAACTTGTTTGTTGACTTCCAGAATTTACCAAAATCTTTGCTCGAGTGGTGTTTAGCAATTATGTCCATTTTAATTTGGTTTTGATTAGCTTGACACCATTTTAATTTATACTAAAATTTTTTCCTTGATTCGCTCATATTATCAAACATCGGACCAGAACTAGGTTTACCAGACATTAACCAAATTTTATAGTAAAGTCGCGCCCTCTCGTGAGCGTCACGTACATACTTATTCCAGCCAGTTACATGCCTACGCTTCGTTATATTCCTCTGACAATAACTGTTTTGCGCAGCAGTCACTAGTATATGTTCAAAGTTGTTGTACATATCGTCTAACACATGTAAGTGGCAGGTATCATTACACATTCTGTCTGCACACTGTCTAAATTCGCTAGGAAAATCAATTTGTTTTAATTCAGAATAACAATAATCATGATAATTAGCTACTTGATTAACATCACGCTCACCCCAGATGACTTTGTTTACATGTGGGTCCAGCTTTATCAGCATAGTGTGCTTGTTGATATTATTAAACTTACATTCTAACATAACAGGTATGTGGTCCGACCAATATGAGTCATACAATACTGACACACTGAGAACAGCGGACAGCGCGGCATCTGTCACTACGCAGTGATCGAGCCAGCGCAGGCACCCGTGTGCGTCGCTCACATATGTATAGGTGTCCGACGGAAGAGTGTTCATATCAACACACGACCATAATCGCTCCTAACAGAACGAAAGTAATTCGTTCGCAAACAGTTCACCCGGTTGTGCGTTAAAGTCACCAAGAATAAAAACCGACTCGACACTATTATTTTCAATCACCGCGTTAATGTCACTTAGGCATTCTTTGAATTCTAAGAAATTATCACTGCAGTCAGTAGGCTGTGTATCATGTACACTGAAAATACCACAAATGACCGGTCACTGAGCGTTATCTTAACAGCTGTAAGACGCACACTAGTACAGTTGATTACTGTCACCGCAGGGAACGCACTTTTTCGCCAGAGAAGGACAACTTCTCCGTATGGTCGCCCCCGCAACACACCGACCGAGGTGTCCATTGCCGAGGTGCCCGTAAAGGCAAAGTTGCTGTCAATAGTACCCAGAAAAGACAGGTCATGTGGCAGCAGCCAAGTTTCCTGCAGCGCTATCAAATCGGCTTCTTGACATAGTTGTCGTATACAATCCACTGACCTGACCCGCCTCCTCCTTAGCTAGCATGACTGCTTCGCAAAAGGAGGAGACGGCATCCCAGTCCCCCTCGCTCCGCATCATGGCCTGCACTAGGCCCGGACGCGAGAGGTCGCCATCGCCGATCACTTCCCTGAGGACACGGCGGTGCTCAGCCCACGAAGGGCATTCTCCCACCGTGTGTTCCACCGTGTCCTCAGGGCGGTCCTCGCAGTGATGACACCCGGGCGTTTCCTCCCGCCCCATCAGACACAGGTACCTCCCGAAACTTCCATGTCCGGTGAGGACCTGCGTCAGGCGGTAGGTGAGGACGCCGTAGCGTCTCTCAAGCCACTCCTCAAAGAGGGGACTTACCGCTGCGATGGCAGCGAGCCCAGCCCTCGGTTGCGACAGTCGCTGCTGCCATTCCGCCATGAGATCGCGCCGGAGCTCATCCCGCCACGCACCTATTTGGCGCGGCAGCGGGGTTTCGCCCCGGCGACGTGCCTCCGCGCGCATGCTGTACACGCGCGCGAGCACCTTCGCCTCCAGATCCCACGGCGGTAATCCGGCAAGGAGGTTCGCCGACTCCCCAGAGATCGTGCGGTATCCGCGGATCATTCGGATCGCCATGACCCTCTGTGCCATGAGCAGCGTCCGAGCGGGACGCCGCAACAGGTTTGGCGCCCAAACAGGGGCGCCGTAGAGGGCCATGGACCGCACGACCCCGGCGTATAACCTCCGGCAGGAGGCGTTTGGCCCCCGAGGTTGGGGAGGATGCGTTTAAACGCAGCCCCCGTCCTCTCCAACTTTGGAGCCAAACGTCGGAAGTGTTCTATGAAGTTCCACCGACTGTCGAGGACGAGTCCTAGGTACTTCATCGTCGTCTCGACGCCGATGGTAACTCCTCCCGCCGTTATTTGGGACCCACCCGGAGGTGGCGCGTTCCCGCGGCCATGAAAACACATGGCCTCGGACTTGTGGAGCGCCACCTCGAGTCCCAACTGCCGGATTCTCTCAACGACTGTCGCAACCGCTGTCGCCATTAAGTCGGCCGCCGCCTGGTGCGACCTCCCGTGCGCTAGCACCAGCGTGTCGTCGGCGTAGCATATCGTGCTAACGCCGTTCGGGAGGTCGGTGCGCAGCACCCAGTCATATCCGATGTTCCACAGGAGCGGCCCCAGAACCGAACCCTGTGGAACACCGCGTGACATCTCTCGCCGGTTCCACTCGCCCCGGTGACCGGGGTAGATGACGGACCTGTCCGTCAGGTATGCCTCGATTACACGACGGAGGTAGGTAGGCACCCGATGATATCGGAGTGCCTCCAAGATGCAGCTCCAGGGCAGGGAGTTGAAGGCGTTGGCGATGTCCAGAGACACCGCCACTACGACCTTACCCCTGGACACTGCAGTCCCCGTCGTCCGGTCCCTAACGCGCATGATGGCGTCCACCGTGGAGCGCCCTCTGCGGAAGCCGAACTGGCCGTCCGACAGGTCCGGCCCAATGTCTGTCAGGTGCGCGACGAGGCGGTTCGAAATGATTCTTTCGAAGACTTTCCCCACCTCGTCGAGCAGCACTATGGGCCGGTATGCGGACGGAGAGTCCGCAGGGCGCCCCGCCTTCCGCACGAGGACCAGTTTGCCCGCTTTCCAGAGAAGCGGGAACTGGCCTCTCTCCAAGCATGCGCTGTAGAGACCGATTAATCGAGGCCCGAGAGCCTCTGAGGCCAGGACCCATGCTTTGCCATGCAAGCCGTCGGGTCCTGGGGCGGTGTTCTTGGCGCCCATCCGGCGCACCGCCGCTCTCAGTTCTGCCTCGGTCACCTCTGGGACGATGTCGTCGTCATCGTCGCTGTAGCCCGCGTCGGGCACCGCAGGGGGCGGAGTCATATACGGAGGGGTGAACCCCCTCCACAGTCGGGGGAACAGGGCGCTTATCACCTCCTCCAAGACCTCTGGCCGGAGACTCTGAGTGAGCGGGGGAGCCCAGGCGCGGAGCTTATCGCGCACCATCCGGTACGGGCGTCCCCACGGATCTCTGTCCAGAGTCCCCAGCATCTCTCGGCGGGCCTCCTCCTTGGCCCGCAATATCTCCGCCTTGAGGAGGGCCTTCGCCGCCCTGTATCCCTCGTATAACTCCGCCTCTCTCGCCTCCGCATTAGGAGGACGGATACGGCGCCTGCGGTGCCTAGTGTACTGGCGTCGCGCAGTAGTGCACGCCTTACGCAGAGCCGCCAGCTCTTGCGACCACCAGTACACCTGGCGCTTCTGTTGCCTCGATCGGATCCGGGGCATCGCCACGTCACAAATCCTGGACATGGCGTCCTGGAGCCACTTAGCCTCATCGTCGATGTCGGCAGGCCTGACCGGTGGTATCACCCAGGCCTGCACGATGGCGGCTTCCAGGAGCAGCTCCCGGTCCAGCTGTTTCAGCGCCCAACGCGGACCACATGGGGCCTGTCTGACCGGCGGGTCTGCGGACTCGGCGGAGACGTCGAACCGGATATACCGGTGGTCGGAGTACGTCTCCACCTCCTCCATGACACGCCAGTCAACGATACGCGGTGACAGAGCAGGGCTGGCGAACGAAATGTCCACCACCGACTCGCCCTGCATCCGCACGCACGTGGGGACAGAACCCCGGTTCAGGACGACTAGGCCTGTCTCAAGGGCCCAGTCTTCCACCATCCTACCCCGGACGTCGGTGAACCGGGAACCCCAAGCCAAGTTCTTGGCATTGAAGTCCCCGAGGACGAGCACGGGGAGGGAACGGAACCCGACGACGACGGTGACCAACTCCATCAAGGAGTTGTGGAACTCGGCGAGAGTTCGGTTCGGAGAGAAGTACACGCCCACCACAGCGAGCTCTCCGAACCGTGCTGCGACACAACCCCGACCTCTTTGAGCAGCCTCAAGAGTCGGGATACCGGCGGCGGCCGACGATATGATGGTCACCGAGCCGTCCAGGTCCGTCACCCAGTGATCCCTGGGCGGGACGAAGTACGGCTCGGAGACCACGGCGACATTGATCAACCACTGCGCCATGCTCTGGAGCAGGAGATCCTGAGCAGCGGCGCAGTGGTTGATGTTCGCCTGGAGGAGGCGGAATGGGGCCATTATTGGCAGTCCATCCCGACCTCCTCAGTGGCGGCAGCGGCGACTGCGGCGGCAGTGGCGGCGGCGGCGGAAACGACGGGGGCGGCGG
Source organism: Spodoptera picta (assembly GCA_038387885.1). Lineage (NCBI taxonomy): Eukaryota > Metazoa > Arthropoda > Insecta > Lepidoptera > Noctuidae > Spodoptera > Spodoptera picta. The sequence goes on from JAZHFQ010000329.1 coordinate 1,617,874, forward strand.
AGGGCCTACTTTTGGCCTTGGCTTTGGCAGGAGGGGAGCAGCCCTTACTCCCGACCCGGTGATTGGCCGGCTTGCCAGCCGCCGCACATGCATTGCAGTGCAGCGGGGCGGTACACGAGCCAGCTTTGTGACCGGGCCGACCGCAGCGGAAGCAACAGTCGCTGCGGTCCACCTCCGAGGTGCATTTAACGCTCACGTGTTCGCCCACGTGGCAGCGATAGCACCTCAAAGGCCGGGTCTCGAGCAGCTTGACCTGCGCCGAGACCCATCCCACCAAGAGCCTTTTGCCCTCCTTCAGCTTCTTGGCCGCTGTGACGGGGCAGCTCACCACCACCGTGCGCAGCCCCGAGTTGTCCGGACGGATGGTGCCCGCCTTGACCTGGTCAGCAGGGCACCCTCCCGTCCTGGCCACAGCGGCCACCACCTCACTCTCCGTGACGGAGTCGTCCAGGCCCAGAATCCTGACATCCAGGCATTTGGTGGGCCTGGACACGCGGGCCTCGTCCGCACCGAGGCACGCCCTAAGCCTTTCAGCCAGGGCGTCAGCCGATGGGCCGCTGGTCGCGCCGGGGACCTCGAGAAGACGGGCTCCGGTAGCGGTCACCTTGACCGCGAACCCGTCCGGGGCCCCGAACTCCGCAGGAGTCACCGCCCCCTTTAATTTGGCGAGGACGTCGCCATATGTAACGCCCCTGTTGACCGCCTCGGGCTGCAGTGTAATTACTACAGCCGCGGTCTTTGGGGCGAGGAGCAAGGCAGCAGCGCGTTTCTCCCTGCGCTGCTGCTGCCGTCGTTGCCGCTGCGCCTTTTTTCGGCGCTTCCGGCCCTCCTTGGCGACTCTCCTCGCCTCGCCGGCGATTTGCCACCCGCCGCCGTCCTCTGCTTGCGGGGCGGGTTCCGCCGCCGCCACCGCAACCCCAGCCTGCCGGGCCGGAGTGCCCCTCCTCTTTTTGCGCCCAGCGGGCGCAGGCGCAGGCGCCGGCGGCGCAGCCGGCGTCCGCGCCGGCGGGGGCGCCAACGTCCTCGCCGGGGCAGCCGTTCGCACCTTTGCCGGCGGTTGGGAGCTGCGGCTAGCCTGACCCGAGGTCGAAGGCTTGGCCGCAGCGGCCGCATACGACCCCGGAACCGCAGGGGCGACCTGGCTCGCTGCGAGCGGGGGACGCAAGAGCCTGCCCTCCAGCACGTCAAAACGACGCTGGAAAGCGGCCATCTCCGCTCGCAGTAGTCCGACTACGTCGGCATCCGCTGAGGGCTGGGGGCGATTCTCACGAGCGGCGGCGAGCTCAGCCCTGGCCGTCCGCAGCTCGGCCTCCAGAGCCGCATTGGAGGCCGCCAAGCGCGCCATCTCCCGCCGCATCTCCACCAGCTCCTGGTGCACTCCCTCAGCGGTGGGCACACCATACCGTTGCAAGGCCACCTTCATAATGGTGGCCTCTGCTGTTTTGAGGAGGGCGGTCCTGGCAGGCTGGTTTTTGGTCACAGCCAGCCTGCGGAGCTCCTCCATGACAACTTGGAGGAAGCCCCCGGGATCGCCCTCGCTCCCGGAACAGCGTTCGCCCTCCGACATGTCGACGCCGGACATTTCCGCCGCGGAGGACTCTGAGCGGGCAGCGCTCGAAAGAGCCCTGCCCTCCGCAGCCAGCTGCTCGGCTGACTCCGCGCAGGCAGCTGGTGCCGGTTTCCGGCGACCGCTGCCCTTGCCACCTCTACCCCGCGCCGCCGTGGGGATCTTAGGGGGAGGCGCCTCCTGCGCGCCAGTGGACGGGGACGGAACGTCCTCCTCCAGTCTGGGACGCTTACACGTCCCCGTCACGCGACGGCGTGAGCTCTTCGAGCTCACGCTCAATCGCTCCGCCAGCGATGTGTCGGACTCAGAGTCCGACCCCCTCCGACTAGACTCCCGTGTGTGGGGCCTGCTAGACGAGTCCAGCGCCTCATCACGAGTCCCGGAGCCACTAGGGCTCCCTTCACCCGCTACTGCAGGCGAGCCGAGCTCACCCGCAATCTCCTTCTTCAATGTGGTTTTTTTTGGTTTTATTTTAATATTCTCCATTTGAATCCCACGAGTATGGGGGAAATATTCGGTCCACCCAGGCAGTGCCCCCTGTACCTGGGTAAGTGTTCATTTGTTTCCCAACTAGAGGTTCCACTGGTCCCCTAGCTGGGGGTGCGCTCGCGACTGACACTACTCCTCAGCCATGCATACTCTCGCCGCGCACCAGAACTTAGTATTGGAGGAATTTTTTATAGAGGTTATCTTCCTCGCGGTCCGGGCGACCAAGCCAAGACCCTCGTCCCGTTCAGAGTCACAAAACATGACCGTGACCTCCTTACGGATTACGATATCGACGGCTGCAATCGGGGACAGCTTGTGTCCCGATGCTGCTCGCTGGCAGGGTGAGTGCACAACGAGCACCGCCCTTGCCTCTCCGCCACGCTCTCTGCTAATCAGAGAGACAGGCGGAGAAACGCCCCACGGAAGCGCGGGCCATGAGCACACAGCCCGCCGCCTCCAGAACCCTATCGGGTTCGCCCGCCCAGTCCAGAAGTCTGCTGCGGGCGACAGTCACTCCAACCCTATCACCCCCGCTAGGGAGACTGTCGCCCGCACCCAGGGTGCACCACGGGGAGGTCTTCTGGCACCGCACCCATCATGTTCAGCATACGGTTGAAATTTATTCGTTGTTGGGATGTCACCCGTTTGAATAGCCGGCGACCGTTTCGTATTTTGTGATATTGAATCACAAATACCCTCAGCTGGTAGTTTCTTCTCCTCAATTTCGTAATAAACTGTTTCTGGGGATGATAATGTGTAACTCTGATTGCTCACTCTTACATCACCCAGGTACGATCCCAGAGGGTCGTCAGCACCTTCAAAACTCTCCATACGACCAGCTCCACGTCGAGTGTTTATATTGCATTCATTCGTGTTTATCGGGGAAGTATGCTTCAACAAATCTATTTCACATTTTAGGATATCTAACTGTTCAGTAGTAGCAAACTGTTCCTTGATACGGCCTATATCCTGCTGCATTAACAAAAGATCCTTCAATATCTTTGTTACATCAACATGATCGAAGAGAATCGGGGGTAACTTTTGAAGCTCTCGGGCGACGAAAATAGGTATTTCCTCAGGATCTGTTTCCTTGAGAGCATTAATTATATCGTCTATATTCCTGAGCGTTTTTCCGTTTCTCTTCCTAGTTTTCTTCTGTTTTTTTATTGTTGGTATGGATTCGAAAAGCAGATTCTTTGCTGACACAATATCATCTTCTGAAAAAGCAGAGACACAGATTCGACTGATACTTTCTTCGTCCATCACATCTAGTTTATTGTTCACAAACGCAAGCATTTCATTAATCACGATATTACACTTTGTACATTTAACACGATACGAGGCCATATTCACATACAAACGCGCACTATGTGCGCGACCGCCACCGATAATTGAATGGACAGTTACCAAAATAAATCGAACGCCACTGGTCTATTTTTACAATACATTCGTAGTTAAATATTGATAGGTAAATAATAATTGCCTGTCGTGGTGGCCCGGAGGTTTAAGACGCCCACTTCTCATGCATGAGGGTGCGGGTTCGAAACCTACCAACGGCAAGTACCAATGTGACTTTTTCCGAGTTATATGTACTTTCTAAGATTATTTAGACACCACTGACAAACGGTGAAGGAAAAACATCGTGAGGAAACCTGGACTTATAATTTCTAAGTATAAGTTTGAAATCGCCAACCCGCATTGATCAAGCGTGGTGATTAACGCTCTAACCTTCTCCGTGTGAGAAGAGGCTTTGCTCAGCAGTGGGCATTCATAGGCTGTTTAGTAATTATACACTCATAACCTTAAACTATTGTTAGTACAATGACTTGAAGTTCGATTATTAATAAAATATGCTATTGTCGTTCAGTATAACCGACGTGATAAAATATTTAACTTCAAATTCAGAGGCGGTACTATTGATTATTTGGTTTGTATTGTATAGTATAGTGATTTTGTATTGGAGTAGTAGATGTCTAAGGTGTTTTTTCAGTTTATTACATTGTTCGTACAATAATTGAAAACAAAAGTCAGTCAGTCAGCTATATGCGGGACCGTCAGCAGTATGTCGATTACAATGGGCACGTGTCGGAGCCTTATTACACCAGATTTGGGGTGAGTCAGGGTAGCAATTTGGGGCCACTGGAATTCATCATAATGATTAACAGCTTACCGGAAGTAGTGAGACATAGTACATGTTTATTGTTTGCAGATGACCTCAAGTTGCTGCTCGAGGTTGGGGATCAGTCTGACTGTGAGCGACTCCAGGGTGACATAGATAGGGTGGTGAAGTGGAGCCAGGACAATGGGTTGTGCTTCAATGTATCAAAATGCTCGATAATATCCTTTACTCGTGCGCGGAATCCTATCTGCTATGAGTACATGGCGGAGGCGACAGCATTACAGCGAGTCACACAAGTACGTGATCTAGGAGTACATCCTACTCCAGATCTTACGTTTCGCGAACATATCGTAAAGATATGTAAAAAGGCGTACAGGAACCTCGGCTTTGTGCTTCGGCAGTCGCAAGGGTTCACAAACATCACAGCCATTAGGGTGTTACGTGTTATACGATGCACTAGTCAGAAGTCATTTAGAATATGGTGGGGTTGTATGGGCCCCATACGAAGCAAAGTACTCTGACATGCTGGAGCGCGTACAGAATAAGTTCGCGCACCACTTGTACTGGAGACTGTATGGGGTATACCCGTTATACCCGTTGATGTACCCCACACTTTTTGTACTGGGTATGGTGTCATACAATGAGTTGGGCGTGCGGCGACAGTTCACACTGGTCGTCTACATAATTAAGTTACTCCACGGCAAGCAACACAACCCCGGAGTGCTGCAGCTCTTGAGCTTTAGTGTTCCGGACCGCTATGTGTGGAGGCGCCGGCGCCCGCCGCTACTGGCCGTCCCGGCTGCCAGGACCAACCTACTGGCCAAAACGCCTCTGACGCGAGCAATTCGTACGATTAACCAAATCCAGACTGTAATAGATGTATTTGCGTGTCAGTTCAATGAACTCGCAAAGATTATTTTATATATACATACATATTTATTATAGGTTAGAGTAGTAGATATAGTTTTAGTGTTAAGTTGCTGTTATTAGTCTGGGTATTGTTAATTTGTTATTGTTAGTTTTGTAAATGTAAGTAAATGTAAGTAAATGTCGTATAAAGTGCCACACTAACGCATTAGGTTATATGATTTACCTGTAATGTTAGCTGTAAGAGTTGAAATAAATAAATAAATAAAAGTTTATATATATAATCTCAATATTTTGTTGCCATCTCGTGTTTATGTGTTGCTATAATAATTTTAAGTATAAATGTTATATTAAGATAATACTTCAGCTACGCGACAGCCTCTAAAACAGAGGTCTGGTTTATATCAGGAACAAGGTAAAACCCAGCGTTATTCGTTCAGACAAAGCTCCAGCCAATCAGGACGAGTTCTAGTCACAGTTTGATAGAGGCAGCATGATTTATTCGACGCAAATGAAGATATGTTTCGATCCAGAGATATTACCGACCCCAATCCGAAACACCACCAAACTGTGATTGATAAGGGCTCCGGACAACCACTGTAAATTATAAATCGCTGTTGTTAAACTCAAACTCAAAAGCATTTATTTCAATTAAACCATAATTTGGTACTTTTGAAACGTCAACAAATATGAGATATATAATAGTCTGTCAGTCTGTCCGTCAGTGAAGCTAGGCGCTCGTTCCAAAATGTTGATCCGAGTGGAGAAGAACGAGCAAGAAACTCCATTCGTTACTCTTTTAAAACGCCTCTGACGCGAGCAAACAGTTAACTAAATACGTCGACTGAAGGTTAATTGAAATGTTGGACATATTGTACACTTTTTGTTTATTGTTGGTACTTTAGTAGAAAAATGAGAATACTGTTTTGTGTATTTCTAAGTTGTTATGTAACTTGAAATTAAATTCGAGAAACGTGTATTATTTGAAAAGGTTTACAGGTATTGATTACAGGTTTTTAAATTTTTAATAAGTTTGTTCTAGACTGTTTAGATTTATTATATATTATAATTATTATTAACGCCATCTTATTAACAATAAAAAATATTGTTTTTACTATGAAAATTGACAATAAGACCACAATAAGTAATGACAGAACTATTAATTTATTAACAGATTAATTTATTATTATATTCTATTTGCAAGCATTATCTTGTATCTAAGTGCTACACTACCTAGTAAAGCCGTGGAGCAGCGCTACGTCAAGTTATGTCAGTACTAATTTGCTTGGCTACGAAGCTACTACGACGTAGCGAATTGCTACGCAACTGTGCTACGGCGCAGCACGAGAGATGATTTTATTACAATCTGCCTTTGATGTGTCGTAAGAGTGTAATTACCGGGTCTGTGTTCTGTGACGACGGTATTACGTAAAACTGTAGCCGAACTAAACAGTATGTGACCGGTGGCAGCTATTTATTTACACGACGAGGGTGTGACGTTTGACGGATACCTTTGTCATTGTTTGTGAAACATTATTTTTCTTTACTTTGCTTAGTTATGGAACGGGATTAAGGTTCTTTGGCTTATCATTTGAAACTGTGTTTACTTATAAAATGTGTTATTAAGTTATTAATTTACTGAAAGTAAACTCTTTACCTATCGCTAAACTTGCACATACATTAAAGAAATAAGATAAAGCAGTCTTCATGCAACTTTAAAACTTATTCAGATTCAAATACAGTCTAAAATTTAAGTACAGTTCATCATAATAGTGAGTGAGTTCGTCACAGCTACCTGAGCATCTATGTATTTAGTTATTTGGTTAGCGATCCGCTCGGGACGAGGGTAAGACATTTGACACACACCTTCGTTATTCACTATCACTTCACGTCACTCGTGAAACAACTTTACATTACGTATTATTATTTATTGAGGAAATTCGAGAAATAAATCATACGAAGTAACTTGACATTGTATGTGTTTCAAGGAAGTTTGGTGTTTAATTGATAATATTTTTGCCGCTACCTACATCATGATCGTGATACACATTACGTGTATATTAATCGAAAAAGAAAACTGATTAGTCGTTCGGCTCGTCGGTTCGACTAAATATTATATAAGCAGCTTCCAAATACTAATGACTAATATGAACTTGTGACTGAGACGCTCATAAAATATTTTGAAATACGAATAAACATAATAAATTAGGTAATTGTCTATACTAAGCCATAAACTCAGCATAAATAATCGGCCATTTGATTGTAGTCTGTACATTAATCAACTTAAGACCTATATTTAAATACTAAAAATGTTGAACTAAATACTGTAGACTAGAGGTAGAGGTATAAATAAAACGCCTACAAATATTTATCTTTCTAATAATAAGTATTTTAGATTTACTTCGACTGCCTCGTTGGCCGAGTATTCGCAAGTGCGACTGCCGGGCAAGGGGTCTCGGGTTCGATTCCCGGGTCGGGCAAAGTATTACCGGGTTTTTTAAAATTCTCGGTAGTAGCACGGAGTCTGGAAATGTGCCCGGTATATGGCAATAGGCTCACCCCCTATTACATGGGGTTCATAACAACTAGTGAAAAGTGGGTGTTACATTGTACTGTGGTAGAATGTGGACCTCTGCCTACCCCTTCGGGGATAAAAGGCGTGATGTTATGTATGTTAGATTTAGCTCCAAGCAATTAGGCAGTTTTTAAACATTCAGGTAGTCGTTTCTATTTCTACATAATAAAGTAGGACAAATACGAAAATAAATTGTCAATTTTATTGGTACATACAAACAAACGAAGTTTTAATGATTCCAGGTACTGCTATACCTAATTGAGATTCTGGGTGTAATTTTTAGCTTCAGTACACATAACATTTTTATAGGTATTATAAATCGGTTCAAAGAAGCAAATTAAATAATGTATATTTTTAAAACTTTCAAAATATTATATATATTTTAACAATTCATTGTAACAAAGAAAAGTACTTCTTTGCCTTTAAATAAAATATATGCGTACGTGTAGCACCGTAACATGTACACACAATGCGTAAAATGAGACGCATTTTATTACTTACGGGAGCGTAAACTTTACTACATTGTATTTTCTTGCAAATAAATTCTGAATGGCACGGAGAGGAAATGTTTTCAATTAGGTCAACCAAGTGTTTTTAGTTTTAGGACTTACCCAAGTATGGTATTGGAGTGCCAAGACTGAAATATGGTAGGTATAAAATCAATGATAATGAAATATTCTTAGAAGTACATTATTGAATAGAGATTTTATATTTGATTGAATTATGAATAAGTGCATAATCTAAGCTACAGCTCTCTCTGCTTCATGTAAAAGAGATTCTCTCAAATAAAGTTCTTAATAGAAACGATGATGAAGTTTTCCTTCATAAAAATATGTTTATTAACTACGGAACGAAAAAACTAATACACTAATTGATAAACATAAAAGTTTATTTAAGTAAGCATGGTATGGAAACGAGACGACGTTTCTACACGATCTCGACACGACACGAGTTCGGGACGAGTAATGAAACAAAGTTCAGTGGTCCGCCTGTATTATTCATTTTATCCCCTTCACTCCGTTAGAGTAAAAATTTGACTAACTTTGCCGTCCTTTGTTTGTAGGAAGATGAAGGGGCTTAGAGGTTTTATCAGGAAACTTGGAGCTTTGGAAACAAGTTTTATCTACTACAGAGTTATGGGTTAAAATTGTACCTGTTTGGTACCTAAATTATAAATACATACTGGTTACAAGGAAATGTAATGACGGTTGAAGACTGCCAATAAGTTTTATAGATATTAAAATCAAATTATTTTCTTGTTATGCTATAGATTTTAATCGGTTATTTTGTCTGAAAATACATCGATTGGCAATTAATGCCATCTTGCATTGAGTTCACTCTTATGTCTTTTATGTAAACAAAAATAAAATAATTTTAAGATTTTGATTTAACATTTTCATAGCTATCAATATCTTTATATCTATATAATAACAATGTCGCTTTCACTCATTAACTTACGATTGTTTACGTTATCAGCTCAAATTAGGATCACTATTTACCTACCAAGTGCCCTTTCGAAGAAAAACATGAGTATTAGTTAGTAACACAAACCTAATATCAACAAATGCGATAGTTTATCGAATTAATGTTAGGTATAATATTTCTTCATTGACCATTGGAGGATTCCACAAGGTAATTGTGTTGTGTTGCTGAGAGAAAACAAGACTGGTCGTTAATAAGGCACAGTTACACGAGGATAGTGTACAGTACATGTTCATATAGAAGGTTTATTTAGTAATGTCATGTTAACAGACTCATAAGGGTATACATAATGTACCATAAGAAATAGAAGGACATTACGTAAGTAGGTTTAAACTCCGTAAACAAAAAAACTGAGATATTTATACTTAATTTTCAGGTAAATGATGCCCATAGACACAATTGATGTTAGCGCGGGCCTGTGGACGGTGAGCATGGTTCGCTCGCCGTCCGAACAGAACCAGACCCGAGCATACGGCGTGTCACGTTCCGCGCGCGCCTCAAAGAGCCATCATACTACCACGGATGGGGCCCAATATGGCTGATGCCGATTCGGAGTCGCGAAGAACCTAACGGGTTACCGGGGCTCCGGCTCAAAGTACAAGAGAAGGAACGGGGTGGTGTTTAGTCAGTAAGAATCTGACACTCCCTCCCGGGCTCACCCAGGCGGGAGTAGTCATTCGATGATTTTCCCCCCTTAAAAAAAGTACCTCAATAAACTAAAGCCTAAGTTATTAGCACTTCACTATGCACTAGCTCACTGTGCGCGCGTGTGTCACTTGTCTAATAATAATAGCAGAGGGCACCAATTAATCTAGTTTCTTTCAACCATTGATTTTATTAATAAAAGCTTTTATCATTTACTCGTCTTTTATGTTTTCTCTGTAAAGCGGTTAAAACGGCTGTTCACAGCACGTTCGAGGTTGGTCATAACTGTCATGTTGTTCAAATAATGGCCTCCAGTTCATAGTAAGTACCATTCAAATGTACAGCGTCATCTAGCTTTTGTTTTTGGAGAGGTTTATTGCAAAATAATTTGGATCTTATTTTATTTTGCTATAATGCTAAAACAATTAATTCATACTATAATTATTTATCCCACTAATACTACGATTTCCGGCCACCGTAAGCGCGGGCCTGCGGACGGCGAGCATGGGTGGCTCCCCGTCCGACCAGAAACAGACCCGAGCGTACGGCGCGTCGCGTTCCGCGCGCGCCTCAAAGAGCCATCAGACCACCACAGATGGGGCCCAATAGGGCCGATGCCGATTCGGAGTCGCGGAGAACCTAACGGGTAACCGGGGCTCCGGCTCGACGTGCAGGAGAAGGAACGGGGTGGTTTTTAGTCAGTAAGAGTCTGACACTCCCTTCCGCCTCACCCAGGCGGGAGCAGTCATTCGATGATTTTCCCCCCTTAAAAAAAAAAAAAAAAAAAAAAAATCCCACTAATACTAATGTCCCATGTACAAAATGCAAGTACACCCTGCATCTATGAATGAATTAAGCACGTTGTTAAAAGATTTCCAGTAACTTGGCACGTGTGTCAAAAGCTGTTTCCGTTTAGAACTAGGCCTAATGGTTTAGGTACGTCACATGTTTGACGTGACGAAAAGGACATCAGAATGTCAGTCAATTATTGCCTAACAAGATGTCTCGGTAGAGAGAACAGTGTTTTTGAGGAATTTCACAGGTATACCTAGTTTTTGTAAGTTTTAAACTAAATAGGGGATATCCCAATACAGATATTGACCTTAAAAATGTAAGTAAACAATTGTATTTCTTCCTCTAAATTTACTTGCTACACTTTAGAAAAATATTTTTGGTGTAATGCGTACATTACACCATAGTTTAATATGTGTATAATATAATTTTACATGATACTTGCTAACATACTGTAAATTGTAGAGTCTTCTACATTTGTGTAATCATTTTGCCGTAACTACAGCTTTAATAATTTCCCTGGTATGATTTCGGTGTATATTCATAGAGCTGCGTGTAGTTGGTAGCTGGGCGAAGCTGTACAACAATAGGTGTCGAGTTACAGCACCCTATTGTTGTCTGGAGCTGCGCACTAAACGTGCCTCTCACTCCCTCCCGTGAATTTGCGTGCAACATAAGATAAATGTTTTCACCCTGTTATTGAGTGGTTTTTAACCGAACACAAAACACCTCTCAGTATGATTTGTGTCGCTCGCTATGCAAGTCGGTAGAGAAAATGGAGTTGTGGAGATGTTTTTGTGAAGATCCTGTTTGGATTAATAAGGCCTGGTTATTATCCTTCTTTATGAGGAAATATAGTTACATTTCTTGATAATACAACCGTAAAAGTGCCTGATGAAGGATTATAATTGAAATAAATTCTTTGACTTTGATATGGATTTTATCATCACGAGCCCATAACGTTGAACAGTCACGGAACTATGGATCATCCTTTATTTCACTTTTTTCGCTATCTGTCAAACGTGTAGTTCCATAGTCCATTCTCATGACACCCAATTTGCTTGGGTGTAGGTGTAGTACGGATGAGGATTCCTGTATTCTACCATGTCGTCACCACATGACTTATCGATTATACTATGTCAAACAACCAGTGAGTAATAAACTAACAAGTACTTGTTACATGTAGGCGTTAACTTATATGTAGCAATGCGTCCGTCATGTATTAGCATAGGTCACGCAATCATACAATTGTAATGTATACACACATATGTTTATGACGAAACATAATAATTGGGTGGTACATCAAAACGGAATTTGAATAGAAATTGTTTATTTATAACGTTATAACACTTACCGCTCCACGTCCTGCGGGTATCGCAATAGGCAATACAGACTATGTGTTTATAATAACTATCGTGAGATATGCTGAATTACCTAAAAATTACGAGTTATTCAAGTAAATATACTGAGAGATGCTCTACTAGTTTTGAATCACAGAGAGACTTTTCCTCATACGCAGCGTGCTCGTATTACAGAGACCAGGCAGCAACGCTCTCTGATATACTTGATTTCTTTTTAAACAACGATCTCTAACCCACTTGCTAACCGTGAAAATTATGGCAAACGTCTCTTTAAAAGGTTCATTGTTCGACAATGGACTCCCACAAGCTGTTGACACAAAATTGTGCAAAATATCCACTACATTCAAATATTTACTTAGATGAAGCTGTAATTGAAACTACAAAGACAGTTTAAACTAACGTTTACCTATTATTACCGCGTTAGATCTATGCGGCGGTTTTATCTGTAATTCTGTTGGTTATTAGCTAACGGGCTGTTTGATTAGAGTCCTCGCTACCGCCAGGACGTCTACTAGGGTGAGTGGAGGAAAAAGAGAATTTTAACATGCGAAGTCTTGTTACTAGGCGACACGGTGTGTGTTGTGTGTGTGTTGTGTGTGTGTAGAATGTTGTTTGTGGTTTGATATAGAAAAGTGAACTATATTCCTTTACATACTAGATAACATATCGGACATTCATTGTCTTATAAAATCATAACACAATATTCTTTATGTGACTATCATTAGTTAATGTTGTCATGGTCGCAGAATTATCAACCAGAAGATTTTATAATTATATATATTACAATTATTATTATTTAAAAATATTTTTAAGAAAAACAAATAAAAAACATAAACATCGGACAAAAGACCAAAGATACACAGTAGCCTGCCTGTAGCCGATGACGTCACAAATGGTGCTCATTCCCTGTGTAACAACGTTATGAGATAATTTGTAAACATTTACGAGTGCTGCGACTCCAGTCCGCTGCTGTTCTTAAATAAAATTGAGTTTTCTATTAAACGGTGAGGTGAAGTGGGTCAATGGGTGATTGAAGTTTTTTCAAATAAATAAGGACAAAAAGCGAGCTATTCGTAAACCGTTCCTTCCTAGAATTTTAAACAAAATTTCTGCGAAAACGAAAAGTGATTAATTCATCGTTCTATTTATTATTGTGATGAATATTCAAAGTTTTTATTTTGTTTCCTCGAAACTTTTACCATATTTACATTAGGCTAATTTTTACATAAGATATACCAGTTAAATATAGAAATAAAATACACAATAAAAAGGTTCTGTGGTGGGGTGTTAAGGTTACAGTGACTGCCTCGTTGGCCGAGTGGTCGCAAATACGATTGCTGGGCAAAGGGTTTCGGGTTCCCAGGTCGGGTAAAGTATTACTGAGTTTTCTAAAAACCAATTCTCAGTAGTAGCACGTACATATGTAATGTGCACCTCTGCTCTTTGGGGATTATCCCCCGGCGTGTTATTATGTTATGTTTAAAAAAGTTGTTTAATTATCTGTTTAAACGCATTACCCCGCACTGTGCTTTATGGTTTGGAAAAAGGCGGGCATGATGTTACTTAGAAATGATTGAAGCACTCAAATGTCAGTGGTGTAATTATGTGTGCGTGTGTAAAGAGTTACCACGTTACCAGACTTAAGAAAATGACAGATGTTCTATGTGCTAATGTATGTATGTTTTGCATGTAAGTCTATAGTAACCAGATGCAACAGTCGTTGTTTCAAGAGACTATGTCCGCCTTTTTTCAACGTCCTTTGTCTGAGATGGCTGTGTGATCAACTTACGAATACGATACATTAATTTAATAACGGCTAATGGCAAGCAGCTAAAGTTATAAGTAGTTAATACCATTCTAACTTTAAACTAGTCAATAAAAACGTCTAGCAACGAGCACATAATTCTTCATCTGCACTCCACTCTCACGAACGAGTTCTCAAAACTTTAATTCCAAAGGAAAGCAAAGAACTAAAGAACGCAGAACTTCTACATAAAGCTGAGTGCACACGTGATTACATTAAGTGGTGCTGGACTCATCCCGCGAGTGCAGGCAGGGGTTCATTCTCACTGTGATTCTCACTGGGTGTTCGTTAGTGATTGAGTGCAAGTGATGGATTGAACTACAGTCTGTACTGCCTTTAGAAACAGGATTTTTGAAATCTCGAAGCTACCTTTAAGTGCGTACTTTTTTCGCTGTTTGAGATTGTAATAATTTTGTTAGATTTTTGGTACATGAGTCACATTTTAGAGTCATTATAAAGGCTTCTCTCTCTGCACGTTATAAGTCGTATTTTATATTGACATATATGTAGTTATACCTAAACCAAATTATATATGCATTACCTATTCAAACAAGAATTCATTAGTCTATTGATCTAAGTTTCTGTTAGAGCTAAACTTTACTCTTCACAAGAGAAACTAGCTTGAGAGTAAAACCACGAACTCAGAACACTCCAAAAGCTTGAAACTCGACATATTGCTTATAACATGTTGCTGGGTACATACATGTAGTGGATATAGCCTCATCTGGAGGACTAGGCAATTAGGAGGTTATTACCCCTCCTCACACGCTCATAATTCGTCAATTCCCTCCCGGGCCACAATATGAGTGAGCTCTCGTCGGCCCTCCGGCGGCACTTGCGTCGCTCAGTAATTACTGAACCTACATTGCTATATCAACACAATGTATACGTACGTATGTTTAATAAGTGCATATAGATAAAACAGCTTTTTAAGTTGTCACTAATTGTAAGGTTTACGAAAGAAACTAAGTAGATTGCAGAGCATTATTGTTGGCTTGATAGTTTAAAATCTACTCATTTTGATATTGATTTGTTGTAGTAAACAGAGGGAATTGTCACATATATGTAGAAGTAAACTCCGAAGTGAGATAGCTTAACCATAGATTGACCTTAAGACCTCGTATTCGGCACCCGATATAAATAGAACCATCCAAGTAAATCCCAGGCTTACTTGCATATAAGGTACCTTCACAACAGTATTCCTAATCCTTTACTGAGTTTGGGAACCTTCAGAATATCGGTCCAAAAATATACAGCGTCGGCATTACGTCCTCTCAACACGAGAAAATAAAATATCAACTTTCATACGTCATGCGTGATGTGTGTGCATGTGTGTGTGATGACGTCACAAATGTAATTTACCCACCATCTTTGAAGTCAGAAGGCTGGTGTACGTTTATTCATATTATTGTTACATGACCTTGTTATTGTAGAGGCTAATGATAATTGAGATCTATTTCTGCGTCATAATGCTTAGTAGGAGAAATAAGCAACAGTTGAGCTTTTCAATAGTTGGTATTTAAGGAAATTATAGACAAACACACTAACATTCTGGAATAGAAACGAATACGTTTCTACGACACTGCGTAGTCGTTCACAACAATTATTATTATAATTGAAGTTAAATAAGACGCGTATTTTTGTTTACAATTATAAATTGAATAATCTCGATTGTCGGAGTATCGATAGATTATTTATAGGAGCTCTGATACTTTAGTGGTAATTTCTATAATATTAATACATTTCTATAATACATTATTTTTACATTATTCCCTAAACACCAGTACATAAGAGGACTTATAGAATTTCTATTATTATGTATTGTATGCGTAATCCCATTGTAACAGATCCTTTATTCTGTATACCACCTAAAAAACCTTTTCTTACTTAACAGAAAAAAGAACCTACACGGTACAAACAAGCTTAGCGAATAGTTATAATATCTACGAATAGTTCAGTAAATCAACAAGTTGTGTTATATAAATACATGTAAATCTAGTCTTTTCTATGAATAATATATCATAATTACTGAATACTAGCCAAACATATCGTCCCATTGGAAGAATAAACTGTTATGATCACATGTGTCGAAATTCATATTATATTAAATTCGTCATCCTTATAATGTAAACTATCGATTAAAACTATTTTTATATATTTTTATCAATTAATTCAAAAGATACAATGCTCGAATAAAGTATTATCCGCGCCGACTACGTAAAATAACTATGCATGATCACATACAACAATATTCTCCGCCTTGCTCCTGCGCAATTAGCTGCGCGTGCCGTGTCGCTTCATCCTAAGTAACGTTGTTCGACGAAGTAGCAGCGAGTGGTGTTTGTTACAATGAATACCCAAAATTTGATAAAATATGCTGTATATAATGGTTTGATACAATTTACCTCTACACTACGTTTTATAAATTTCCCACAAAGACAGTATTTATAATCACATAAAACATTTTTTTACGAAATACCAAAGCTTACTTATTGGATCTTAAATTTGATAAAATATGCTGTATATAATGGTTTGATACAATTTACCTCTACACTACGTTTTATAAATTTCCCACAAAGACAGTATTTATAATCACATAAAAAATTTTTTTACGAAATACCAAAGCTTACTTATTGGATCTTAAATCTGAACTAAATACTTTAATAATAACTTATTTAACATAACGGTATCTAATAGCACTTGTCTTATTTTTTCCCCTATTTTTCCAGTTTCTTATAAACCTAGTACATTTTACTACGTAAAATTTTATATTTTTTTCGTCCGCAAGTACGCATAAAACATTATTCTACAAATAAAAATAATTAAAGTTAGTGTCGCATATGCAAATGACACTTCTTTTTACCAACGGTTTTATTATAAAACAATATTCGAAATCTTAAAATTGCTATAAAATGGTTAAATTTAATTTAAAATATGAACAGCTTATTCAATAATCTATTAACAACTAAATGTACTAGGTAGGTATAGCAAAAAAGTAACTAATGTAAGTTTACATTGAAAACACCAATGGAACTAAACACAAGAGTGCACGCCTCCCTTTTTGACATGTTTGCTTTTTGTATTAGAAAAATCGAAATAGTTTATTTTTTAAACTCCCAGTTTAGAGCAAAAAAAAAGACTAAACAGTGACACGTGAAAAAGTGAGTGCGTACTACCACAGTAGACCACTCGAGCGCTCATCAAATTACATATATCTAAGTTATGTACATACATTTACTTTACTAATTTTTTTTAAACTATTATGTTATGCATATACTCCTTGTTACTTTTACAGAATCAAAGGAAAAATAATTATATCCAATATAATTTTATTATTAAATTTTTTCAATGATGATTTCTCAAACGATGGGAAAAGAGCAGGTCAGGCTCAATTGCTGAGTTTGTGGTACCAGTGGAATAGACGATCTTTGAGTTAGAATTTGCATTAAACAGGGAATATGAAATAAAGTACACCACCAAGAAGAAAAACAGATGTTTGAATCAGGATACACCAAAGAATTGCAATTTTATTTATACATATTATAACGAGTGACGCAATACGCTACAAAACTATAGTTAAAACTACATGAGATAAGTACTGCAACAGCACTGTCGTAGAAGACGATTACAGAGACCGCCACAAAAATTAAAAAAGGTAATCGTAGAAGACATGATCACTAGCGGTTGTGACCAAGTGAACTCATTTGCATCTATCCAATCACATTATTTAAGTAAAACACGACGAAATGATATCCAGACGGTATTGTCCGAATGTACAAATTTCAACAGAGTTGCACTCAAATAGGTTCAGTATTTTAAGCCATAGATTGTCCCAGTGATTGTTTCAGTGCCAGTGAACCGTAAAGCAAATTTCAATCAAATACTTTCAGTGGTTTAAAAGATAGAGTCCTGAGATATAGCACATATTCTAATTCTGGGACTTCCGGGTTATTACTTTGGTAATAATAATGTGGCCTGATTTGTACCGGTAAGACGCTACTTCTAATATTACCTAAAGGAGACGGGCAAACATTCATGGTAAATTTGACCTCGATGGACTAAAAATTACTTAAAAAAAATGAAATGCTACGGGTTTTCAAGGACTAATACTACTATGTAACTGCATTAGGATCAGGGATTCTCTAATTCAATTAAATGAATACGTTATTTTAATGGATTAGCTTCTGCCCAAGGCTTCGTTCGCGCTCTTTTAAAGGATTGGGGATAGGAATTGAAAAGAATACAAAAGCATTTGTTTTTACAGTTTTCTATTAGTAGTCAATAGATTAAGCAATATTTATGGTTGCTTTTTCACAAATCGGGTTACATTTTCAAAATTTTAACACGGTTCCTATCTTTTTCTTATCAGGGGTGTAGTATGTAAGATTCCAACGTTAAAAGAATTTTTGAAATCCGTTCCGTAGTTTCGGAGCCTATTCAATTCAAACAAACAAAAATTTAAATCTTTCCTCTTTAGTAGACTAGTAGTTTGTATATTGTTTGTTCTTTAGTTTAGTGTTTTCATAAATGTTTTCTATGTTTGAGACTAATTTTTTATTTTTAATATTTTTTTAATATATTCACAATGGTGCATAATTATTTATTGTGTTTTTATTATTAAGCTAACTTTATATTATAATTATATAGGACTGATTTATTCATAAGAATAACCACAGAAAGAAATAAGTCAATAGTTAGTTTTAAGTGATCTATAATATTTTTTTCTTATGGATTGCCATGTATTTATTTTGTAAGAATTGTAAGAGCGTTATTCTGTTTTTCTGTCACCTCTTTTAATAAATATCTTGATTAGGTTATTCCTCATAGTGTATGTAATCAGTTTGTATTTATTTTTAATTTACTCGTATATTGATTACTACATTGACTAATAAATTGATTAAGAAAACACCAACGTTTTTAAATATATAAAAATACTCAGTAATAATGATGAATTTAAAACCAATTCTACTTTCTTAGTATTACAGTTTCATATAAAACACGGATAAAACCGAAAAAATTCGTAAAATATTGTTTGATATGCCGATGTATCGTGAATAGTTTCGTCGAATATTGTTTTATGCATCCTTAAGACATCTCAATCAATATTTTTTGGCAAAAGAACGTTGTATGTGCACATTATACTTGAAAAGGCATAGTTTATAAAACACATAATTATATTATCATAAACGGTACTAACTTCTGTACAAATATTAAGTAGCTAGTATCATTTATAACAGATTTATAAACAAATATGTGCGCGCGAAATTTATAATCGATCTACTGAAAAGTCGACAATTTGCAAATAGAACATTATTCTACTAATGGGACGATATTAAGTTAGTAACACAAACATGCGTAAGGGAACCACATAAAGAAAATATTATTAGTACGCGACCTCCCACATGGGTCTTTTGTACCGTAACGTTTGCTAACGACTAGCAAATTGCCTGCCTACACTGTGACGACACATGTAAGCGTGTTATTGTGTTAGGTTCTTACTTATGATACTTATATCTAAAAATTGTAGTAGAATTCATTTCGAATCGAAGTATTCTCAATTAAGTTGGAATCGAGTCTTACTTCAACGGATTGTTGTTCCATATTTAAATTATTGAGTTAGATACACACCTGCCTGTGTCTTCATGTCCCTGGAGACGATGGCTCCATGCGCGTTGTGTGCCCGGCAGCGGTACACCGTGGCGTGCACGTCCTGCCGGTACTGCACAGCACTAAACGGCAGGAACACCAGCGTGCCATTGTCCAGCACTTGTCTAAAGAACAAAGAAAAACCTTATTAAATAAACTTTAAATTCTTTCGATACAAACAAATAATAACCCTAAACTCCAAAACTTAGCAAACGTAAGTAAAATAAAACATTGATATAACTGTACAAGAATGGGCAGTTTATCTTTGAAACACGGCCATTACTTTTCCCTTTAAAAGTCATAAAAAGTGCCCAACTTCACCACCTCAAGACCTTTAACCCGAAACAAAAACGTAACGGGCAATATCTTAAAAAATTAACTCGGCGCCATAAACCGCGCGAGATTCCTTCAATTATTCCTGCCTTTAATTTCCTCAATGAAAAAAGGAAAAGACTGAATTAAGGACGAACTGCAGTGCCTTTTAAAAAAGAAATGGCGGCCCGTAATTGGTGTTGGGGAAACAGTGTTGGAAAAAATATTTCACAGGTACGACTATATTGAAAGGAGCAATACGAATTGGAGATCTGTGGGGTTTCCAGGTAAAATTGTTGTGCGGTACAATGGAGCTGAAGTTAGGGAGTTAATTAAGTGGAAAATGGCTGGATAGTTACAGTTACGGTTGATTGTTATATTTCGTTAAGCTCAAACATTTACCTAAGGGCAAACAAACATAACGCCTTTTATCCCCGAAGTGGTAGGCAGAGGTGCACATTACGACACTCAATGCCACCGTACAATGTAACACCCACTTCTCACTATTTATGTTATGAGTCCCATGTAATGGTGAGCCTATTGCCATATGCCCGGCACAATCCCAGAGTTCGTACTATTACTGAGAATTTTTACAGAACTCAGTAATACTTTGCCCGACCCGGAAAACGAACCCGAGACCACTTGCTCGGTATTACACACTTGCGACTATTCGGCCAATGAAGCAAACGATAATAAACATATTATACGCAAAATAACAAAAATAACAACACAAATAAATAATTATTCTTGTTCAGGTTCCGAGGGAAATCGACAGCTCAATTACACGAGGGAACGTCAAATCAAATACTCAGTAAGAATATAAAACATCTCACATCGACACCGACAGCCTGTGACGTCATCGTTCATACCGACCGTGCTGTGTGGCACCAGGACTTGTGGTGTGTGATTCTAGGTAGAAGTACCTAATATTATAATAATTATGTGTTATTGTTATTATAGGTAAATGCAGGGATTCTCATGAATGTTAATGTAACTGATTAAACTAATGTTGCTGAGTTTATAGGTTAAACTAACAACTATCTTATTCCGAGGATTTATATAAAAGACAAATAGGTTGTTAGTAAAATAAAACTTATCCAGCGATCTGTAAAAATGTTGTAGTAGAGGTACATTAGGTACTGTAATAAGAAAATATAATTTTGTGTGTCATGTCTACGCTGTCATGACCAGACCTTGTGCCATGTCTTGTACAAATAAGAAATCTTTAATAATATTATTTTGTACTAAATTATTTGTTTTATTGGTCTATGAGACCTAGATTAGACTAATCTTCGACAACTTAACCCATGTTTTTGAATTGAAATAATTGTTTTTATTCTTGTTTGGAGGATAGCATAAGTTGCTTTCTTAATTCTAAAAATCTACCCTAATGTCAGGCTTAAAAGTAACAAAATGTTGGTGTATTTTAAGCCTCTGGAGGAGTAAGTGCTTATGGAAATAACTGGAATGATGTTTACGCAAACAAATAAATATCAATACCCCTTTTAACAATTTAAAATTACCCCTACCTACATTGAAATAAGGATGCGAAGTAGCCATGATTTTTTGCCACACACTTTGTATTATATGGCATGAAGTTCACTCTCTACATGGCGGTCGTATATGTCATTTTTTTTCTACCCCAT
This sequence comes from Spodoptera picta, assembly GCA_038387885.1. Taxonomy (NCBI): domain Eukaryota; kingdom Metazoa; phylum Arthropoda; class Insecta; order Lepidoptera; family Noctuidae; genus Spodoptera; species Spodoptera picta. The sequence continues at coordinate 1,639,179 of JAZHFQ010000329.1, forward strand.
GTCTACATACATATAGTCTACATGTATGTACATTTGTACGTGTGTGAGACGTCACTCAAGGTTCCCATTTTAATTTACCTTTCAACAGAATTACAACGTTCCCTTCTCTTTAAAACACTCCTCTTATTAAAGTCGGCTTTGTGGTTCGGTGTTAAAATAGAACGTATGAATTGCGTCTTACCATTTTAAGATATTTTACAAAGACGACTTTATAAAAAGAAAGTACTTTCTTTGGTTCGAGTTGTATATTGACATTGTGATGAAAATAAATTCGTACTTGAATTGGCCTGTCTGTCTTTAGAATATTACTAGAGGCTTAGTTTAGAGTTAATATTAATTATGTATTTACTAACTAACCCTTTCTTCACTTACTAGCTTTTAGAAACTACAAAATAGGTGGTCGACGTGAATTTAATTCCTGATAGAATCAAAATAGGTGAAAAACAATACTTGTCTTTTCAACAAAGAAGAAAGTTCAAAATGTGCATTATCTTCAAAAAGATAAATTTATCTTTTAATTCCTTTAGTTTGTGCTGCATTGCGTCCGCGCTAATGTAGCTGTACTAACGTTTACACTTATTCTCTTAATCGCACAAACTAAGCGTTACTTTTCATTATATTGCTACAGTTCGGTAAAATTTTGCATAAAACTGTTACGAAGAATTCGTATTTTTTTTTATTAATAATCATCTTACACTGACTGCTTTGTTATTCGTATTGTAAGAGTGACCGTTGAGTGTAATCTCGAATTCTAATTTGTAATCTTGGGGTAATAATAGAAAGATTTCTACGACGATGAACGAAACACAAAAGTATTTGACATTGAACAACAATAGATATAACTTTGTATATTTTGTGTCCAGTCTGTGTCTGGACCTAAAATGAAATAACATCGACTTAAGTACCATCTAGTACTTCTAACAGACTGGTCAGTAAGCGGACAAGCACGGTACCTACCTGTAACACACACACAAGACCACACGTGGGTACTTTATGTATGTGTAACCCGCAAGCCGCGCCGGTGCCGAGTGACCCTTTGATGTTAAAATGTAATCGTTTTATGGTTTTGGGTTGGGTTTTCACACTAAATGGGTAGCTTTCCAAGATTTTTTTATTAATATTTAATGTGGTTTAGCTGCTCGGCTTAGGAATATGTTATTAAAATATCACTATGATGATATGCAAGGGTTTCAACTTGTAAAGAAAGCTGACGGCTGTCGAACGTCCAAAATGTTTGTATTTTTTTTAAATTCACTGTCATAATATTCTGAGTCCAGTCATATGACTGGGATATTTTAAATGAATATTTAGAACATAAAATGTTTGTTTTGCCTACATACATAGATACTGAATCTGGCTAGAAATAATTTTGACATCGGTAAACGTCACTGTAAACGTGGCAACGTAGTTTTTCATATTACGGTTATTTTGTAGGACCCAAAAAGTACGTATTACTTTTGTAAAAAACTAACCAGAAAAAAGTAATGTGAAACTGCAACATTATTAACAACTTTTACATAACACAACTCCCTGTATAACCCATTCGGCTTCATTCGAGGAACAAAAACACAAAGACGGAAGATACAGGGTGTCTCATTTGTCATTCCTCTACTTAGTTTGAAGTTGATAGTGTTTTGGGAGGAAAATTCTTTCATATCTTATGGGACAATGATGTTGACAACCCAATGATTTTCGGCTGACATTAATAAAAAATCTCCATTCAAGATATTTGATTGTATGGTGATTTTTGACATTAGTTCTTAGTGCTATTATTTAATAGATTTCAAATTTTAAAATGACCTTAGTGGAACCAAACCCAAATGTCGTAGTAGCTCGGTAGACTAAGATGGCCGCTTCTTATGCACGAGGGTGCTAGTTTGAAACCTACCAACAGCAAGTACAAATGTGACTTTTTCCGAGTTATATGTACTTGCTAAGATTATTCAGACCCCACTGACAAACGGCGAAGGAAAATATCGTGTGGAAACCTGGACTTATAATTTCTAATTATAAGTTTGAAATCGCCAACTCGCATTGAGCAAGGGTGGTGAGTAATGTTCAAATCTTCTCCGTGTGAGAAGAAGGCTTTGGTCAGGAGTGGCCACTTATAGTCTGTTGATGTGATACACGTCTACAAGGAAGACCTACATTCAGTTACATGTAATAGATACGTACGTTTGTATGTACGTATGTACTTGTACGGAGTCCTTTGTAACCGTACTCCAGTTCATATTTGTATAATAATTGAGGTAAAAGTCGCAGCGGGTTTTAATTGCGGCCAAAAATAGCAGTTTTTAAATGTAGTTGAATATATTTTACTACGTCGTGCAATTAAAACGACGGACCAAATGGAAAATGTAAAAATAAATAACTCATACATTGTATACTGTTATATTATATTATTCATATATATGTATGTATATATTTACACTCTCGTTTTATATTGCGATGTACATTGTACATCCTTCAATGCTTCACTGAGTCATAGTGATATTGCGTTTTGTGTTTCAGTTTTTTGTTCAGCATTCGACTGTTGATATAAATGATAATGTTTGAATCGAATTTCAGCTGAAAATATTGTTTTTAACGTTAAATGGTTTTCAATTTTTTTGTAATTTATGGTGAAATGTAAATTCATATAGCTTATATTTTTATTGCAATTTTTTCGAATTATACAAACGAGTAGGAACAAGTTACATACCACAAAGTTACGTTCGTTTACTGAGAAAAATCTATCTTGGTAGGTATATTGTTAGAAATTGTATTTTCACCGAAAATATTTACCGATAGTACCCTCACTCGATCACAGGGACTTGGAACAAATTTTACGTACATGTCATCATTGAGCAGGAGGTTCATTTCTCAAGGGAAATCTGCGGATAACTCCGAGGTAACAATATTATAAGAGTTTTGCCTAAATTATATCTACTAGCAATTTCTTTGTGGTACTTACAACGCCTTACTGGGAGTTCTCAATCTGATTGGAAAACTTGCCGTAGTTTATCATATCGCAGACATTTGTAATCTAATAAAGTTAATTTAATTTTGTATTTTCAAATACAAGCATGTAAGATATCGCCCGTAGGCTAATCGATTCTACGCGTGACCAGAGGGCTGGCTTTTTCTTCGGACAGAAAATAAGCATTGCCATTCAACGTGACAATGCTGCCAGTCTTCTGGGAACGTTCCCCTGTGATAGTGATGCGGACGAATACTTTGACGCCTAAATTAAGGGTATAATTTTTGTTGTATTCTTTTTTACTTTCGTTTTATTTAATAGTTTAGTTGTAGTTAATTTTAAGTTGTAAATATTTATGTAGTTATTAATTTCATTTATATATTTATTTAAATAATTCGATACTAAATCACAAATAAAGTTTTAAAATTAGCATGTAATCAATCCTGGACTTAATGCGTCGAAACGAAAGGTCGTGAGCTTTAAGCAAAAAGCATACACTATTCTAAACACTATAATTATTTGACACTGTTGCTAACATACTGTCAATATTGTAACATGTTGCAGCCGCTCAATGATTGAATGAGACGCATTTTATAAAAGGTCTTTATACAAAAATACATTTTGCTTTTTATAGAATAACTGACAGCCGCGAGCCCGTTATTTATTAATGTACCCACGATAAGTAAGGAAACAAACAGAAAAAATAAAATAACTACGTTTAGAACAAATACATCTGTATGATAGACAGATATTATTATAATAGTATCAATATTTGGGCCAGAGCGTCGTCGCTCAATGCAAACATTAATCATGTCACCGGCTTGCGTGGCCAGGGGAATACTATTGTACACATGGTAACATCAACTTAAACAAAACCAGTATAAACTCAACTTTGAATTTGTGGAAAGATCATAGAAAGCGAGGCCATGATAAATTGGTTATGTATACCTCTAGTTTGATGTGTGTATTATCTATAAAGTAAGTAGGTACATACATACATATCGAATGAATTGCCATGCCTGACATACAACTACTGTTTATTTAGGTTACCGAAAATAGTATGAACAATACTAAGCTGCATAAGAGGATGATAGACTACTGGCTAGGTACCATAATTCCATGCAAGCGGATTGTGCACTAGTGCGTGTACTAGTTGTTTCACTTCTGAGAATTTTGATATAGAAACAATATTATATTATTCTCGGAATCTACGCTGTGTTAACGTTTATACCAGGTAGTACGATTATTGATATTCCCAATCAATTGGTATTTGATATTTGTCGAATATTGCAGTACAACCAACAAAATAAATGAAGTCATGTTACCATGGACAATATTGAATATTGAATAGGACAACATAAATATTTGCAGTGTAAATGATTGCGTCCAATGTTTGCACAGTACAGAGCTGCTAATCCTAATGTAACCGTCAGCGACATGTACCAATTAGTGATCGATTATACTTAGATTCAATCACGGCGGCTAACACGATCTAATCATGTCTGATTTGATTATGCTGCTCGCTTGTTATGCTGCCCTGGTACCTCGAAGTGGGATACTATTCGCCAACAATGCATTTTATTATGAAAATATAGAAATCTCGTTGGATATTTTTTATTTTGTGAGTATCTATAACATGTACCTACTTTAAACAAATAATATCAGTATTTTAAGGGGTCAGAAACAATATTTTTTCTACTTTATTAGAATATATTTTTAAGAGGCCTTTCTTTTATCTACTTAACTTCATCTTTTATCTATTTAATAGATAGTATCCCTTTTCTGTCTGAGGGATCTGTCGACGTATAAGTAAAAAAATACTTAGACGAAATCTTATTAATTCATAAAATCCACGTGACCTTCCCTCTAAATCGTAGGGTAAAGCGATCATTATCGTCCTCACCGGAGTATAATGGCAAATAAATTGTCAGTTCTATTTAAATCCAAAGGTCGTTTCATAAAATTACAGTTTCATTATATTATTATTATGTAGACGTTAACAAGAGACTTGTGTATACGGTTAAACAATGAATAAACAAATCGTTTCCTTCCAAGTTTTTGATATTGTCAACATTTTCAAAATAATATAATATTTGTTCAACTTTCTAGGGTATAATGTCATACATCGAATTTTCTCAAGTATTGCCATGAAATAATACTGACATTCTTCCATATAAAATACTAGGCCTTCATTCTTAACCTCTTGTATTTATATTTAAGACACAAATAGAAAACCTGACACAATGTGTCTAGCATAGATCTACGCTCCGACATACCAGAGGTTAATGCTATTGTAACCACAGGGTACTAATTAAATTAGGGACTGCCTTATTGGCTGAGTGGTCGCAAGTACGACTGCCGGGCAAGGGATCTCGGGTTCGATTCCCGGGTCGGGCTAAGTATTACCGGGTTTTTTTAAAAAAAATCTCAATAGTAGCACGAAGTCTGGAAATGTGCCCGGTGAATGGCAATAGGCTCACCCCCTATTACATGGGACTCATAACATAAAATAGGAAAAAGTGGGTGTTACATTGTACAGTTGTATTCAGTGCCGTAATGTGCACCTCTGACTACCCTTTCGGAGATAAAAGGCGTGAAGCTATGTTATGTTATAGTACTAATTAACCAGAGATGGGCTGACGTCGATACGGAGCCGCGGAGGACTTAACAGGTTGCCGGTGCTCCGGCTCAAAGTGCAGGAGTAGGAACGGTAACAGTAAGAGTATGACATTCTCTTTCGCCTCACCCGAGCGAGAGAAGTCATTAGATGATTATCACCCTCACAGAAAAGGGTCTTCTTCTTAGTTATTCTCGTCATTACTGAAGGTCGTGTCTAGCCTGTTGCACGCGTCACTTGATGCACAACCCTCCTCCAAACACCCCGGTCCTCTGTGGTCTTTATGGCTTTTGGAACTGTCAAGCCGGTTGGGTTTTTATCGCATCCAGCCAACGGGTAGATGATCGACCACGAGATCTTTCCCGTTAACTTGACCAACAACCACAAGCTTCTCCTGATTGTTGGGGTCTCTACGCGCAATGTGGCCAAATAGGTTAGTATTCGCTGCAAGCATACGGTGGACAGCCTCGCAGTAATTCCGATCTCCTTGAGAATGGAGACGTTGGTGCGACGAACGGTCCAAGGAATACGGAGCGTACGGATACGTCTCCAGCACCACAATTCAAAGGCGTCAATTTTTGTTCTCTAAAAAGAGTACTGATTATAGAGGTAAATTAATAACAGACACGAGACCCTATATTCGTAGTGCGTCACATTGTCACACTATCCTCATAGTTCTAACAACTCTTCGTTTATATCTGAATACAGGGGCAGTGGGTCAACAATGTGATTGAATCAATAAACATGAATCTACAACAAACATGTTGTTCCGCTTATTAATACCCAATCACCGGTGGACCGGACTGGTTCTAATAAAAGCACTCATCCCATCACTGGTCAGAGTTCTGATTGCATGTATTAGTTCTAGAATTACCACAGTTATCCAAGTAACTGAGTAAGATCTAATATATAATAAGATAGGTTATTTTCTTCTTCTCCTCTTATAATATCTTCTGATTCGCTTCGTTGCGGGAACCAAGGCAGTTGTTCATGTCCCTGGGACGCGTCGGACTTCAATGTTCCGGTGTTTTCATGGTTGTATCTACTGTAGATCCTGGCTTATAGGAGTTGCAGCGGTTTTGGGAGGTTGTGGACCGGACTGGTTATTACCGGCTCTGTAATAACAGAACTATTCTACATACAATTATCAAACGTTGTATGGGATAGATTGGACCTTAAGCAAATAATGTGTTATTTTTTCTAGTTTTTGTACAAATTAAACCTAGATTTTTTTTATGGATTAATGGGCAAACGGGCAGATGGATCACCTGATGGCAAGCGATCAGTGCCAGCCACTAGACGACCACAGATGGGGTCCAATAGGGCTGTTGCCGATACGGAGCCGCGAAGAACCTCACGAGTTACCGGGGCTCCGGCTCGAAGTGCAGGAGTAGGAACGGGGTGGTTTTTAATCAGTAAGAGTCTAAGTCTAACACTCGCACTTCTGACGTTTGGCTCTAAAGTTGGCGAGGGCGGGGGCTGCGTTTAAGCGCATCCTCCCCAACCTCGGGGGGCCAAACGCCTCCTGCCGGAGGTTATACGCCGGGGTCGTGCGGTCCATGGCCCTCTACGGCGTCTCTGTGTGGGCGCCGATCATGCGCGGCGTCCCGCTCGGACGCTGCTCATGTCACAGAGGGTCATGGCGATCCGAATGATCCGCAGGTACCGCACGATCTCCGGGGAGTCGGCGAACCTCCTTGCCGGATTAACGCCGTGGGATCTGGAGGTGAAGGTGCTCGCGCGCGTGTATCACATGCGCGCGGAAGCACGTCGCCGGGGCGAAACTCCGCTGCCGCGTCAGATAAGTGCGTGGCGGGATGAGCTCCGGCGTGATCTCATGGCGGAATGGCAGCAACGACTGTCGCAACCGAGGGTTGGGCTCGCTGCCATTGCAGCGGTAAGTCCCCTCTTTGAGGAGTGGCTTGAGAGACGCTACGGCGTCCTCACTTACCGCCTGACGCAGGTCCTCACCGGACATGGAAGTTTTGGGAGGTACCTGTGTCTGATGGGGCGGGAGGAAACACCCGGGTGTCATCACTGCGAGGACCGCCCTGAGGACACGGTGGAACACACAGTGGGAGAATGCCCTGCGTGGGCTGAGCACCGCCGTGCCCTCAGGGAAGTGATCGGCGATAGCGATCTCTCGCGTCCGTCCGGGCCTAGTGCAGGCCATGATGCGGAGCGAGGGGGACTGGGATGCCGTCTCCTCCTTTTGCGAAGCAGTCATGCTAGCTAAGGAGGAGGCGGGACTCGTGAGGCAGCCATCGCGAAGGACACACCGGGCGTCGGGGATCGCGGGACGATCTCCGGCCACCGTAAGCGCGGGACTGCGGATGGCGAGCATGGGTGGCTCCCCGTCCGACCAGAAACAGACCCGAGCGTACGGCGCGTAGCGTTCCGCGCGCGCCTCAAGGAGCCATCAGACCACCACAGAAGGGGCCCAATAGGGCTGTTGCCGATTCGGAGTCGCGGAGAACCTAACGGGTAACCGGGGCTCCGGCTCGACGTGCAGGAGAAGGAACGGGGTGGTTTTTAGTCAGTAAGAGTCTGACACTCCCTTCCGCCTCACCCAGGCGGGAGCAGTCATTCGATGATTTTCCCCCCTTAAAAAAAAAATCTAACATTCTCTCTCGCCCTGACCCGGGCGGGAGAAGTCATTGGATGATTTTCACCGCTCAAAAAAAAAGCGATCAGCACTGCCATGGACACCCACTACACCAAAAGGAATATGCTCGAAGTTTCGACTCTGTGCTTCTATGATTATTCTAGAATTGAAAATCTTTATCTTATCGTCCGTCCCTTTGCTAAGAAGGTAGGAAGTATCTCATTGTACGTGGTAATATTGTTTTTTTTTTATTTATACCGTCAGAAATAATACAAATATTCGACAAAAAATTGACCGATGAATATCGTTATCCTACACACACGTTGTTAGTTTTAATGCTTAGATTATGACAAATGTTACAAAGAACATTTACTGTCAATATATACAAAGGACCCTAAAAATACTTCCATCATTATTCCAAACAAAAAATTCGTGATCTAAATAGTCAGCCTCCACCCACAGGTAAAATAAACTTCGACTAAATAAATCCAAATCCATTGGTTAGGCCATTCCCATTTTAATACCCAATTACCGGTGGGGTGAGCCTCATTATCGTCTTTCCGAACAAAAGTTATTGGTGTTAACTTTTCACATAAATTTTTGTCACTCTCATTAAACTGGGTAATGTAATTTTGAGGGATGAAGGACTTTCGGATATTTTCCGATATTGTCCTTTGTTGATATTTGTAGCCTGCTTAACTGTTCCGGATAAATTATAACTTGAGTATTCTTTTTATGGCTATTGTCAGCTTAGTTTAGATACTTCTAGATAGGCATTATCTTTTTTATTACTTTTTTTGGGACTGTCAAAGCCCTGGATTGTTTGTTACCAAATATCTAGTCGGTGGAATTTAATGGAATTGTTGGATCAAGTTTCAAGAATCAATGAATATTTATACAAAAGTTACCAACAGAAACATGCACAATACACAATGATCTACCTCTATACATAATAATAAGTATTAGAATAAGTATGTACTTATTCATTGTACGTACACACATGCAAACACACAAACACACACTGTTTGTTATAAAAAGGCATTTACGTGAAAGATAAATGGATATGTGCGCAAAAATTATAATTATCGCCTAACGATATCCTTCGTTACGTCTTCAGCGGGTGGAGCAAGATACGTACGCCTGCGAGTTACCGTAACAACTTAACTACATTTTGAAATAATTGGTTTCATAGCTTATAACAGTGAATTAATGAAATTATTCATTTATATTTAAATTAACAAGAAACAGTTCAGGTAATTTAACAAGAAGGCGCAGAGGTATCCGTCGTGGCGTCTAACACGATCATGCCTGCAGTATCTGAAGGCATACCTTTGGGGTCATGGGCGCTCAGAGTGGGGACCCTAAGCGCCCACCCTGTGACCTCAGCGAAGACGGTGGCACAGTAGTCACGTGCAGCCGTGCACTGCGATGCTTAAGAGAATACACATCTCTCTTAGGATGTACTGTAACAGGCGTTTCACCGTGGGGGTTCCAGAGCAGGTCTATTATAGAGGACCCGGTACCCCCCAAAGGTGATGATGGTGGCCACCGGGGTGGTTTTAGTGAGGTAGGAATTCAACACTCCCTAGTTTTTCCTTCCCAAAAAAGCTAGACGCCGTTGAAGGTTATCAAAAAATGGTAATTAAACTAGTAATAATGATGTGAAAAAAATAAAAAGTGTAGTAAAGTGTAGACGCAACAGGAAGGACATCCTACGCTTTATCAGACTAATGAAAATATTTAAGTTATTTAAATTTGTCACACTGTGAATTTAACACAAGACTTAAAGTAAAGTAGTTAAATAATATTTACCACCAACAGTTTATACCTTAGACCATACGCCTGCCTCCGTAAATTTTCGCGGGCCAGTGCTCAAAGGGTGTCTGCGTTCGTTAGCAGACTCGCATCACGCGCCGTCTTTGAAAAATAAACTGCCTACTCTCTCTCTAGCTCTCTAAATATGTGCTCTTCTCAGAATATCACGTAGGCATGAGATTTTAGTATGAAAGTCTCAAGGTATTTTGCCTTAAATTTCTTCTATGTTTTGCGTTCATAGATTCAGATTTAAGGTAAATTTTGTGACTTGCAGTTTAAACTACGGACAAGTAAAAGTACTCAAAGTTGTAATTTTAATTATACAAAAAGAAACTCTACAAACAGTGTTGTTGAAAACAAACCATGACTGCAACTTCAGGCTCTTTGACGAGATATTAAAATAAAACAAAGGCGAATTCATTTGTTTGGAAGTTAGCATTATGACTGTTAATTTGAACCGGTAATACAGCCGCTAGCAGAATGCTAGTTATAATGGTTATAAAGAGAAGCAAATAAATTGCGAGCCTTTTGTTCTACCGTTATAAGATGCAAGTAGAATTACCGTGACTTATTAAGATGAATGCGACACAGAGCGGTGCTCCGAGGAATCTTGAACTTTAATAGTTTTGTGAAGTGGAACGAACTATTTACACGTCGTTTTGTTCTATTGTTTGAAGTTCTCATTCTCTGGCTTTGTGTTAAGAATTCATCTCCGTTTTCTACGTACTCTGGTACGGTGTAAACCTGTTATATTATATTTTTTATTCCATTATATAACAATAAACAAATTTGAGGATGAAATATGGTTGTTTTCATAAGTTATTCTAATAGTTTACAAAGTTAGTCAAAGCAAAATAGAACCATATCGCAGAATAAATAAAATTCATTTTAACTAAATCAGACCGCGGTACCACAGCAGTTCTTTACTGGCCACATTTACATTTTATTTTCCTTTCCGTAATTTTCTCAATTTGGTGAGTTAGCTTCGAGTTCTATTTCCTTATCTGATGCTACAACTTGGATTAGTTCTGTGAAAGTATTGCAACCGTTACATTGTGCTCTTTCAGATCAACTCAGCTCATTTGTATAATTTTTGACTTAAAAACTTTCTCGTTTTCGGAACCTTGAAATAGTGATAAACTTTGAGGAGACTTTTAACTGATAAAATCAAATGTGATTACACTGTCGGCCAATCTGACACCAAATTTGGTTTGCATGTAAATCACCTGTTTTAAAATAAAGCAACTATCTGCTGTAATGTAGTGAGATGCAAATCATTACTAGTCTTTGTACGTATTTGCAAAGGTTCAAAAATATCGACCAAAACATTCTACTTTTGTTATTCAAGTAACATGTAGGTAATGATTAAAGTTCTTCCTTGTACAAGAACATTTCAATCTGAATAGTTTTCTTCTAAACCTTATTTCTCATTCAAACGAAATTCTAGCAAGTTGAATGGAGGACAAGCGTAAAACATAAATATAACATTTTGTAACAATCCTCAAAGACTCGCGATGAATACTTTTATACAATACAATGAAACACAAAATGCGCATATTGTGTTTCCTAGAATAAAGAAAATGATAAGGAAAACAGCGAATTTTAACTACACAATAAAGATCAAGGTAATATTTCACCTGTCATTACGCTCTGAGAAATAATAAATGTTGAAATCTACAAGAAAATTATGTTATACTTATAATGAAAATAAAATGTGATGGAAATTGAGATTGCTTACAAAACAGTGGAAAGTACCACAAATACATTAATAACAATTAGGCACCGCGGGCTATCACACATACACACACACTTCAGATGAAAGTATCTTGATTAAAAACCTCGCAGCGTTTGCCACAAGCGAGCAAATATGAAGGTTAAAAAGGAAAAATACTCGTTTAAAAGAACAAAGTATAATAATGTAATAGAAAGACAATTCCGTTAAAATCCGATTAAGTACGGAATTCTTTTATTTCTTCGAGGGTGACGGAAATTATTCTCATTTCGCTATGAGACGGATGAGCGTCTAATAAACACAGAGCGTGGTGCCGGGGGTCACGCAGTTATGACAAATTATGTTTATTTTTGAGATTTAATATCTTAGGCGGACGGCTTAAGGTAGATTTGTGTGATATTGCATAGCGTGATGGACTGATGAGTGATCATTTTGGAGATTCCTTCGAGCATCAGAGAATTTTTATCTTTATTTATAACTAATAATAGTCAGAAGCTTCTAATCCCAGGGGTATGAGTAAGGTAAAGACACAAGATCCTAATATTCAACTTAGTAAGGGTTTAATATGTTGAGTAATAAGATTAAACGGAGACTAAATTGAAAAGTACTCAGGTGATTGTCACCAATCTAGTAATACAGCATGTTAATCTTCACCGCGTGTCTCGTAAAAGAGCTGAAAGAACCAGAATGGCCATAACCGCTTTTATTTAGTTTTATAGCCTGTCACACAGCACAGAGCTACTTGCAAGTACCATGATTTATGGCACAGAAAACTTTAACTTTTGCAATAATAAAACATCAGTTTGTACATGGTTTATGATGGCTCCATTACACAACTACTTCCTAAGAGCGAAGAGTGAATTGTAACGGTTTCCTTCAGGTGTTGAAATCAAAATATGCACAAAAATCCAAAATACGATATAGCCTGAAGCTTTCCTATGTCCTCTTGGGTTCCAACCGATATTTCTATGACAATGACAGCCACTACAAGGCATTCACCTTCATTTGTTTTATATTTTTTGTTGTGATTAATATAGTGGTCATTAAGAAAAGTTAAGTTTGAATTTAGAAAAAGAAAAAAAGGACACAAACAATTTCTGTCCTTGTCATTTTGAGCCTGACGTCATTGACCTATCATTTGTTTTCGTGCTGGCAACTTAGTAAAAGCGAAAGAGTTGGATTTAGAAAGATAATGCGATATGTCTTTCCTTGTCATTTTGAGCGTGACGTCATTGACGTGTCATTTGTTTATGAATATTGGCAACGTCGCAATTCTATTACAGTGCATCTGGCGTTGCCTGCTGTGGCTTTATCTGTGTGGTGTACCCTAAATAATCAAGAATGATCAATTTTTTCATCCAATTATTTAAAAATTAGGAAGACTAATTTGTGTTTTGTCTGGTCTAGAACATTTTTTTTTTCAATTAAAAATCAATTACTAACAAAAAAATTAAAAAAGAAAACAAATAATTACAACCTTAATAAGAATCACTTTCTTAATCCCAGTACTTCCCAACTTAAAGTACTAAATTCATTTTAAATTCTGTTTTATGTCTGAAGAAATAGCCAGACGTAACTCAGCGAAGATTATTTGAAGATAGGATATTTGTAGGTAGGCTTTACACTTGAATAAAACGGTGAGTACTGCGGAATATAATGAGGTCTTCAATCGGAGTCCTTCAACTCAACATTTGACGGTTTACTTCATACTTTGTAAAGTTTTTTTAATGATCACTAGTGCGGTATTTGCTTTTGTTGTAGGTAGGTATTATTAATTTGTACTATTGGGGCATTACATTAAGAACAAAACAACGAAACTGTTGAAGTTATGTAGGGTTATTTCAGTAAAAGACACAAAACATAAATTACAATCAAGACCGGTTGCATTTTATGAATGCTGACACAACGAAATGCCCGAGCTATGGCGTTGGTGAACCGAGTGTGTGGATGAAGAAGCGCGGCGCTCGCGCGGCCGTGGGTTGTCATACCGTCCCATGCGTCGCTGCCTATAAGATCGATGGCCATAGTAATGCGCCGACAGAAACAAATATCATTACCACCTGAACAGATTTTTAACCTACTTGAAAAAATTAATTAGGTTCTCAATTGTCCCTGTATGTATGTATGTTGGTGCGCGAGTATCTCCCGTTTGCCTGGACTGATTGTGATGCAGTTTTCAGAAAAGTGTTTGTTACACTTAGGTAAAGGTTTTAGTATTTATTAAACGACTGAATTAAAGAAAGAAGGGGTTGAAGTCGGTTTTTTTGACATAGTTTATGGAAGAATTATGTACATACATCGTATCGTCAATCAATCATTAATTAATGATTTTATTCCACACATAATATAATAATAATTTTTGTTAATAATATTAAAGTTCCTCTTCTCAATACATTACATGTCATCAAATTGTACATTATTGAATTTAAATAAACAAAAGCAATATTTTTTATTCAAATGTAGCTTATGTTTTAATAAAAACTCGTGTAAATGTTATTTTAAGCCGGATATTGCGTCACGGTCCGGCCATGTAGGCCAGACATATACTGACGTCCCGTGTGGAGGTTGCAAATACTTTACCTTTAAATAAATACATACATGTTTATATTTGTGTTCTATTTTCAGAGTATATAAATGTTGGTTGAACATTTAAATTTTCGTATATTTATATAAGTTTCTAAATAAAATAAAGCTGTAACTAAATATTAAAATAGAAAGTAAAAGTGTTTTTAATCCATTGTCATTATTATTTTTTAGTTGTTAATCTGATTATAATTGTGGTGAGTGATTCACCGCAACCTCGGTTATTAAATGTAACCGCAATTATCTAACACAATCGCAAATTACAAAGTTAATTTTTAAAATCGACTTTGTAGATCGCAATTTAAAATTACGAAAGTCAGAACCCAGGTTTTTTTATCCTGGTATTCTATGTCCAATTAGGTTGATTTGGTTTGAAATATATTTGAATTCTATTATATTTTAATAACTTTCTACTACAACTAACACAAACATAGCACTAGTTTAAAAACAGAGCAAGCACAAAGGACTATACCCTGCAATCACGTAATTGTATTTTTTCATTTATTCAAAATTCGCAATTCGTACGAATGTAAAAATAAAAGAAACTCCGGGCGGCTGCACGCCTAACTTCGCGACTGACCCGCGAAATATATTTAACTGGTAGACTACAAATTATGTAAATTAAAGAAAACTTTTAGTCGGACTATTATGAAAATTAGAAATTCATTGCGACGTTTCCAGGAGCGACTGTTTACGTCCACTGAAGCGTTTCATGTAAACTGGAGTTTCAGTCCAATTATATTATGTTTAGATTTAAAGGATTTATCTAAATTCAGGCTTCGTTTTATGTTCACTCGTTTTGTCTCTGTTGGCACAAAGTTATTACTGTGGACCCTTGCAATGATAGCGTCCTATAATAATTTTATCACGTTGCTAACAGTAATTTGCACGCCATTTCATTATATTATCATATTCCCTAATATTAGTTAGAACATAGTATACACGGTACTGCTAAGTAAATCTAATCATAATTAATCTCTGTGTGTTCGTAAATTCATGCACATTAGCACTAATCTAGTATATAATTATAACGCTATATTATTTGTGAATTTCCATTTAATGGAAGCTGTAGGCTTTCGGTTAAGCTGCCTAAAATAACACTAGATTAAGTAGCGTTGTATTTTCAATCTTATTGTTGTTTTAGCATTACCCAAATTACTTTGTCATTTATTTTAACCCTTCGCGTTTAAATTGCTTTGTAATTTTATTTCATGAGTATTAAAGTATATTGTAATTATTATATTAAAGTACTTGATAGAATTTTGAATGAAATAATATCGTATAAAATGTAAAAATGATACAGTCAGAAAATACTTGCCTCAAAATATTTGTCATATATTTTGTCAACGATTTCGGTGAATATCTCGATTCATTTCGTTTCGTAAAATATTTGTGGCATCGAGTATTCCTCGAATTTGTGTATTGCATCAGCAAATAAGAGGAATTGTACTGAATATGAATTCATATTTATATACATATTTGTACAAAATACTAGTATTTAGCTACAGATTTTAGTATTTATCGTTGTATACGTGGGGACATTTTGGACTCTAAAACAAAATTATAAACGGTGAAATTAGTTATTGCATGCGTAACTTATGATCTTGGATAGAATAAACATTTCCTCTGTGCAATATTATCCGTGCACTGAAATCAAATTTATTTCCCGCTGAGTTTGCAAAGCATTTTCTTTTGCTACACCAGAAAAGTAGCCATTAACCATTTTATTCCATTCGATTCTTGAAACTGAACAATGCTGAAGCAAACATTTTCTCAGCAGATTGCCAGTAGTCCAGTCCGTCTGTGTCCGCCCCGGATAAATCAAACGTCACGCCGAAGATTTACGACGACACCCGAACGTTTCCGAAGAGACCTCGCTGACTTAGCACCAGCTTAGCCGATAATAAACCCGGCAGACGGTACTTTACTCACTTCTTGGATAATTTTGAAGACAATAATAACATAAGTAGTTACTCAGGAAAATTGTAAATGCCTCTTCACCTGTTTAAATGTATTCATAAAAATAGCATACTTTAAATATTTAGTGTTTATAAAAGATACCTTATTCTTTTATTAATTATTTGAAACAAATAGTTTAATTACTTATCTTGTTGAATGTAGAGGGTGTAGTAAATCTAGAAATTGCAATGAAGTATTTCTAAACAACTTGAAGCTACGCAGCCAATTAAACTAGTAGACTAGCTTACAGTCGGACCAAACCGAAGAAGTGGAGCTCACAACTGTAACAGCAATCATCTGCGTTTGAGTGCACCGCCCGTGACGTCACAGACAGAGACATTCTGACAGCCTCACAACACAAACAAAGGAAATTGAAATAACTACGCGACAAAGGCCGCGACTCTGTATAAAGTGAAATGGAATATAAAATAAATTCTAATTTCACAACAATAAGATTCAATTTCGCTAGAAAAACTTCTCCACAAACAATAGTAGAACATTTTCGCTAATTATCTCTACGGAAACCCGTAATTTTGCGGTCCTTTAATGTTAAATATTTCTTTATGAGAATCGTAAACTTTATGTGGTTGCAATAAAGATCGTATTGGAGCTTGTCACCAGCTACCCCTGTATTCTGCAGGAATAGGATTTTGTTGTGAATAATGAGATATTTTTAATAATCGTTTTATGGGACAGCAAGAAGGAGGTCGAGGGGCGCCAAGTTATACAGCGGATATATTATGAATTATTTATTAAACAACGAGAGAATACGAGATAATTCCGGTTCCATTTAAGTACTTACTTACCTTTGTTGTACAGTTTTTGCCCACATTACGTAACACAAATACAAAGAAAACTGAGGTCCAGTAATATTCATAACAATAAAACTGGAGATTAATTTTGAACATTAGATGACACCGAGCTCTTGAACGCTGACGATAAATTTTATTTAATAATATTGCTAGACGTAGTTACTTTTTACTCTCATTTACTTTTGTGGACAATTTTGAGTTGGCACTCGACTTAAAACGATCCTTGACTATAAGAAAATACATTTTATAGGAAGATATTTGGCGATTTACAAAAGTCCAGCAGCGATTTATATCTCGTGTCAGAATAGTCGGTAGTTTATAAAGCGCGCGCCACCCACAGCATTAAAGCATTATTCCATCCTAAAATATAGTGTAACGTTAATTCGTTCGACAACGACGGCCGGGCTCGGATAAACCACATGAATATGCATGAAGAGGGGCAAAACAAGACATTACGTGGAACAATGCCACCCCACACCTGGCCACATGAGGGGATCCAACGCTGATGCTAAACCCCGGACAAATATGACTGATTTATTGTCCGCCCAAATTGGCCCAGCATTCCACCGGACGGTTTTTGAAACCGGACATTGGCGATGTGGACGGTGACAAATTCGAGCTATATTTTTAGTGCTGTTAGACTAGAAATCTGTTTTCGTTGAGGATCAGTGCTGTAGCGTTTCAAAATATTTGTGACACGGTTTAGAGTGTTGTTCGTATTTCCAACATTTTTTTAGAGAAGAACTGAAAGTATTTTTAAAGAATATCTTTCTTACAACACTGTTGCCGTTCAGGATGTTGTTAGTTGAAAATTAAAACATACGTAAATTGTAAATTTTATAGTAATTGATAATAAGTACTGTGTATTTTTTAAATCAAACTGTGGTATAAAATACAATGTAAATAGGTACGTAGTATACAGAATGTAATAACGAGGTTTATAATAACATTGTTGCCAGAGCATGCTTGCAAATAATACCCATATTTACATTATTCAGCGGAGTTCAATAAGAGAATTGTACAATTGTCATAATTCTGTGCACGGCGTGGCACTTACTCGAGGCCATAGTTTACGAGTGCGGACCAAACAAATTAGTTCGTGCTATGAAATAACGTCAAATGCGATTTTCTTTGTTGGACGTTGTGGTTTTAAGTTTCGGAGCACGAGCGATGACAAATTAATTTGCTGTGGTCCGTGGTTTAGGTGCATTTCGTTTATAAAATATGAATGTGCTTTTAGAGGTATTTGTTTTAGTAGAGCTTTACAAAGAGGCCAATTAGAAACTACTTTAACCAGTTGTGAGTATCAAAACAAACGTAGGCGTAGTCTTTTGTTAATTACGTCCCAAGGTAATACAATGTAACATTTCTATTTTGGTAAGCCAACGTTATTTGAGTTCTTGTTTGTACAGTTTGAAATATGTATACTGATAACACGTAAGTATATTTTATCTGTCTCCAGCACAAAAAGATTTTTATGACCTAGATCGAGAAACTAAATTTCTAGATTGCCCTAAATTAGCGACCTCTTTGAAGTGTATAGTTTTATGTAGGTCATATAAAATAACCTCATGTGATCACTAACTGTTGGCTGCGAGTGACAATTTCTTGGAACCAACTCTACACACACATACTCACTCTCACACACGTTTCGTCCACGTACACAATCATACATCACAACACAATATATATATTATCTCCTTAACATGACTTAAGTATACATGGATTTCTTAAATGTACTTAAGATAAAAAATTTCTAGATTTAATCAATCAGTGAAATGATATTGATGTTCAATAGCTTTTGTTCCGTGATATGCGCGACGTCGCCGCGACCGCGCATGCTGCTCACGAGGAAGAACCCCTCTGTGGTTCGAAACTAGTAGAGCTTTTCTCAGTATATTCACGCGAGTAACCCGCGATTTTACTTAATTTAGCTTTTGTTCTTGTTAAGAAATATTATGGTTGAGTACTGAAAATTGGGCCGAACTTTATACTTTGGCCTATATAACAGAAACTTATTTATGAATGTTGAACAAAAGTCAATACTCCATTACTTTTACATGTTCGATAGCATATTCAAAAATTTAACATATTTCAAACTAGTTATACTCTTTTAATAGGGATGATGACAGGGTATGAAAATTAAAAATCGAATTAGTCCTTAAGTTAGGTAATGAAAAAATATTAAACACGTGTTTTTTTATTTTGTTCTATAATAAAACAATACTTAGATAAAACGAATTAAAGTTTCGGAGTTAGGGCTAAAACGTCATTTCTACGGTTAAAATTTACATAGAAGTGACATCACGCGACATTTTAAATCAATCAATCGTCAAGAGTATTCGTTTCTGTAAGAAAATAAAAAATACGTGTCTAATGATTTAAAATAATCTACCAGACGGACATTAAAATAAACATTAGACCTACCTTATTATAGGTACTAGCATGAACTGTTCACCTATCGACGCAATATCCTCGCACATAATTAGCACATTGAGTGGCTCAATGATCAGTACAGCTACCAAAAAGCCAGTGTTTACAATAACGTGGTCAGTCACTGATGCAGGCACACTTAGCTGGTGTCGTAGCCATTTATAGCCGCGCTGTTATGGCTCCCATTAGCCGGTTTATAGGCAGTGATCGTAACTCGCTTATATCTTCAGTCCGACGTGACGATGTGCTAGTTAGAAGTAACGATACGTGTGAGGGTCAGAGATGATTCTAATATGGATTTCTTGCCTGGTTATGTAGTGATAATTAGTAGGAGTGGGGTCAGCAATATCATCTATGTACGTAATTGGTATTGTGAGTTTGGAAATGTTAACAGTAATATACATTTGAGGGTACAGTTGGCGCCGTGGTTAGGCAACTGGTTGCAAAGTTTCGCGCGGAACAATTCTTTGTGTACTCCACAGATTGTTGTTCCGGTTGCGTGTGTCATCAGGTCATGTATATGTGATCTTGTATGTTTGTAAATGAACCCACGACCTAGGAGAATATTCTAGTGTGGGGCAAAGTTACCTTAAAAAAACTACAAATAATACAGTCAAAGTCAAAATAGTTTAGGTATCATTGACATTAAGTGTAAAAAAGATATTCCTACACTTTATTTATCGAGAGATGTCACGCGGTGTTCCGCAGGGTTCGGTTCTGGGGCCGCTCCTGTGGAACATCGGTTATGACTGGGTGCTGCGCACCGACCTCCCGAACGGCGTTAGCACAATATGCTACGCCGACGATACGCTGGTGCTAGCGCACGGGAGGTCGCACCAGGCGGCGGCCGATCTAATGGCGACAGCGGTTGCGACAGTCGTTGAGAGAATCCGGCAGTTGGGACTCGAGGTGGCGCTCCACAAGTCCGAGGCCATGTGTTTTCATGGCCGCGGGAACGCGCCACCTTCGGGTGGGTCCCAAATAACGGCGGGAGGAGTTACCATCGGCGTCGAGACGACGATGAAGTACCTAGGACTCGTCCTCGACAGTCGGTGGAACTTCATTGAGCACTTCCGACGTTTGGCTCCAAAGTTGGAGAGGACGGGGGCTGCGTTTAAACGCATCCTCCCCAACCTCGGGGGGCCAAACGCCTCCTGCCGGAGGTTATACGCCGGGGTCGTGCGGTCCATGGCCCTCTACGGCGCCCCTGTTTGGGCGCCAAACCTGTTGCGGCGTCCCGCTCGGACGCTGCTCATGGCACAGAGGGTCATGGCGATCCGAATGATCCGCGGATACCGCACGATCTCCGGGGAGTCGGCGAACCTCCTTGCCGGGTTACCGCCGTGGGATCTGGAGGCGAAGGTGCTCGCGCGCGTGCACAGCATGCGCGCGGAGGCACGTCGCCGGGGCGAAACTCCGCTGCCGCGCCAAATAAGTGCGTGGCGGGATGAGCTCCGGCGCGATCTCATGGCGGAATGGCAGCAACGACTGTCGCAACCGAGGGCTGGGCTCGCTGCCATCGCAGCGGTAAGTCCCCTCTTTGAGGAGTGGCTTGAGAGACGCTACGGCGTCCTCACCTACCGCCTGACGCAGGTCCTCACCGGACATGGGAGTTTCGGGAGGTACCTGTGTCTGATGGGGCGGGAGGAAACGCCCGGGTGTCATCACTGCGAGGACCGCCCTGAGGACACGGTGGAACACAAGGTGGGAGAATGCCCTGCGTGGGCTGAGCACCGCCGTGTCCTCAGGGAAGTGATCGGCGATGGCGACCTCTCGCGTCCGGGCCTAGTACAGGCCATGATGCGGAGCGAGGGGGATTGGGATGCCGTCTCCTCCTTTTGTGAAGCAGTCATGCTAGCTAAGGAGGAGGCGGGACGCGTGAGGCAGCGAAGCGCTGCCTCCTCGCAACCCAGCCATCGCGAAGGACACACCGGGCGTCGGGGATCGCGGGACGATCTCCGGCCACCGTAAGCGCGGGCCTGCGGACGGCGAGCATGGGTGGCTCCCCGTCCGACCAGAAACAGACCCGAGCGTAAGGCGCGTCGCGTTCCGCGCGCGCCTCAAAGAGCCATCAGACCACCACAGATGGGGCCCAATACGGCCGATGCCGATTCGGAGTCGCGGAGAACCTAACGGGTAACCGGGGCTCCGGCTCGACGTGCAGGAGAAGGAACGGGGTGGTTTTTAGTCAGTAAGAGTCTGACACTCCCTCCCGCCTCACCCAGGCGGGAGAAGTCATTCGATGATTTTCCCCCCTTAAAAAAAAAAAAAAAACACTTTATTTATGAGACCAACATGTAGATAATAAGCGACATTGGTGTAGTGTCGTAATCGAGAGCGAGCGCAGGCTATGCTGGCCATTTTTAAAACCCCTTCATTATAATTGTTGTTCGTATACAAAAGTTTCAAGTCATGTAATATCAATTACAATACTCAGTACTCAATACTTTATTAGTTACAAGTAGAATGCAAGCAGCTCGTTAAGCGAGCAAAGTTCTTGCAACAAAAGTTACTCACTTATAAATAACTTCGATAAATGTCAAACTGTTTGTAACCAGCAACAACTTACAACTATTATTATGTACAACAAGTACTAACAACTAATTTATATTACTGGGAAATGTGAATATTATTTATGAACTATCAATATTTACCAATTTACCATATAACATGGTAAACAAACATTATTTTAGTTATTGGCAAATATGTCATTATACTCAGTATTGTATAGAGTTGCGGTAATGATTTAGTATCACAAACAGTTATAGTATAGTTGAACATTTTGATTGTACTATAATAACGAAGGATTACTCTTGTGATCAAAAAATATTGTCACATTTTCGGAATAACCGTATTTTACTGGAACCGAAGATGTGTTCTAGTCTAGGACAATAAACTCATTAATTGTATCACAAGAACACACAACGTTACTCCAAGAGTAAAAAGAACAATAATTTATTCCCGCGTGTGTTACGTCGTAATGTTTTCTTAATAAGGTAAAAGAGGCTTTTACCTTCCTTCATTAAAATGCATGTTTTTATTTTCCCTCACATTTCTCAGAGTGTGTTGTTTCTCACAGTTTTTATTCTTACACTAACACTTCTTAAACTTGGTATTTGAAATTCTTCAAAGTATACAAGGAGGTTTTTATTCTTTATTGTTACCGTGCAACTCTCTGTACTGTTGTAAGATGCTAACACACCAAGTTGCAGCTTAAGAATCGATAACGAAGTCAGTGGAATGAAAAATATTCTAAATATTTTAGGAATTTAATATTAATGAATTACCTACATAAAAACAAGAGTTAGTAAGTGCAAGTGTATCACTTATTTTTTAGTAAAAATTACGTCTATCACAAGTACCGATCACACAGTGACTTGAAGCTCTTTGCAAGCTGTGGACGACACGTCGGCTTTTGCAAATCTGGCTCCAACAAACACTGGATAAAAGCCTATCACGAGCTTGGCAACAACAGAGCCGTAAGTCAGTAGCGAGCGTGCAATGTGCACGGTCCGTCAGTTTGCAAGTAGTTGCACAAGTTTAGATTTACTGGGGCTCTTAATGTTCTGGCTCCCGGCGCTTTGTCGCCACCGAGCACCACCCGCTGCAGTTTTGCATTACTCCGCAAAATGCTCGCGACCAACATTTTAAATTGCGTAATGCTCCATGATTGTTGTTCTTTGATGTTTCAAAATTAAACGTTAAATGTTTTTTAACGAGGAAAGGTTTTTACCTGCCTTCCCGACCGCTCTGAATGTTAAATGTAAACAATTAAAATGTTTTTTTCTTTGTTTTTAACTCTGATATTCGGTTTAATAACCAGATATCCTACTAAAATGGTTCAGTATTATATTATAAGTATTTTATTCATAAACTTTCAGAGTTACAAAAAGTAAAATGAAACAATATAAAAATAAATAAAAAGCACGTCATTCGGATCACGCTTCGTAGCAGCCGTCTATGTGCTATGCGGCTACGAGATTCGCTACGCTTGCTACGAGATCTGCTACGCTTGCTACGATATCTTTAAAATGTGACACAAAGATGTTATAATGGTGACAAAGTGTTGTGGGAAACAAAGGCTCACTCTATACTTACGTTTATTTCATAGAGGAACTCATTTCTCTTCATTAGTGACGTTAATGAGTTCACAAGCTATTGTACATACGTTTACGTGCTGTTTGTGGCTTCGAACTTTATGAACGAAGAAGTTATGTGCACATTAACTCACTTCAAGTATTTTATGTTTATGGAACACTACAATAAGTTAATTATTACTCTTTTTCAAAAATATATTTCAACAATTTAGCAAAACATAAATGGTGTTGCAAATAAAATATCTATTTTTTTTTATGAAACCCTCGATGTCGGTCAGCCTCCCTAGACAATACATTATTTTTGTTTCTTTTAGAAACATATTTCATGTTTACAATGCCCCCGCACCGGTCTCATGCCGTTTGTCTTATAATTAATTGCAACACAGTGAAACAAAGAGTTTCATCCGTACACGAGTCTTTGGTCTCCTATTATGTGTGTTACATATTATATTATACTTTTTATGTTACGTTTGTTCTGCAAAATATAGTCGTATTTTATATTCTCTGATCACAGAAATATTGCAATAAGAATCAATATTTTATCTCTTAACATAACAAAGTAATGCTTTAAACTAATGCCGTGTTAATGTAGAATTTAAAATACGTAATAATGGTAATTTTTTTATGATGTTGTTGAAATATATCCAAATATACAAAGATTTTTTTGAGTAAAACCATTGACAGACTCTGACTAGCGTAGTCTCATCAAAGTTTGGTAGTTTCCCGTAGTATCTGATCTCATGAAACAAGCTCATCATGTACCATGGAACCACGGAGATATAATTACAAAACATCAGTAATCTCTTCCGTCGCAAGTTAATTGACGTGACACACAAACAAACAAGCTCACACTCCTTTGTGTTGCACTCTTTTGTTCCAGCTATTTATGACGTCAGTAATTGTGGTGACGTCACGGATAATAAATGCTTGCATGGTAAGCTGAAAGGAATACGGTGTGACTTGTTTACCTACATGGCACAAAGGTGAGCGTTTATTGTTTTTCTTATTTGTTAGGTTATGTAAAGCTTTAATATGGGCTAAATTATGAATAGGGATTTATTATTTCTTCTTAACTCGTTGAGTACCGTCATTATAGACACAAATAAAGAACATTTGGTTGCGGTCGCCGGTGACCGCTCGGTGTTTGATATGACAGTTTAAATTATACGTATTGTTTTGTGAGGTTTTTATTGATGTAGTTAATAATGATTGATTATTTTGTAAGAGAAAGGTTGTTGAGGCTATTTATATTTCAAATGTAATTTCATATATCATCAAATACTCTATCAAAAACAGGATTCTTTGTTAATGTTAAAATCTGTTAACATTCAGATGTCAATGTATAATTTAGTAAATATATTCAATTTAAATTGTAATCAAAAGCTTATGCTGTATACGTATAATAATAATAATAATAATATAGCCTTTATTCAGATTTAGATCAGTGTTACAAAGGAAAATACATTAAAAACTTAATCTAAAAATAATGTAAATACTAACTTAAAATTTAATCCCTTATATAGCTTTTGTATAGCTTTTGGAAATCTGTTTGCCAGTCGGCAAAGGCCTCCTCCAACCTTTTCCACTCTCTTCTTTCTTGAGCCACTCTGTTCCATGTGACGCCTGCCACTTGTCTAATATCGTCATCCCATCTCTTCTGAGGCCTTCCTTTCTTTCTTTTTCCTTCTCTTGGGTACCATCTCGTAACAATTTTGCTCCACTTGTCTTTTCCTCTCATCATATGTCCTGCCCATTTCCACTTCAGTCTCCTTATTTTACTCGTTATGTCCGTAACCTTCGTTTTACTTCTTATTATG
Source organism: Spodoptera picta (assembly GCA_038387885.1). NCBI lineage: Eukaryota > Metazoa > Arthropoda > Insecta > Lepidoptera > Noctuidae > Spodoptera > Spodoptera picta. Next base: position 1,664,608 of record JAZHFQ010000329.1, read on the forward strand.
CAGTTTCTTAATCGATCAGATCTTTTTGCATTCATCATGCTCCTTTCCATTGCATATTGACATGTTGCCAGTTTATTAATAATGTTTTGTGACAGAGTCCATGTTTGGCTGCCGTACATAAGAACTGGTAATATGCATGTGTTAAAAAGTTTACTTTTTGTTTTAATATGCAGGTTTTTATCCTTCATAATCTCTTTGAAACTCCAGTACCTTTTCCAGCCATTGGTTATTCTTCGTTCTACTTCCCTAAGCATCGGATTGTCACTCGATATTATTTGTCCAAGATAGATATATTCCTCTGTGTAATTAATTTGGTCGAGTCCTAAATTTATAGCCACCCTCTTTCCATTAGTCATCACCCTCGTTTTATCTGGATTCAGATGTAACCCTACCTTTTTGCTTTCTGTTGCCAAGTCGTTTATCATTTTTGATATATCTTCCGGAGTATTTGCAAACAGTACAATATCATCTGCGAATCTCAGGTGAGTTAGTGAAAGACCATCTATGTTGATACCAAGATTCTTCCATTGGAGACCTCTGAATATTGCTTCAAGTACAGCCGAGAATAATTTTGGTGACAGAGGGTCCCCTTGTCGTACGCCTTTATGAATTTTGAAACGCTCTCCTTTCCTTTCTAGTTGTATTCTTGCTGTACTCTTGCTATAGACGTTCCTGATCAGACGGATATACTTGTGCTCTATTCCTTGCTCTTTTAAAGCCTCCCATATCTTTGCATGAAATAAAGAATCGAATGCCTTGCTGTAGTCAATGAATGCTATGTAGTAGGTACATTGGTAATCTCTGTACTTCTCCATGACTTGGCGTACTACATGAATGTGATCTAACACTGAGTAATCTTTCCGGAAACCCGCCTGTTCGATAGGTTGGTGTTCGTCTAATACTTTCTCAATCCTATTAAGTAATATCTTAGCAAATATCTTATAAATATTAGACATTAGGCTAATGGGGCGATAGTTCCCGATTTCATACTTATCTCCTTTCTTGTATAAAAGAATGATGTTTGATTCAGTCCATTGCTGTGGTATGATTTCGGTATTTAATATCTCATTGAATATATCGGTGAGGATTGGAGCTATAGCTTCTTTACTTTCCTTTAGGATTATACTGTTTATACCATCTGGTCCTGGTGCTTTGTCTCTTTTTTGACTATCTATTGCGTGTTTTACTTCACTCTGGAGGATGTTCGGGATATGTGAGATTTTCTGAAGTTCCTCTTCATCTTGTTTGCTGTAGTGTTCGTACATTTTCCTGTAGTAAGATGTGGCAATTTGTAAAATGTTTTTCCTGTGGTGGTTGTATTCTCCTCTGTTGTTTTTAATTTTAGCGATCCATTCTTTTGAATTTGTTAATTCTTTGCTAGCTTTTTTAGCACCTCCTGTTTTAATAACATGCCTTTCAATAATTTCCATTCTCCTACGTTTCATATCTTTCCTTATACTTTCTTTGATGTCTTTACTGATTTTCGCTATGTGTATTCTTCTGTCGTTTACTCCTTTTATGTTAATTAGCTGGTTTCTTTGTTCAAGCAATTTCAAAGTATTAGTCGTTAGGAAGTTCTTCGGATCCGGTTTCATCTTACCAATTTGTTGTAGTTGAGCTGTAATAGTAGTCTCTATCCAGTTATATTTTTCTTGGGTTCCTACGATCTTTACGTATTCGTCGAGGTTTGTAAATTTGTCTTTTAACGTGAGTGCTAGTTGTTCTGTTTGTTGCTTGCTGAGCTTACCAATTGATATTTCTTGCCTCGGTCTAGGGTTTTTGGGTTGTACTGATTTTATTTCGGCTCTTATTAGTCTGTGGTTGGTATTAAAGTTAAACTTGTTAATAACGTCAAAATTTATGAAGCAGTTGGTTCTATTGGTAAGTATGAAATCAATTTGGTTCTTTGTTTTCTCATCTGGCGAAACCCATGTCCACATTCTCTTTTTGTTTTTCTTGTATAGTGAGTTTAAAATAGTTAAGTTATTTTCCAGTGTGAAGTTTATAAGTTTTTCTCCGTTTCTGCTTCTAGTTTTATTTTTATAGGTGAACGGGCCCAGTGCTGTTTCTTCTCCTGGGCGCCTAGTTCCAATTTGACCATTGAAGTCACCCATGACGATCAAATTTTTGTGGGCCAGCTCTTGGATAGTGTTATTTAGGTCACGGTAGAATTTGTCTATGGTCTCCAATTCAGATTGTTCTGTTGGTGAATATATTTGCACAATAGACCAAGAATCTTTATATTCCGGCATCTCCAGGTTCATCATGGCTATGCGTTCAGAAACCCCAACAAAACCCTCAATAAATTTTTAAAGGTGTTTTTTGACGATAAAACCAACACCGTGATGGCCTGGCGTCGTTCCTATATGGTACATTATGGAGTCTGGGTCAGAAATAATTTTTTCACCCATTCGTCTTACTTCGCTAAGGCCAATGATATCCCATTTAATTGGTTTCAATGCATTTTTTAGTTCTATAAGGCTTTCTTCATTTTTTATTGTGCGAACGTTAAGGGCTGCGATATAAATTGTTTCTTTGTAATTGTTTTCGTACTTGTTTTCGTGTGTTGTTGAAGGGTTGTGGTCTTTGTCCCCCACGAGGACCAGTCGGCTTGGGGGAAGATTTATTTTTCCTGTTTGTTTGTTTTCGTAGCTTGTTTGAGTTTTCCGTTTATCGGTTGGTTGCTATTGTTTATTAGGTGTGGGTTTGTTTATCAAGGGGTTTGGTCTGGGTCTCGCTGTATCGAAGACATTCCTGTTATTTTTGGCAGAGCTAAGGGTAGGCTGTTTTTTGGGTTGAGCTTTCGAAGGTGATGGTGAGGTTGTCGGTTCCCTTTTCCTTTTTTCAGCGTTTATTTCTTTGACTACTAACTTATCGAACTTCAGAAAAGCTATATTACCTTTCTCTCTCTCTTCTTTTAGTCGCGGTAATAGTGCTTTCCTTGCCTCCAAGACTTCTTTCGAGTAATCGTTTGTGATATAAATATTCTTAAGATTCTTTCTGTTTTTCATGATTTCATCTTTTTTCCATGTATTTATAAAAGAGCAAAGCACTGGCCTTGGTTTATTCTGAACTTTCTTTTTTCCTAGCCTGTATAACTTGTTTACTTCGAATTGCTCCATATTTATGTTTAGGTCTTCTTTCAAGGTCGCCTTGACGCCCTCGAATAAATCCGTCCTCGAAATTTCTCCCTCTTCTAACCCGAAAATAATAATGTTGTTATCTTTCTTTTCTTTTTTTAAATATTCCAGCTCCTTCTCTAAAACTTTTATTTTTTGTTTTACTTGTTGGTTTTCTTCTATGATAGGTGTAAGTTTTTCATCCATTCTATCCATTAAGTTTTTTGTGATTGATTCGGTTAGTTCAGCTGTTTGCTTCTGCATTTCTAACTTCATGTTATCAAACAATAATTGGAATTGATCGTTCATATTTAATGCGAAATAGCGCGAAACGGAACGTAGTAGTTTTAAATGTACTAATGTTCCTTTTCTTCAATCACATTCGCTTGCGGTATTACCAACTTAAGAAATCGGAACGAGATATTTATCATTCACTGGTGCCAACTCAAATTATGATGGTATCCGATTATACTTTGCCATTCATTCGTTCCCTGCAGGTAATGCCAACTTTGAAAACTTAACAATATGACGTTCAGTAATTTGACGTTAATGAAGTTTTTTTTTTTGTAATATTGTTGAATGTTCTAACCTCAAAATGTTTTTGTGGGTTTTCTTCTGCACTTCTTCTAGATATACCTCGTTCGTAGTCCAGTATTTCCTTCTTTCTGTATTCACCGAAGTGTCACTTTCGTGGTTGATTATAGTATTGACGGCTAAGGTGACTTTAAACTATTTATTTCTAGCAATTTATTGCGGATAGAATCTCAGTAATGTTTACGTCCCAGAGACCGGAAACGGATCCTGCTGTATACGTACAGAAGTTTAAATTTATACTTAGCGTAAATAGCCTCTGTAAGTATGTTATTTACTTGGCCATACGTGTGTACTGAACGTAATAAAATATATTTCAAGGCATATTTGTGCTTTACAAAAATCACGCGCATATTTTTATAACCAGTAGTGTATTTGACAAGAATGTCAAAACATTTTCACCTCGTATGAGCGCCGTAATGGGTATCCAACAAATAACATGTACAATATTTTCTTTGGTAAATTATAAGCAAATATTTAGTGTCAATCACGATGACTGTATATTATATAAAGCTGTAGATATAATCACGGTAATACACTAGTGCGCAGTTTGCGAGTATTCTATTATGACCCTTGGGAATGACATTAAAGCAGGAGATACAGTAGTTAATGGGTCACATTAAAAATTCTAGTGAGAATACTCATACCACTGCACGAACAATTACCGTTTCATATATCGTCATCATCCTCTATAATCCCAGTACTGAAAAGAGGCCTCTTCCCACACGAAGAAACAATGAGTATTAATCACCACACTTGCTGAAGGTTGATCAACGATTTTAAACCTTATTTATTTAAATATTATAAATCTAGTTTCCTCATGACATTTATCGTCACAGCATGTCGTTCCATTTAGCTTGACGTAACTTTATATACAAAATAGAAGAATATTCAAAGACTATAAGGGTAAGAAACTAATTATTAGTTGTGTCATCGCAAGACAAAGGAGACTACGAAGGTAGCCTTCAAACAAAGCTAAAGATAGTGATCGAAGTATTTGCATGTTTACGAGTACCATACCTTAGTAGAGGACTTTATAAACATTTAAACTTGGCTGTATTGAAGCTTGGCTATATTAAGAATATTTAATTAATTTGGTTTGGTGACAAAAAGTATCATAGCGAGGGTCATGAGATATTTTTTGTCATATTATAAACCAAAAACTTCTGTTTTCTAGTCCAAGCAAATTGGATTGGATGGAGATATTAAAACTAGATTATTGACTTATTTGTTACAACTTATGACAAGTAAAGTCGATTAGTGCCAGCCGAACACCACTCTCAAATTAACAGAAGCTAAACTACGACTATTCATAAAGTTAATATCAAGCAGAATTTTCCGAAGCTTTCCAACAAAATTTGCATGTAAATTGAGAGTTCTAAAACTAAAATTATCATCAGTTATTAAATAATCACCGCACTTATCACCAGTTCGCGTGTTTGATGGGCCGGTGATTACCGCTGTCTTGGTGATAAGTAAGAAATACGAGGCGATGCATATCACTGCTCCATAAGTCACCCATCCGTCTCTCTGACGGCGATACACGAAATGTTTGTTCGTTTTTTGTTTTAGTTTCCTCGTGATAAGATAACATGGTGTTATTTATTTTTTGGGTTTAAAAACGATAGTTTTATACATAGGCGGAGAGTACTTTTTATTTATTTATGTATTTATTTATTTATATCAGAAAACAGCTAATTTAATCTTCACAGGTACTTAGCCTAATACGACAAAATTAGTTACATAATACCTCTATAAAATTTCAAAATAACAACTAACACAGAAGACCAAAATATTTACTAACTAAAAATAATTATTGTTTGTGAAATTGTTATTTTATTTCTTTCTTAGTTTAACAATCATACAAAGCGTTAATTTGAGTTTTCGTTGGTGTTATATTTTGTTGTTATTTCAAGTGTCTAGTTATAAAAGTAAAATCTCTAACAATAACATTAGAATTGGAAACAGAACAATAATCAGATTACAACACAACTGGGTATTTCGTAAACGAAATTGTGTTCATTGTTAGAGAGTAACAAAAAATAATATTCACAAACTTAGGAACAATATAGCCGTTGGGTCCAGTAAACCTAAACTTTGGCTTTGGACGTCTTACCTCCGACCTCCCGGGAATATAGTACCTCTGAAATATCACTTGTATTGTACTGAAAATAGAGGTTATTTATTACGACACATGGTTACGGTACATCGTAAAATAACATTTATTACAAACTAGTGTCATCACGCGGTGTTACTCGCTTGAAATATTGTTGCTCATTTTTGATCGCGAAATACAAAACTGGTCATCGAGGGAATTGAGAAAAAGTAGCTGAAAGTTACAACCAGCTATTAAAATTTTACTTTCATTGGGAATTGAGTTTCGATGAGCTCGTAAAATCATAAATTTTGGTCGAATCTGGTGATGACATCTGGGTCGATTGCAAGTTAGTACATAGGGAACTTTTAGGATTTGATAAAGGACGAAGGAAGCTTTAAGAAAAGGGAATGACAGTTTCATATACTTTATAACCGTAAGCAATGGAAATCTAATAGTTGCCACACTTTTCAAATCATATAACTTACTGGTATTAAGTCACATCATTTACTTCCCAAACTCCACTCGAGTTTGAAGCTAGGAACAAAAACACACTAACGTCCAACGTGACCTACAATAAACTAGAAATTTTATATTCCTAGTACTTATTTAGACATTATAAGGGGCTCAGTTTCAAAAATAGCGTGAACTATTGATCGAGTGAGATCAGGAAGCGGGCGCCATATTTAGAAGCCGAGCATTCAGTTCTGCTGCCTAATGTGATGTGCTGGAAAAAGGGTAGCTCATGACGTATTGCAATATCTTCACAGAATGGATTGGTTCTCATCAAAATGAAAAAGCGTGGTTATATATAAATCGTATGTGTTTTTTATATTTTAGTGTGTTTTATATGTTTCTTTTATAAAGTAAACAGTTCAAGAATATTGATATGAAACAATGTGTGTAGACGTGAAAAATGTTTTTTAGACGTTATATTGCCATTTTTTCTTTAAGACTTAAATGAGTGTCAAACCACATTTCTAAGTAAGACATTGTTATAGCAATGCCAAGAACTAAAGATACCATTTTACCTTGTCTTTTCATTTGAGTACACGAAAACTACATTACACGATACATAGTGTACACGAACATACAAAGACGGAGAAACAAAGCCCATAAATTCCATTCAACTATGACATCTCTTTTATTTCCCGATCGCTGTGACAAGATAATGTCAGAACTGTGAAAGGTATAATTGTGAGATATTGCATGCAAGTCTCGTGGGAACATTGTACTACTTATAGCTGTGTGTATCACCGGCCTGCTGCGCCGAATGTCGCTAAAAATTGAGAATTCAAAATAACTGGTTGGTCGATATCTACGTTAAGGTGGGGACACAATGAGAGTTTTTGTTTTGAGTTGGTATACATGAAAATATTATGCGGTAAATGTTTTTCTTAAATAAGTTTGAAATATGTAGGTTGATGATTGTTACTTATTGAAAATGAATAAAAAAACAAAATGGATAAAGAAAAATATAAATGGTTAATTTTATAAACAAGGCATTAATTAAATAATTATCTACTATAAATACTTATTTTGTGAAAAGTGTACTACAAAGAACAAACTATTCAGAATTATTTAGAGCTTTATACATATACTAAAGCCACACATAATGTATATTATTTTAGTACCTAAACACACACTCTTTCAACTCGCCTCGCTAGATTTACGATCCACTGTGGCGTGATATTATTTTTGATGTTCACACTCGATTAGACTCCAGAGTTTGGAAAAACAAGATAATTTTATCAGCTTATTACTTTCTAACTTAGTTACGAGGGCCTCGAGGTTCACAGCAACCCGCCCCACTTCGTCACATTATAATATTGAATGTTAGTTTAGGAACTCAGTTGTAAAAGGTGAACTAATAATTATCTAGTAATTTTGAATAAAAGGGCTTTCATTATGTTAATGTTCGTGACTAGTGGGTAGTTTCCCAGTTGATATTTTCAGCAGTTTGCTTGGTGTTTATTACATTCAATGTTTATCTTAAGAAAATTGAGAAATAGATCCATTTTTTTATGCCAAGCTAAGTTTAAAGACATTAAAGTAGATAATTCACATTTTAAACCAACGTTCGTGGGATCTGGAGGCGAAGGTGCTCGCGCGCGTGTATCACATGCGCGCGGAGGCACGTCGCCGGGGCGAAACTCCGCTGCCGCGCCAGATAAGTGCGTGGCTCCGGCGCAATCTCATGGCGGAATGGCAGCAACGACTGTCGCAACCGAGGGCTGGGCTCGCTGCCATCGCAGCGGTAAGTCCCGACCGACCGACGAAGTGGCTTGAGAGACGCTACGGCGTCCTCACCTACCACCTGACGCAGGTCCTCACCGGACATGGAAGTTTCGGGAGGTACCTGTGTCTGATGGAGCGGGAGGAAACGCCCGGGTGTCATCACTGCGAGGACCGCCCTGAGGACACGGTGGAACACACGGTGGGAGAATGCCCTGCGTGGGCTGAGCACCACCGTGCCCTCAGGGAAGTGATCGGCGATGGCGACCTCTCGCGTCCGGGCCTAGTGCAGGCCATGATGCGGACTGGGATGCCGTCTCCTCCTTTTGCGAAGCAGTCATGCTAGCTAAGGAGGAGACGGGACGCGTGAGGCAGCGAAGCGCTGCCTCCTCGCAACCCAGCCATCGCGAAGGACACACCGGGCGTCGGGGATCGCGAGACGATCTCCGGCCACCGTAAGCGCGGGCCTGCGGACGGCGAGCATGGGTGGCTCCCCGTCCGACCAGAAACAAAGAGCTCAAAGAGCTCAAAGAGCCATCAGACCACCACAGATGGGACCCAATGGGGCCGACGCCGATTCGGAGTCGCGGAGAACCTAACGGGTAACCGGGGCTCCGGCTCGACGTGCAGGAGAAGGAACGGGATGGTTTTTAGTCTGTAAGAGTCTGACACTCTCTTCCGCCTCACCCAGGCGGGAGCAGTCATTCGATGATTTCCCCCTTTAAAAAAAAAACCATCGTTCATATGCAACACAAAACAAAGGAAGCTCACACGAACATTTGAAAATTCACAAAGGATATCTGTGCAGACAGCAAATGAAAATGAAAGAAAAAGAGTATAGAGGGCGCACGGAGCATCGCTCCCAGTGTACCACCACCCCTAGCCGCACTATTCACAATGTCTGATACATATTTCATGGCGCTCATCTGAATCGCGCCCCGACACTTGGATTATTATAAAGATATACCGTTTGTACCGCAAACTCTATCATTCTAATTCAAGGCTTAACGCGGAGCTTTGCTAATTTTGCATTTAGAACTGTTGCACACTATCCAGGTACTTGTGTGTATTTTTTGTAAAGATATTTTGTTAAAGTAAAAATTATTATGTTTTCGGCTTACCCATGTCACTGTTTGACGAGGAACTCGACTAGTTTCAAGCCATGCTAAATACTCATATTCAGGAGCTGCATTCCGCGGCCCGCGACACGACGACTGTCACGCTGCTGCATAGTTTTAATATAAACATGATATCTTGTTCCACAACGATTTTTATTATTTATTTATTTTAAAACAAGACAGTAAAAAACCATTGTTTACAATAAGTTGTTCATTTTATTGCCTAGAACTAGGTAGTCATTGAAAGCGCGCTGTACTCACAGTTGTTCAGTGAAGCACTCTCGTTAGTAATATATTTGCTCGTGAGTAGCTACTGGCTCGAGAGCGCTCCTCCAGTCGCTGCCAGCTCTGACCGCAACCTCTATACAACCTTATGAACATACGACTATTGTACAATTTGCTTTGTATTTCACAATCAGTGAACTCTATATGTATCACTGCCAATAAAATAATAATTTGTAATGCCAGGTTAATACTTCATTCATTAAACTGGGCGTTAATATCATTTATGTTGATTCATTATGAGAGAGATAAATATAAATTGTATCAGTATCTATCATTCATACGGTAGTAGGTTATAAATTATCATTACACTTTAATTTAAATAACTTTAGTGTCAGCTCATGGCGTGATGCGGACAATTCGCAGCACTTTTCATTTGGCAAGTGCTACATTTTCATTCCTCACAAAGATTTATCAAGACAAATATTATATTCGTGTGTTACTATCAAATATAAGGATACAAAGCCACATCGGAGCGACATATAACGTAGTTACCCTATTTTATTCTCCAGCCAATCTCATCAGCACACAAACATGTTACCGAGCGTAGTCGACAAACCACATCTTATTGTAATTCCCGGCAGTTTCTGCGCACGTTCGGCACCAGGTGGCGTTGTGATCCCTTTTATATTATACAACACTTGCGATACATATTCGTACGTGTTTATTTACTTTTCGAGAGGAGTTGCTGGTGTCTTAGTATTGAATGAAGCTCCGAGATGGATTTTGTGGTTAGAAACGGAAGTGTACCGTTAAACGGATTTGGGTGTTTAATTAAGTTTAAAACTTAATAAACATAAACTATTTGTAAGACATGAATATTGAATAATAATACTGAGCAGTTGTCAGATTAAAAACGAATTTGGGTTCTTTCTAGTGGTTTAAATGATTTCAATTTAACTTAGAAAACAAACCAATCATGAAGGTAAGCTTCATTATTATACATTTAGAAAACAAGACGACCTATTTAACATCTACCTTTACCTACACACCTTAAGAATCTCTTTTCTGTGCTTATCCCCGATTTAAAAAGAATTTTCCAAAAATAACCGCCATGTTTATTTCCTGCTTTTCTCAGTAAAGTGACAATATCTAATGTATGTCGTATGAACGAGGGCCGCAGCTGTGGCCTGATCCTTCTTATTCAACACCCTCAATAAATACGAGCGAGTTTATAAAGTGCGCGTGAACCCGCGCCATATCCTTATATGTTTTGTGATGAAACTTATTTGAATAATATAAATATTACAGGATATCAAGGCAAAACTTCTTCCTTGTGAAATAATTTCAAGTAGAGGTTATATCATAACTTAAAGTTTGTGTCGTTAACTTGAAGATTAATTTCGTCACAGAGATGAAGTTCAAAATATCTTATCCTAAACTTTAAACAGGAAAGAGGTTATTCTAAAAATATTATCTAAGTTTTAAAAATATTATCTAAGTTTAGTAGTGATTACAATCGCATCGGTTGTAAGTGAAATTCGAAGTTATATTCCGAGATTCAAAACTAATTGAAACGACTTTGAAAAAGAGTAGCCTTTCAGCCAGATCTTATCATTTTTAAGTAACCATAAATCATATACACCTAAAAATCATCAATTATTATTAGGTACTCACGAGAACTTTTCAAGAAAGCTCTACCAGTTTCAAGTCATGCCGGGACTCATATAATATGGGTGGCGTGCGCGGCGCGAGTTTACGTATGCCTTATAAATTAATTAACTCGTGAGACATACATAATCATGTATGTCATACGCTAGTTACTATCTTAAAAGATCCTAGATGTAAATAACACTTATTACTATCTTACCTAAGTCCAGGTACATCATCAAGTTGCTGTCCATCAGGTTGCTGCCAGGCTATCTGTGGCGAGGGGAACCCGTGGGCAGCGCACGAAGCGCGTGCCCCCGTCGTGTTGGAGAACACCAGCCGAGGTGGCGGCTCCATCAGGAACACGGGGCCGTGCTCCTGACCTTCACCACCTGGACAATAAAACTGGAATTAAAACATGTTTATTCAAGAACTGTAATAATTTAGAACGAAATTCAGTTTCATACAAAATGCGTTATTGTTTTCTTTGTGTGCTTTTAAGTCCAACGACACAATATCCACCTACACTGTCTTCGTTCATTTTGAGTTTGCAAAAACCTTTTTTATTTTACCTTATTGGTTAAGTGGTCAGGTTAACAACTAGTTCAGTAAGATACCACTGTGTCTACACACATCAAACTTTTATCTAATGTACTGATATTACTATCTAAATTATTATAGGTAATTAGATTTTATAAGACAAACTTGACTATTACACATGAATTCCTTTCTTTGTTAAGACTATTCCATACAGTAATACCATCAAATAACGTTAGTGTGGCACTTATCATTAATTCTGGTTTAACCCCCGAAAGGACATAAAGTGAGCACTTACAAGGTGTTTGAGCGCACAGCCGAGGCCGGGGCCCGTACACTAACACATTCTCACCGCGTTACATTGTTACTGCTACACTCTTACTTACACACACAAATATATCGTATAAAAATAGAATGTTTACAACATTTCAGGAAAACTTACCATTTCTTGGTAACTGTTTGTGCTACGATAACTTACATCTCAGCAAGTCTTACAAGTTGCCAGTCCTACTGTTGTATTCTATACCTTTTCTAAAATTTGTTTCGTGGTAATCATAATTGGGTAGGCGGCAGAAATTTGGCTTTCAAAAATACATAGCGCTGTGAAATTCAAGAAAGGTTTCTCTTAGGAGTTGAATATTTAGTAACACCGAACACGTTAAGGTCTGGTAATAAACGCAATATTGTTCTAGTAAAAGGTTTAACAACGATTAGATCCCTATACCGGCTATAACGAGGCTAGTCAGGCTCAGGTAGAATAAGTTGTTGGAACAAAATTACTAAATGAACAGTCCGTTTTGGGGTCTGGCTACAAATATATCTGTTCAACATTTAGAAGTTGTTGTGAACTACGTACGGCGATGACGTTTAGCGTTAATTAACACTAATTCATACATCGCAACCAAACTTACTGTTAACTTAATAAACGTATGAACTACAAAATTGTAAGTGTGGTAAGTAAGATTGTTAAATGTTTTCAATATTCTATTAAACGTTGTTCGTGCAGAGCTTCTCTACGTTTTGTTATCTGAGTATGTTCTATCAATGAATTACCTTTGCATGGGAACTCTACAACTCTATCGCTCGAATCTTAAAAGGTTACTCGATTATATGTTGTAAGTACTTATATAACGTGCCATCTGTGTCATTTTACAAAGAATTTTAATTATAGAACTATACCTAAACGTTACTTATAATTGAGTGGCCTGTCAATATTCGAATGACAAGTATGAATAATATTTTGACGGTCTATCAGAATCTTCAAACAGTCAAACGAATGATAAACGGATTTCCACTATCCTCGATACAGAATGTACAAAGATATCCACGAAAGGGAACAATGGAGCGAGTTGCTGAGAGATTGTGACCATTGACACATTGGCTGGAGTGCACCGACTTTGTAGGGCGCAGCGGGTAGCGGCAGCCGGCGAAGTTGGGCAAGTGATTGCATATATTGCTTTGTGATTGGAGCCGGAGTGAAGAAGCTTGTTATACTTTAGTTTGGTAGTTTAGTTTGTTACTTTAGTTTCTTGAGTCGAGAGTGGGGGTAATATGTTCAGCACGTGTTCGCAAACTTATGTGTAAACAATGTGTCAAAAAACAGGGACATATTTAAGAGCATCAGATATATTTTTGCAAACTGTATGTAACGAACATTCACAGCTTACCTCCCACAATATTAATTGGCTACAAAACTACGAGTACTCCCAATTTGTTTTCCATCCGTTGAAAAATTGCAAATAAAAAAGTTTCCATTCAATCCGGAGCTTGTTATCGTTCCGTAGATTCCGGGTTAAACCGAGATTTGTCAAATTAGACATCGGGTTAACTGCCTTAACGTGGTTACCGCGAACAGTCAGACGGCTGCCTTGATATGTATAATACGCCATTTGAATTTCAAACGCCATTCCTCCGTGAACTGGATTCAACTAGCATTTGCCACAATGTTATGTAGAAATTAACATAATAATATATTATATAACTAAGTTTGGATTATGGGGAGTATGGGGACAACGATTGGATTACTGCTCTGGCCTGCTTGCGGATCAATCAGTTTGAGGTGAGCTTGTTTGGGCATTGCTCGGTTACTGTTTACTCGTGCGTATGTGGTGCCCCAACTAATTATAATAACATAATTATAATCCATTGTTCTCCATTGTGATGCATAGTTTCTGGATGTCCCAAATAGTTGTCGCCAGTCTTCACGTAAAATATTATAATAGCATTTCCAATGCCTCAACGCAATTCAATTACATGATCAATGCGTTATACAAATGCCTGTTTATTTATTCATCAAGACCACCTACTTCATCCACCAATATCCTAAAAATAGGAAAGTCTCGTTCGTTAAATTCTCACCTTCCCGGTACACAAACGCCTACAGTCGGTCGTGTGTTTGCGCGCGCATTAATATGCAGTTTTAAGGAAACTCGTGACGTCATTCCGTATCGTAACCAAACCGGAGCGAGCTGTACTTAAATGAACGAATTTTTTTATCTATGCTAACTGAACTGTCGTATAAATTATTCCACTAATTAAATTAGGAGCTGGTTATATCGTTCCGGGTAATAAAAGTGGTGAATAATGTTTTAACTTTTTTAGCTTTCAAGTTTTGCAATATAAATGGTATGTGCTTTAAAAATAGCTTTGTTGGTTAGCAGATTTATTTTAATATCAAACTGAATTAGAGCTTTGAATTAGAACATTTTAGTATCATTTATTAACATATCTATATTTATTAGCACAGCTGAATGCTCCCAGAATAGTAGTGTGCCACTTGCATCTGCCGCTCCCCTCGCTCTCACGAGGTCATCGCCTTATTAGTTCTCAGAGCTACGACCTCACCTACGTCAGCAACTTACTTTCAGTTACAGATTTCTAGTCCCCACCAACTTTGGACGTTAGGATCTAATATTACTCCTACCGACGTCGCGGAGAACCTAACGGGTAACCGGGGCTCCGGCTCGACGTGCAGGAGAAGGAACGGGGTGGTTTTTAGTCAGTAAGAGTCTGACACTCCCTTCCGCCTCACCCAGGCGGGAGCAGTCATTCGATGATTTTCCCCCCTTAAAAAAAAAAAAAAAACCGACCAAGTGTATCTCATATCCAAGTGCACTTAATAGGTACATAGGTTTCAAGCTATACCTCTATCTTTCTTTTTTCTATCCTTCTGTCTTCATATACAGAAGATCGTAAAAATAGGAGGACTTTAGGAGGAAAAATGATTTTCTTTATACGAATACCGAATAGAACTGATTTAACTTTCTCAATCCACTGACCCAATATTTTAAAAAGGAAAACAAAAACATAGCTTCCTTTCTATACGAAAAGGAAAAAACGAATCCTTGAAACTTGGAACGGAACGTTTAATACTTTTATCTTGGCGATGTCCCTTTTGTTCAGTTTAGCGAGCACCTGGCCTGTGACGTCACTCTTTGTGTGCGTTCGCCTCAAAGAAGCAGTCGTGCCAATTGTCTGGATGCTGTGAATCTAGGACACAAATTAAGGTGTTTGTTTTGTGAGGTTTTTAATATGATTTTGAATGAATAGATGTTTTGTTATGATCGCTGCCTGTGGGTATTAATGTCGTAGATACGTAAATAATAAAGCAAGTTTTGTATTGTGCATGAAACTAGTGTTTGATATTTTTGTTGTTTTTTTTATACCACGACCATGAGACGGTGACAAGAAAGCATACGGCCCACCTGATGGTAAGCGGTTACCGTGGCCTATGTACGCCTGCAACACTTGGGGCATTACATACATCTTGCCGACCCTTATGAAACCTATTCACTCCCCTCTTGAAGAACCCCATATTGTAGCTAACTGGGAAAACCACTGGGAGTTCATTCCACAATCGGAGGGTCCGTGGGAGAAAATTCCTCTGAAACCGAACTGTACGGTACCATTTGGGGTCCAATGTCTGAGCGTGAACTCCCTGTCGATGGCGAGCGGTACGATGATAGAAAGTGGCCGTGGGCACATGTTTGCTATGTATATATTAGGAAGTCACTAACAAATGGTCACACACCTAAAAGGCTCCTGTAACACTCATCATCGCCGAATCGGAGGACTCGTCAAATCTAGGATTCGAACAAAGTGGCGATACCATCCTAGTAAACGGCTTGGCGAGTTCGAGAGCTGCCATCGACTTAATGGTAGATAGACGTTGCTCTCATGAACCACATATTGGACGCCATCGTCGATAGCCGCCCGAATAACTCGCAGCCTAGGAAGTCCTTCGTAATTGGTGACATAAATCAGCTTCCGTTTAGAGATCGTGATAACCTCTTCCACGATTCTACAGCCGCCCTACATATATCACGTCCATAAGCCAGGAATTGGAGTGCTGTAGCCCAATCTGGAAATCTCAATGGATGTGGCACAGTATTAGTAGGATAGATACTCGTCCAGGTCAAGTTCGTGAGAATCCTCGAGATTTCAAAGGTTCTCGGAGGCGTCATGATTTCAAAGTCACTCCCCGACACTTTATACCTGGTACACACTCAGGCAGAGACGGAATCCCTTAAGAACCACGGATACGGGTCGACCGTTGGATCACGCGTTTGCTCTACGATATCCACCGAGGCACAGGGACTTTCGTGATAGCGAATGTGATCTGCTTGTCAACACAGTAACGAAGAAACATCAACTACATGACAGCGTACCACATGCGGTAGTAGCAATATCGCGTCACACGCATGGCTGCATCTATTGCACAGACAACAGTGAAGACGCGATAAGCAAACTAATCAGTGAAGGCGGCTGACTGAGGGTGAGCAAGTGGATTAAGGACTACAACCTGAAAATGGCTGATCAAACATCATCGGACGCAGGCAGTCATGCCGGAGCTCTCGTGAAGCGAGAGTGTCTGCTTGTGATGGAACGAGATGCATACAATGAGGCAATGTGTGCAGAAACATGTAGTAAATAAAATATAACCAATTGACTTTGACTATATATACGCTTTATTGGAATCAGCCCACGTGGCAAGGGTTGAGGCGTCATTGGACTACATAAATGTCCTACAGTCGGTGGCACTTGTGTTGGGTTGTTCAGTTCCCAATAAAAGGTTGACTGGACCAATTGTATGACACATACGTCATACTTGTGAATGGATGCCTTCTGCTGGGTCAGGTCGGCTCATCGCATCTTGTTGGTGGGCTGTGTTGTCATAAAGCCTTTGAAATAGAAATAAATAAATAGTGCCTAATTATCATGTAACCTATACTTTCTGGTAATGAATTATAGCTGTAGTTAATTGTAGTGTCTAACTAGGTTACCTCTGTACTTTAGTAAAAATTGACTAGCATGTCATTATAATTAAACAACTGTATGACAAGGTCACGGACCTAGAGTCCGTGGAGAAATAATCTATAATATTAAAAAAAAAAAAACACTCATCATATGAGAACACGATATTTTGGTATTATTAATAAAGTTACGATATTACTTATACACAGATTCTATTTCATATTCATTAACTTAATTAAATAAACAGTCAAGCATTGGACCTGAGTCTGAAACTTGAAGACATCCCTTAACGGTCCAGGCGGGAGTTTTAAGACTTCCTAAGTTATTCATATTCAAGTGGCGCCACTCCTAGAGTGCAACCTCGGGATATTATTGCTAACTTTGAGAGTACATCTCTAGAATAAAGAATAAATGTCATTTAAAGTCTTAAGGGATAGCTGACCATACCGAATGCAACAAAAGTTACTAATGATCATCTAGATGTTTAACATCTGAATAAGTAAATGAACAGGTGTCGAGTATGAAAGTCAAATATATTTTCTTATTGTAGCTATTTGTCTTTTTAATCCTTATTTAAAATATGAGCTCCCAAAGTTTTTGATACACACGCAACATATATGTAAGTACAGCCACAACACAAATAACAACGTACACAGTTCCACTCGCAATAATTGTTAAATTATAATAATTGCATTGCTAAACAGCGACAGAACGTTTAATGTACAATGAAGCAATGTTATTGTAAACGAGTGTCCGCGCCGGTGTGACACCACTTTACTACCGTGAAGTACCGTGTCACCATTTGCATAGTTCACGGCGTAATTAACACTAAATAATGTGCGGTTATCATTTATTATAACTTATCATTGCTTTAAAATTGTATTCATGACCGGTACTACACCTGAGCTTATTTTGTCTTCCATAATAAAGTTGGATGAACTGTACGGTTGGTACAGAAATTAGTTTCATTTGTCATACAAGAATTTATGATCGTATGGCAGTATACTATACAAGGTGTTGTTTTAAAGCCGCGTCATTTTCTAGGAGGTAACTCGGCTATCTTCTGAGTCCGAATTAATAAAAAAATTTTAGGTAAATTCATTATTCTGGAAATTACGGAAATCCGTAAGTGCGAACTACATGCCGCCGTCTTGTAACTAGTTTTATAACACGGCTTAACACACAAACTCAAACAAGTAATTGATATTATTCCTAATTCCATAAAACTCCAACAAGAAACATTGCTGTCGCTCATTCTGAAATACTGTCGAACTTAAACGATTTATTATAGCCGTATTTTCAACAATTGGCCCGAAACTTTTTATTACATTGAACCTTTATGACTTCTGTGGCATGCCCCTGAGAAATGCCACGATTTTAAAACTACACTTTGTATAATAAGCAGAGGCTTCTAAAACCAGACGAGTTTAACCAAGAATGTGGTATCGTACTTAGTGCACATTTCAGTTGCTGCTTGCAAAAACTATTGACGTTCAGCCAAATGTGGTCAAGATTCTGACCCAAAAATTAATTGGAAATACGCCAGAATAAAGTAATAACAGTTTGTATTCTCAGTTACAAGTTTTTAATTTATGGGATAACAGTGTCGCCAGCATTATTGTTTGTTTCTTTGAACTTCTTAGAATTTAGTAAAGATATTAAAATATATAACCTACCGTGAAATGAGCATAAGATTGCTAGTCTATAGAATATTAACTGAGATTGCTTTTTAAATCTAGTCGTGTTTGTTTTTTCTTACGAAACATAATACTCATTGTTAACCCTGGAACCCTACCTGGGGTGCTGGAGAACCCCAAGGAACTTTATTTTTGATTTTTCTTTAATTAATTATTATCACACAATTGTGCGTTTCAGCGTATTTTTTCTTAGTGGTACCTGCTCTCGACCTATCAGTCGCGCAGAGTTCTAAACTGAGTGTAGACGTGTGTACTTGTGTTGTGGGGTGCCTGGTCACCCCAGTGTAGGGAAATGCCTTTGATGGACCGGTAACACTTCTCTCATATTGTCCGCCAAGAGGGGCGAAGAAGTAGGTTGTCATCATGTTGTCTACACTACACGATTTTCCCGACAAAGACGATGATGTCGAACTGCCAGATATAATACATTTTTATAATAAAACAAAAGGTGGGGTAGATGTGTTTGATGCTATGGCGAAGAAATATTCCGTCTAAAGAAAGACAAGAAGATGGCCTTTAACTATTCTGTATGGTCTTTTGAATGCTATTGGAATAAACTCCTGGGTCCTCTTCAAATTGTCGAAAGAAAACAATACGACTAACATAAAATTTCGACGAACTTTTCTCAAAGAATTGGGACTTTTATGAGCACTTGAAAAATCGTTTACAAATCCCAAGTTTGAGGAGGGATGTAAAGGAGGTCATTGCAGGTATCCTGAAAAAAGATGCGCCAGCACCAAGTGCCATGCCTGACCATCAACAACAAGGGCGATGTGGAATGTGTCCCAGGAATAAAGACCGGAAATGCAAGACCAGGTGCAATAAGTGCCAAATCCCTATTTGCTTAGAGCACCAAATAAAAGTTTGCCAAAAATGTTCTATTTAATAAATGTTTTTAATTTTATAACTTGATTTGTGATCTCAATTGCCTAAGAAATAAAGATGATTATTTCTTAGGCAATTGAGATCACAAAACATGTCGATCGTATTTCATTTTCCAAAAATAATAACATTTTAACTTTGGGGTACTCGAGCACCTCCTGTAGGAAAATAGGATGGTAAAGTAGGTGTAGGGCTTAAGGGTTAAGATATCGTCTAATCACAAATATTTAGACAACATCACATTGTTTTGTAATTTTAGTACCTGGGACTACTTTTCTTTGTTTTCCTTGTATTCCTTGTATTCACAAGGAAAAGTAATCAAAATCGCCAACTGTAAACTCGACTCAATTAACCTAATTTCGTTGCACATTACTGGTCCTCCATGATTTGCCTTCTATTCGACCTATTTAGTGCACACACTCACACAGTCGACAAAAGTGTTGCGGCCGTTCACGTTGAAATTGAAACGAACTGCGCAACAACAACAATAGAGCGAGCAATTCAGCTCGTCATAACTCTATGCTCTTTTGTTTTATTTTATTTTCAAAAAACCTCCGCACACAATGGGAACAGAAACATATATTTTAACAAATAAAAGTTTAGGAGTTTGAAAACCATTTTTCAAACTCCTAAACTTTGCCCATGCAAGAACGATGTTAAAACGTACATAGCTGCCGGCGGCGGGCCGACGTCACTCACAATTTATTTGGAATTGGACTGCAACCCCCGCCTGTGGAGATAGTGTATGCTCAAAGACACGTCGTGTGGACTAGCTACTACTAACCTGTTCATATTGTCGTGCTTCTTATATATTACTTTTTATAAGCCGTCTTATTTATTATTTATAATCTCATAGAAATATTGATGGTAATCACAATATTATTATATGACACCAATAAAATAATATTAGGTTATACCTATTGCTATTTACTGGTACACTATAAAATACGAAATAATTTTACTATAATAACATGAAACATGATATAAATGTAATAAATATGGCTGAAGTTGGAACAATGAAACAAAAATATTTCGAAATAAACCTCACGCTGCGATGTTTTTGCAATACTTTTTATATTTATAATGTTCAGCTTGTTTTATGGAGCAAATATTGAACGTCCATATTTGTGGGAAAATCTGAATAACAAAAACATTTCGTTGATGGAAAACTCGCATTGTTTGAATTTTAGGTATTAAGTTATATTATAAACGATTCGTTTTATTTTCTATTTTTATTCTTTTTTCCCCAAATATTATATTTCAATTTTTGAAAAATAATTCCTATTATAACTAGGATAGGATATAATACCGTAAACTCAACAGCCTATGCTTCTAAAGATCTTTAACAAAAAGAAAGATTGTCATATGCATTAACGCGGAAAATTCGAGCAAAAATTAAATTTGAAAAGCACCGCACAACCTAACCTGTATTTGTATTGCGTATATACAATAACATAATCTGTAAGACAGCTGTAGTTTTCCTTACACAACAACTTTGGTATCCAATAACCGGGAAACCTGTCAAAGTGGTTGTTGTCTAGATAACCACAAGTTTGCCAACCCGGGCGAGGCATCCTCCACTATCTAGGGTTACAAGGCAATTTAAAGTCCCAGCTAAAACTAATTTCAACAGTGAACCATGTTTTTTATAAACGAGTTCAACTTCACCAACTTTGTACCCAACATTATGTGCTGAGAATGTTGTTGTTCTCGATTTTATAAATAACAATGTTGTGTGTTTAATATTGTACCTTCTTTCATGTGTAATTATGGTCTTAATATTGCAGTGCTAGAAATGCAACAATTCTCCTGAAACTGATGTTTAAAATCAATAACAACTGGGATTAAATGACCATGACGTCATTTTATTCCATTATATTCTTTAAAGTAGTGGTAAAAGACTATTTCAATAGTCAGTCTTCTTGTTTGTATTTATAAGACAACAAAATGTTTGACAGGTTGAAAGGTTAATGGAAAAATGTGGAACTAATACTTTCACGGATCATTGCTGATGATATTTTGGTAGCTGATACCTACAGCAACAAAAGTAAACAGACCAGACGACGTTGAAATAAGACACAAATTTCAAAAAACAATTCAAAACCACTCTCACGTAGATTTATCCTTAAGAGTTATGTCTCAGAGTTTTGTAAAGTAAACTCGAACTAGTTCACATCTCTCGTTTGTTGCTGCTTCCAGTCACAAGCAGCTGATGTACTTACTACTCGTATATTGTTCTTCCATCGACGTGTGCTTTCATTTCATATCGAGTTTAAATCCGATTTATAACCTCGGTGCATTTCACACAAAAATATATCGACGTGTATAAATCGTTAAAATCCAAGGGAATAAAAACAAGAATACTGTTTGATACTCCTTTGTGTATTGTACGTATGTTTTTCTCTGGTGGAGTCTAAATGGAACCAAAATATACCAATCCAAATTTAAAGTTACAGGTTGAGATCTTCAAAATAAATTACATAAATCTTCACAACATAAAGATTACCAAATAAAATATCGATACTTGGTAAAACACGTAGATATTTATTAGTGAATCGATATATCTATGTCAGCTACACTGGTTGACCACAGTAATTAATGCAGTTATCATTATTGTCACACTATAAGTTGCGGTTTGCAATAAATACAAGACTATTGTAGAACCAGACTTATTTAAATCTTTCCGGATACAATAAGCGTAGTTACATAAAAAGTATGAGTTATTATTAACGTGTGCACCTTTACCTACGCCCTCGATGATTAAAAGACACGTTACGTTATATCAAAGTTATTTTTAAATAAATTGAACCCTCGGAGGTAGGCTGAATATTTTCCGCCGGTTATCCAGCGAGTCGCAGGCGAATCTAATAAGCGTGTTGAAGCAACGCAATCCGATTGTACCGACAGACGGACGGACGACTAACACAATTTGTTGGAGGACGGCTGACGCCCACAGCCCACACGTGGCGCTGACGAGTTGCTGCTGACAGCTAGGTACATAGATACTCTTGAAGAGGTCAACTGTGTCCTTAGTGAAAGTTGAGAACTTAGCAAATTGCTAAACATTTTATTTTTGCGTTATCTTTTGCTGATGCATAAGGGAGAGCTGTTTTGTGTAGGTGATAAGATGTGTGTGTCGCGCAGGGATTGCACCTATGACATAGAAAACAGAGGATCAAAATATCTTAGCCTTACGTGTTATGAATATTACGAGGAGTAGAATATGAGTATAAAAGATCCTTTACAATATCCTTAACAAGAATGAAACGAATTAGTATTTTTAATAAAAAAAATGTGTCTTAAAAAGTCCTCTTGAGTATGGGTAAAAACAAAAATTCCAAAAAAAAGTAGAATGAAAACTGCTAAACAAAAAGCTTCACTAAAATATTAATTTAATGTAACTGGGGGCTATTTACCATCAGACTTCAACAAAATGACACTCCATAACAAAGAAAAACAAAAAAAAACAATATAGCAAATCCTTCTAATTCTCTCAGTCGTTTATCGTGCCTTATTTCTAGGCACTCAGCCTTTGAAAAGAGACCTTAGATTGAAAGGTTTAGGACGTAAAATGGAAGAGCTGGTTACATCGTTAGGGGTGCACGCTAACACATTAGCATATATACAAGCAGACAACAAGTTCGGAGCTTGCGTCTTGAAGTTAATGAAAATGTTTTGTGAAGTCATTACATTTTAATATCGCGGCTGCGGTGAGGGCGCGCGGTGCCATCACATTTGAAAGATGTGCGCCCTAACTATACTTATTTATATGCTGATTTTATAACTATTGTTTTACAAACTGCGTGTACGGTGTTTTAGATATCTTTGTAGTTTTTGGAAATAATTTAGTACAGTTTGAAGTTACCTAAAATGTTTAAAAAGAAACAATCGCAACGATTCTGATATTTAAAAAAATCGAGGTATGAATATACATAACATAGTTAGTACATTTGATCAGATTCCCGAGAAGCCAATAAGGTTAAGTATTTAAATAAGACGAAACAATAATCTCTTAAATTATTCATTCCGTTTTAGAGTTCGACGGAAAATAAGGGGATACCAAAATAATATAAATGTAAATTAACAAAGAAAATTATACGAAATTCATTCATATGAATGATCCTTGTTGAAATGATTAAATTGAAATCACTGCTTTGCGGGAGATTTATTTTACTTATTCCGTTGTATACGAGAAGAGAATTGAATAAACTATTCACTTGGTACCAGTACGTGACACAAATGTACTGTAACTGTTATTCAAGTTGTGATATTCATTCATTTACATTTTTATGTAACATCACATCATTCCTCTATATACTAGCTTCTGCCTGCGACTTCGTACGCGCAATCCCGTTTTTTTCCGTTCGCGTTCGTGATTATAGGTAAGAAGTAATAAAAAGGAATTGGATAAAAAGTATCCTTTATTATCCTGGTCCTAAGCTACCTTCCGACTAATTTTAATCCAAATCGATTTAACCGTTTTTGAGTTATAAATAGTGTAACTAATACGACTTTATTTGTATATATATGTTTTTCTTTTTCTTTGCTTCCTTTCCAGGTAACCGAAGCAATTTTAAACACAAACTATCTTTATGAACAACTAAACGTTACAAGAGCGTGGACATCAATGTATGAGAATGTTTATTGCTTTAATATTGTCGTAAGTGCGTTGTTAACGTACCGATAGTTAACAAGAGCGAGCAGGAAGCCCGAGTTCAAGTTTACGGTTATTATTAGAGTACCAAAGTTATTCCCATTATTGTGAAGTGCTGGGAAAGTTAATAGTTTTAATACTACGAAAATTATCTTTGAAAATATGTTAATTTTGTTAAACAATACGCCTGCCTTATTTAAAAGTAAATGAAGGAATTTCTGAATAGTACAAGCGTTTTTTTATATAAAGGGCCTAAGTCTGTTTCCTTATCGCGTTTGTATTTGACACTTTTGACAATACCGTCCCTAATCCAGTTACGCAACCTATAGCTGAGTTCAACAGTTGTAGGCGTAGCATTGTCATATCAAACATGTACTTTCCGGATGATAGATGATACTCGATATAAGTTATCTGTTATCAATAACCTCAAAATGTCTTCGAAGAAAACCAACAAGAAGCAAAAGGTTAACAAAAACATACTTTAACTGATGTTATTGTCAGCGTAATTTTATCAGCACAAAATATGGGTAATATAAGGAAGTAAGTAATAACAACAAGTCAACAAACAGAGGGTATAATAGTGAAATATGAGTCCATAAATTAATGTCCCGTCGACAGGCGACTGTAATTGAGTTGCTGGGAAGTCTCCGCAGCTGAGGATTCGAACTGTATCCAATAAATTAGGTTCTCAGCTTATCGATAAATTTACTTAGACGGCTGCCCACATCACTATTAATAATTCAGGAGGTAGAGGTTAGATTCAATTTTGGTGTTTTTGAAGTTTCACACTGTTGTGTACACTGGTCGTAAATGTGTCTATAATGTAAACGGTTACGGCATTTAGAACTCTATGGATAAGTGGTATTAAGATTTCTGGCATAGTTTTGTAATTCAGAATATGAATTTGAATGATGCCCTGCTCTAGATTACAGGAAACATAATATAATACATAATAGCAATGTGGGCGTATAAGATACCTACACCTAATTATGTAGATGGTTCTACTTATTTACCCATTTCTTCTAGGAATAAGTGATGAAGTCTAATTCCTACATTCATTATAGAGGTACTTTAGGCAAAAGAAAATAAACATAATGAAAGAAAAATAAACATAAAAATGCGAGGAGTACGGCGTATTACAAAACATTTATTTATTTACGACAGAATTTTATTATTACTCGTAAACACCAAACGAAAATTAAATATTCGCACGTTGTTATTAAATTATGTGAATAAATTAAATGGAGACTAAAACTCTTCATCAAGTAGGAGATGGCTGCAATAACCTAACCTAACAGTTTACTTTTACAGCAGTGCCACCAAGATATCGACGACTAGTTTCTGCCCGCGGTTTTGCATGCGTTCCCGTGGGATAAAAAGTACCCTATGTGCTCCTCCAGACCATAATCTGTACCTGTTTCAAATGTCGTCCATATCCTTTTAGCCATTTTGACGAGAGAAACAAACTTACATACAAACACACAAACTTTCACATTTATAATAATAGTAAGATGTTTCTTCGATACGAATTATTATTACTTATATTGATTAGAAAATTATTGAGTGAAAAAATGTGGGAGAATAAAATATATATTTCCGTTGATTGTTCATATAGAGGTATTTTGATTTTATTGACAGTCTCTATCTGCCATCTACATTTAACCAAAACTTGATAACTCGGAATAATTTTTTATGGACTCATTCCATAGGCTAACGAGCAGTCGGATCACCTGATGGTAAGCGCTCAGCGCTGCCCATGGACACCCGCAACACCAGAGGAGTCACAGGTGCGTTGCCGGCCTTTTAGAAAGGAATGCGCTTTTTCTTGAAGGTTTGAAGTTCGTATCGGTTCGGAAATACTTAAGGACTTGAATCAATTACTAATTCAACTAATATACACCTAAACTTTTTATATATAAACCTAACTAATACAGCAATATTTAAAAAAAAAACGATGCAAATCAAATCGTAATACCACCTCATTATAATGGACTCTGTCGGCTGTGGCCTACGAGTACAAAGGGTGTCACGTATCGAGATTTTTCATCGTACGTACATACGTCAATTAACATGTAAATTGGACTCGTCTGCTGATGAGTCCCCGCGCAGGGCTGGCCTGGTTGGCCTCACAAGTAGATACCATATAGCCGCCATATTGTGTCACTCACTGGGATTTTTAAACATTAAGCGCTTTAGTGTTTGCTTGTGTTATGAGAGATGGGACGATAAAATACTTTACACAATGTAACGTATTTGTAAAAATAAACGCGAGGCTAGTTATGTTTTTTATTAGAAACTTTAGTAAAAACGATGTCTACCCGAGCCTGCGTACGTAAATATAGATAGATAATTTTTCAAAAAAGTATTTGATTTCAATACCATATTTGAATGTCATTTACAGAACGTCAACATCATTAATATTGAAGATATAATTCATAAATTAAATAAATAAATTAAATTACAATTAAATAAGTATCGTGGGCAACCCTATGACTGCACGTACACAAGTATACTACATGCTACACTTCCGTGCATACATGTTAAGCGCTAAAGAGGATTTGCTTAATAAAACATCGGATTTGTTTAATTCCGTGGCCAGCGGGTTTTCAGATTACATGCAAGATTTAATTAAATCAAACAGTCAACAGTAACAATTTCATAATTTCAGGTACAACGGTAATAATGACCTGTTCAACTGTGTTTTTCATTGTGTTTAGGGGGGAAAATTATCGAATGACTTTCCCGCCTGGATGAGGCGGAAGGGAGTATCAGGCGCTAACTAACAAAAAGTCACCTTGTTCCTACTTCTGCACTTCGAGCCGAAGCCACGGTAAGCTGTGTGTTTTGCACTAACAGTTACTATACAGGTGTACACATACTTCATTTTAAATTAGTACCATTCTATACCTAGAACAAGACAACCACAATAAACCATAAACACATAAACCTACAGTGGATGGCATTCCGTTTCTATTCCCACAAGTTTAGAATCAGAACAAACGCCGGAGTAATGTCATTAAATAACAGGTGAAGGATTTAAAGGTAGAGGAGGAAAGCAGCTACCGCACAATCCATTAGTTGCCACTGCTACGGTACCCATGAGGACCATAGGGAAGCCTTCGTGTCGCGCCTGCTTGTGATGTAATTGCAAACTGTCTTGTAATCATAATGGATTTTTCCGTAACAGTTTTTGATGCAAAATACAAAAAAAACTGAAAATATTTGTAAAATGTTATGTGCTACGTGCACGGATGTTTAGCGTCTTGTAGAGGGCAGATGGCAACCACTTTTTGTAACATAACGGAATTCACAAACAGATCTTTGACAGAAATATTTCCAATCCTATCTAATCAAACTGAAATGATAACGATAATCGTTAAGATAAAGCAAAAGAAAATAAATTAAACATAAAAGCCTTAAGTCCAGAAAATAAAGTAAGTACACATAGTTATGACTGTTTGTTTCATTATGAAATCTTAATAAAATCTTAATGTATAAAACATGGTGTGGTACGGTACTACTATAAGCCATCTGCGTAGTGCCCCCAATGACAGATAAGTTCAAGTGAAATGTCACGTGGCAAATTGAATAGAAGTCGGCGCGGCTTTCTACTCGCTTTGTCTTGCCCACTCTTTGTTTGTCACTACACAAGGCCAAAGAAAATGGCCTTCGTTTTAAAGACATTTCTCCTTTGAATGTGTAATCGACAGAATTGTTAAGGAGTGACCTCTGATTATTTGGAGACAGCCGCATTGCTGTAGTAGTTACAATGTGATGATGTTCAATGAACCTTGTGGTAATTAAATATACAAATGATTAATTGCGTCAAAGGGAAAATGGGAAAATAGTTTTTAAGTTTCTAGTTACCTACAAGAAAAATACTGAAAAGTTACTAACAGGAATAATACAAGGAAATAACTACGACAGCAAACACCGAAAATACCTCATAGAAATATTACACAAGTTGTGTACATACTTGTGTATCATAACATTATTTAGGTATCTCATAAAATTATGAATATGACTATATTATATACATACACGTATATTCTAGATGTATATATGTTTATATACCCACGAGTTACATAAATGCCCCAGGTGTACTGTGTACTATGCCGTTGTTCGATATAGACTAAGTGAAAAATACTCATCACAATGACGCCCAGTAATCTGAATATTTATTACCAGAATTGTCGTGGGTTAAGAACTAAATCAACACAATTCAGACTAAATGTTTTAAGCGATTGTTATGATTTAATTATCGTGACCGAAACTTGGTTGCATGACGGCATTCTTGACAGGGAATTGTGTGATAATAGGTATGATGTTTTCCGTAAAGACCGCGATCTTTCTGCTTCTGGTAAATCTTCAGGGGGTGGCGTGATGATCCTCTCAAAACACGAACTCGGCGCATGGTGCATGGAAATCAAAAACAATACAATCTCCACGGAGCTGTTGTCTATAGTAATACCAGCTCGCTCGTTGTGCGCCGCGGCTGATCTTTGCGTGTGTGTTGTTTATGTGCCCCCAGATGCTCATCGCATTCCCCGCGATGTGGATTGCGTACTCCAGAATATAACAAGTATTCGTAGTACTAAAATATACAATTATTTACTTGTTGGCGACTTCAACCTTCCCTGCATTCAATGGAGTTCAAGCGGACCAACATTTCTTCGACAAGGTACTATCGAAATACAGAACGCAGCCGCACGCTTATTTAACGATTTGGAGTTTCTGGGTATCAGGCAATATAATGTATTGCGTAATCACAAGGGTCACACTCTTGATCTAGCCTTCTCCAACTTACCTTTGGAAATAAAGGAGTGCTCGTTACCTCTCACAAAGGTTGACCTTCCACATCCAGTGTTAAGTATTGTGATTTCTGATTTAGAAGTTTCATTTCTATATGAGTTATCAGCCCCTAGATATAATTATCGTAAAGCCGACTATACTAATTTAAATAATTTCTTCTCTAATATTAACTGGTCATCAGCTTTGAACACTTTTAAAACTAATGATTCCGTTCATAATTTTTATGAAACCGTTCAAGCGGGTATCGATAAATATGTGCCTATTAACCGAAAAATAAGCTCGCGTCAATATCCTCATTGGTATAGTAGTTCACTCATAAGAATAATTAAGGAAAAAAGTAAGGCACATTCGCGCTGGAAGCGTTTTGGAAATCTACTAGACTACGACGAATTCGTTATGTTACGGGCGCGACAGCGGCGAGTTCAGAGAAGTATATGCAAAAGACCGAACAAGCTGTGATAAAGAATCCTAAAATGTTTTGGACCTATATCAAAAGTATGCGTGGAGGCTAAAATTGCCCAAAAATAACATAACATAACATCACGCCTTTTTATCCCCGAAGGGGTAGGCAGAGGTGCACATTACGGCACTTAATGCCACTGTACAATGTAACACCCACTTTTCACTATTATGTTACGAGTCCCATGTAATAGGGGGTGAGCCTATTGCCATATACCGGGCACATTTCCAGACTCCGTGCTACTACTGAGAATTTTTTTAAAAACCCAGTAATACTTTGCCCGACCCGGGAATCGAACCCGAGACCCCTTGCCCGGCAGTCTCACTTGCGACCACTCGGCCAACGAGGCAGCAAATTACCCAAAAATAATGTAAATTATACTGAGGGACATGAAATCACACAAGCTTTCAATGAATTTTTCCATGGTGTATTTAGCAAAGCGACTGATTGTAGTTCTCCGATTATTTTTAAAGAGAACGAAGATTGTTCGAACATAATTTGTGATTTACAATTTACCTCGTCTAGAGTGGAGGGGGCGTTGAGGGGGTTAAGCGTTGATAAAGGACCTGGTTGTGACGGAGTGCATCCACTATTCTGGAAACACTGTTCAAAAACGTTAGCACTACCGATTACCTCAATATTTAATACATCATTAAAAGAAGGTGTTTTTCCTGAGGAATGGAAAAAGGCACACATTGTTCCAATACATAAAAAGGGCTCGCGAACGGTTATTGAGAATTATAGGGGTATTTCTATACTTAACACCTTGGGCAAAGTATTTGAGAAGCTGGTCTATAAAGCAATTTATCCCTATATACTCAGAGGCATATCTGACAAGCAGCACGGTTTCTTAAAAAGGCGATCCACTGTCTCGAACTTAGCAAGTTTCTCAAATTTTGTCCTTAAGAACACAGACGGAGGAGGACAGGTGGATGTTATCTATACGGATTTTGAAAAAGCCTTCGATCGTGTAGATCATGATATACTGCTGAGCAAATTGTATAGACTGGGCATAAGGGGGGACCTTTTAAGGTGGGATCAATCATATTTATTTAAAAGGTCGCAAGCTGTGGTGATGGGTGGGTACCGTTCAAACTTTGTCGATATACCTAGTGGCGTGCCACAGGGTTCTCACTTGGGGCCTCTTTTCTACAACGCGTATTTGTTCGATATTGCTGACTGCTTTAGGTGTTCCGAACACTTAATGTATGCAGACGACAAGAAAATTTTCTATAAAATAAGGTCAATTGATGATTGTAGTGCGCTTCAGGAAGACCTTTGTAATTTGTATGATTATTACATTTTAACCAAAATAACTGTTAACGTAACAAAGTGTCAATATATTTGTTATACACGAAAGAAAAACCCTGTAACCTACGACTATCACTTTAATGGTATCATTATTACTAAAGCCGTGGCAGTACGAGATCTAGGAGTCTTATTTGATGACAAGTTGACTTTCGCTAATCATATTGATTACATTGCCACAAAGGCTTACAAGAACTTGGGATTTGTTATTAGGTCTTGTAAAGATTTTAAAAACATTGAAACTATTAAATTGGTATATTTTGCATATGTCCGCAGTGTCCTAGAATATGCGTGCCCAATATGGTCCCCGCAATATGCCACTTATATTAAACAATTAGAACGTATTCAAAGTATATAATTCGAACATCGTGACGTGAGCGGATGTGTTACGTAGCCGGAGTGTATTGTGTAATAAATAAAATAAAATATTTCGCTGTTTTACGTTATAAATGGATACGAAATGTAGCGGCTGTGATGCTGCTTTGAATACTTCATTTTTTATGGAGTGCTCACAAGAAAAATGCAAGAAGAAATTTGATCTCAAGTGTCTGGCATTGACTGAGGAAAAATTCAACGCATTTACGCGAGAATATAAAGTTAAGTGGAGTTGTCCAGAATGTGTCTGCACTATGCCGAAGCGTGGTAATACTAACACGCCTGTTCGAGGAACTACAAGCACCAACAAGTCGGTTTCACAGTGCAGCAGTGTGAATACCGCTGATCGAGGCAGTCATCGAAAAACCGGTGAAATAATACTCAACACGGAGATTCAACTTCTCAATGAAATACGAGAGTTTCGTGGGGAAGTTAAGAAGCAGCTGGAAGAGCAACGAAGTGAGTTCATTCAGTTGAAAAATAAATTTATAAATACAGAAACTGAGTTGAAAGAGTTGAAACAAATTTTGAAGGTAGTGCAACAAAAGGCAAATAAAGTCGAAATGCTAGAAACAAGAATAAGGGTTCTTATGGGAGAAAATGAGAAACTGGAAGCAAGTTTGAAGAATAGTCAAGGCCAAATCCAGGCCGAACAAGGCTCTAAAGACCTAAAAAAATCATTTGCTAAAGTTGTCAAAGAAAAGCAGGTAGATGGAAATGATGAAGTAAATGAGTGTGTGGCCACGATATCGGTGACAGTGTCAATAAATAAAGAGCAGACAAAAGTAAGAAATAATGGGAAGACTAAAACTATGGTAAGCGGGGACAGGGAACATCCTGAAAAGGAGGGACAGTGGACTACCGTTACCAGGAAAAAACAGATTTACGAATAACGAAGTGAAGAAGGGCGGGAATAGTAATGTGATTGATATACAAGGAACGGAAAGGAAGAAATATTTACATGTGTGGCGATTGCAGAAGGGAACGACAGCGGAAAGCGTAGAAAAGCATGTCAAGAAGATATATGCGGAAGAAGTACCCGTTAAGGTGGAACAAATTAAGCACAAGACAAAAAGAGATTATGCTTCCTTTATTATAGGAGTTCCTGAAAGTAAATATGAAAAGTTATGCCAATCAGAAAACTGGGCAGTTAACATTGAATTTGCGGAATGGGTGTGGTTTCGGAGAGCAAACAACCCCGGATATCCTACATAACTCGGTGGAAATTTTGTACCAAAACGTTCGAGGGCTGCGAACAAAATTAGAAGAATGTCACACAAATATATCCACCGGTAGTGTAGACTTGTTTGCCATGACGGAAACAGGATGTAATGACTCCATCTATGACGCAGAAATAATTCCACCAGGGTACACCATTTTTCGGTGTGATCGAACGGACGGGCGTAAGCAGGGCGGCGCGTGTCTCGTGGCCACACCGCGTTTTGAGTTGCGGCGAGTGCCGCTGCCCGATGACGTCAGCGTGGACAATCAGGTGTTCGAAATAGTTTGTGCTACTGTGTACCTACATAAAAGATTTCTATTTTTTATTTGTGTTGTTTACATACCGCCAAGTAGTAATGATACTGAATATATGTCATTATTTCGCATCATTGAACATTATTGTGGTAAATACGAGAATGTGGTAATTATAGGAGACTTTAACTTGTATTCGTGTTCTTCAGCCATAAGTGATTATTATGAATACTTTCAGGCTTTCTGTGGATTCACTCAGAGTAACACAGTGGGAAATTGTAATGATCGTTGTTTGGATTTGGTGTTGAGTGCATTGACTGAGGGAGGGCGTGTGAGTGTGCGTGCGGCCGAGACGCCGCTGGTACCAGTGGACGCGTACCACCAGCCGCTTGAGATCAAGGTAAGTACTCGCTCGCGCCGACGCCGGAGCGCCGGCTCAGTAGCCCCGGCTGCGCCCTGCACAGCGAGCTCGGCACCCGAAACAAGTTGGAACTTTAACAAAGCCGATTTTCCAACATTATACTCCTTAATCTCAACCATAAACTGGACTACTTTGTAAGACTTAGACGTAGAATTAGGTTTAGATTATTTTTACAATGTTATTAATTCTGTTATAGATGACTGCGTTCCGAAAAAAAACCTGAGTGGTACACGAGTGAGATAATTCGCGACATAAAATTAAAGGCTTTTCTGCATAAGCAGTACAAGGCGAGTGGGTCGAAAGTGGACTACGATGCTTTTGCTGGGTGTAGGGCTCGCGTTAAAAAGATGATGGTAGTCGCGCAGAAACAATATCGTGACCGTGTCCAGAGTCAAATGCTGAGTGACCCCAAATCATTTTGGAATTATACCAAATCCAAGAGGGGTAGGAGGGGACCGCAGGAGATTTTGAAAGATGGGGAGGTATTGTCTGGTCAGTGTTGTGTTGAAGAGTTTGCGCAGTATTTTTACTCTGTTTATAGGGCAGAACCACCAGCCCTGGACGTTGACGCGGCTGTAGCAAGAGCAGGTAGTGGAAACGGAGTGGCGCGAGTACACTTTGACCAATTAACGCTAGCAGATGTGTCTCGAGCGCTACAAGATCTAAAGCCGAAGCGATCCACAGGGCCTGATGGCATTCCTCCTTATATTTTTAAGGATTGTCGTTCAGCGCTAGCAAAGCCACTGCTTCATATTTATAATCAGTGTCTGCAAGCTGCCATGTTCCCTGAGAGGTGGAAAGTGACTCGCGTTGTTCCGGTTCCGAAGGGGGTATCTGCAGAATCTGTAGATGGGTTTCGGCCAGTAGCAGTATTGTCGACACCGGCAAAAGTATTAGAAACCGCTATCCATAAGAGCATATATGTACAAGTGCGCGCGCAGCTCTCCGATGCTCAGCATGGGTTTCGACCGGGAAGGAGCACCACCAGTAATCTTCTCTGTCACATGGCTCATCTGATACCAACAGTGGATGGTGGGGGGCAGACTGATGCTGCTTATTTCGATTTCCGAAAAGCATTCGACCTTGTCGATAATGACGTGTTGCTTACGAAGTTCGCTAGCTTTGGTTTCACCCCGCATACACTTCAGTTTTTTGCCAGCTACTTGAGGGATAGGCGACAATATGTTGAATATGCGGGACATGTGTCGGATCCATATTTCACTAGATCAGGAGTGAGTCAAGGTAGCAATCTTGGACCTTTAAGTTTCCTTCTGGTGGTAAATGACTTGCCAGAAGTAGTCCAAGATGCTAATTGTCTGTTATTTGCTGACGATCTCAAATTATCTCTTGCAGTAAGAACTGAGGAGGATTGTGTCAGGTTACAGAGGGACATTGATAGAGTGGTGAGCTGGAGTAAAGAAAATCTCCTACAATTCAATATTTCGAAATGTGTTACAATTGCGTTTTCGCGTGCACATAATCCTATTGAGGGCAGATATCACATTGAGGGGCAGCCTTTGGCGCGAGTCGGGGAAGTCAAGGATTTGGGAGTAAGATTTAACACCGGTCTGACATTCCGTGAACACGTTATGGGTTGTTGTAAAAAGGCTTTTAGAAACTTAGGCTTCATGCTCCGAACGGTCCGTGGATTTACTAACATAAAAGCCATCATCACACTATATAACGCACTAGTTAGGAGCCAGTTAGAATGTAACGCAGTCATATGGTCTCCGCATGAAGCTAAATATAGTCTCATGCTGGAGAGAATTCTAAATAAATTTATTAGATATTTATAATCGAGGTACTATGGGGTCTATCCGTTTTACCCATTGATGTATCCCACATTATTTATTTTAGGCATGGTGGGGTACAATGAGTTAAGGGTAAGACGGGATTTTGCACTCACCTCACATTTGTTTAAGATATTAAGAGGAAAGCTGCACAATGCAGTCATTTTAGGACAGCTGAGTCTATGTGTTCCGGATAGGTACGTATGGCGACGCCGGCGACCGCCACTGCTGGTAGAACCCCGCGGTCGGACCAACCTATTAAGGGAAGCGCCGCTGACGCGTGCACTTCGCACGCTCAACCTGATTTCTAATGAAATCGACCTATTTTGTTGTACTCTGGGTGAATTCACAAGGAAGGCATTATATGTAATATGCTATAGGTAGATAGTAAGATGAGCACATTTATCGCATTGAGCATTATTCTGTAAAGATAAATGTAAGTGGAATAAATAAATAAATAAAAATATTTAAATAAATAAATATATTTATCAACCACCTCAATTATCGCCTTCGTAAAGCTCCGATGTCCTACGAAGACAGCTGTCGATCGTATGGACTGCTAACACTCGAGGAAAGACGAAGAGTAATGGATATGTGTTTACTATACGATATAATTAATGGCCGCTTGGATTGCCCCGAGTTGGTCCAGCAAATAACGTTTAACGTTCCCAGAAGGCGCACTCGCCATACGCTGATGATACATGTACCTCGGCGCTCGACTAAATATGCAAAAAATTGTGTACTGACTCGCATTGCCCGAACACACAATGATAACTTCGCCGAAATAGATCAATTCAGTTGTGCTAAACCTAAATTTAAAGAACACACATCATTAAATGTATTAATAAAAGTAATCAGGACACCGACTCCGTATCTTGAATCATTATTTCAAAATTTAAGTCTTTGTAATTGACTAACTGATTAAGTAAATCATTTTTTGTTATTTTTTTGTTATTGATCTTATTTTGTTAATTTAATTAAGTCCGTTCGCATATTTACAAAATCTAGAAAATAAGGGAAGCCTATTATTAGCCTTAATCTCTGTAATTCACGCAAACTTTTGTAAACTATATGTAACGCTGTTGGTTTTCTAAATAAAAAAAAAAAAAATACAAAGTTGAAGTTTAGACTAAGCTGTAAGTGTAATCCTGTGCGGCGGCAAGTTGCGTAACTTAAAAACTTTAACTCGCGCTAATCCCCTAAACTTAGAGATAAAATCATTTACATTGATTCTCTTGTGATACAGTTGTGTAACCGGGAAACTAATTTAATACTCTGAGAATGATCAGTGTTGTATTGGTATTAATTTAGTGTAATACTTGTATATTGTTTAAGTCGCGTTATAATTAATTAAGCTGTGTGTTTGTAAGTACCATGCATGAGATCGATGAATGCATTTCTATGTTTCGTATTGAACACAATATTGTAAGCAACTTACTTCACTTTCGGAAATTAATAATTTAGTAAGCACTTTAAAATCTGAATTTGGAACTTGCTGTATAATCTCTGGAATAACTAAACAAAAGAAGTATTTAAATTGAATTTATTTTTTTTTTTTTTTTTTTTTTTTTTTTTTTTTTTTAAGGGGGGAAAATCATCGAATGACTGCCCCCGCCTGGGTGGGGTGAGGCGGGAGGGAGTGTCAGACTCTTACTGACTAAAAACCACCCCGTTCCTTCTCCTGCACGTCGAGCCGGAGCCCCGGTTACCCGTTAGGTTCTCCGCGACTCCGAATCCGCATCGGCCCTATTGGGCCCCATCTGTGGTGGTCTGATGGCTCTTTGAGGCGCGCGCGGAACGCGACGCGCCGTACGCTCGGGTCTGTTTCTGGTCGGACGGGGAGCCACCCATGCTCGCCGTCCGCAGGCCCGCGCTTACGGTGGCCGGAGATCGTCCCGCGATCCCCGACGCCCGGTGTGTCCTTCGCGATGGCTGGGTTGCGAGGAGGCAGCGCTTCGCTGCCTCACGCGTCCCGCCTCCTCCTTAGCTAGCATGACTGCTTCGCAAAAGGAGGAGACGGCATCCCAATCCCCCTCGCTCCGCATCATGGCCTGCACTAGGCCCGGACGCGAGAGGTCGCCATCGCCGATCACTTCCCTGAGGACACGGCGGTGCTCAGCCCACGAAGGGCATTCTCCCACCGTGTGTTCCACCGTGTCCTCAGGGCGGTCCTCGCAGTGATGACACCCGGGCGTTTCCTCCCGCCCCATCAGACACAGGTACCTCCCGAAACTTCCATGTCCGGTGAGGACCTGCGTCAGGCGGTAGGTGAGGACGCCGTAGCGTCTCTCAAGCCACTCCTCAAAGAGGGGACTTACCGCTGCGATGGCAGCGAGCCCAGCCCTCGGTTGCGACAGTCGTTGCTGCCACTCCGCCATGAGATCGCGCCGGAGCTCATCCCGCCACGCACTTATCTGGCGCGGCAGCGGAGTTTCGCCCCGGCGACGTGCCTCCGCGCGCATGCTGTACACGCGCGCGAGCACCTTCGCCTCCAGATCCCACGGCGGTAATCCGGCAAGGAGGTTCGCCGACTCCCCAGAGATCGTGCGGTATCCGCGGATCATTCGGATCGCCATGACCCTCTGTGCCATTTAAATTGCATAAAGACAACCCAAGATAAACAACCAATAGTACTTACTATTTTATTTTTCTGATCGTTTATCATTATTAATGAATATTTAATGTAACATGGTTTAAACACGGATAATAATGTTACCTGGACAGAATTAATAAAGAGCCTACATTAATCCGGCTGGGATCCGTGGTCTCATTCAGTCACGTGATTTCACTAATTGTTTATGAAGACTTAAATACGATGGTGATAAGTTTCTATTTATCTTGTACTATAAAAAGTAAGTAAAAACATGTTTCTTACTTAACTAAGTGAGAACGGCTTTTGTTTTTTTAGGAGAGAAGTCATTTAATAACTCCTCCTATCTGGCTGAGGCGGAAGGGAGTGTCAGACTCTTACTGACTAAAAACGACCACGTTGCTATTTCTGCACTTCGAGCCGGAGCCTTGGCAACCCATTAAGTCCTCCACGGCTCCGTATCCACCTCAGCCCTACTGGCCTACCTATCTGTGGTGGTCTGATGACACTTTGAAGCGCGCGCGGAATGCGACGCGCCATACGCTGGGGTCTGATTCTGGTCGGGCGGCGAGTTACTCGTGCTTGCCGTCACGTGGCTGGACATGGTCTCACGAAAGGAGAACAGCTGGATGTGATTGGATGAAAATCGACCTTGTGGTAACTTACAGTCTAAAATGTATGGACGAAACTACTAGCTCATTTATATGGTCACCATACCCATAGTAACTATAAATAATAAAGATTGCTAAGAGAGAATATAAAAGAAATATTTATAATATTCACACCAACGGCGACCGCCAAGTATTACAACTCACTAAGTAATTGTTTCCAGAAAAAGGGAATTTTAAATCTAGGAATCTTACTCGAGATTAATTATCCTTAAGCAATTTGAATAGAGACTACTTACTTAAGTAATATAATTAATCAAATCACACCTTAATATTTTTCGCGTAGGCAGAAAGAAGTACACACTACATACGTTAAATTTTAAATTCTATGCTTTATTGGAATCTTATACTACAAGATGTAGTTATCTTGTGTAGTTTTGAAACCGTGTCATTTCTCGGGGGCTTGTCACAGAAGTCATAAAGGTTCAGTGTAAAAATAAATCGTTTAAGTTCGACAGTATTTCAGAATAAGCGACAGCAATGTTTCTCACTGGAGTTTTATGGAATTAGGAATAATATCAATTACGTATTTGAGTTTGTGTGTGTTAAGCCGCGTTATAAAGCTAGTTACAAGACGGCGGCGTATAGTTCATTCTTACGGATTTCCGTAACTTCAGAAAAATGAAAATATGTATTTACCTACAATTTTTTTTAATGATTCGGACTCAGAATCGATATTCGGAGTTACCTCCTAGAAAATGACGCGGCTTTAAAACAACACCTTGTATAACGCTCAAGGGTTTGGAACTAGTGGTTCGATTTAAATAATTATTTATTGTGTTGGATAGTGCATTTATCGAGAAAGGCTATAAAATATCACGCTACAGTCAATAGACGCCGAGTAGTGCGGACGAAACCGTGCGGGAGCAACTAGTAGGAAATGATTAGTCCCACCCAAGATCCAAACCTCTTTGAATAATGCCGAAAATTTAATTGACGAAACAGTTATAACTTAATAATATGCGGATTATAAATGAAATCAACAAAAATATTGAGAAGTGCACTTACCCATGGCAAACAGGATGATGAGAGCTGACACGACCCAGGAGCACATTGTGACGTCACCACCTGCTCCGGTTACATTGTCTATTAGGCCCGATTGTTGCCGCCTACTCAGG
This sequence comes from Spodoptera picta, assembly GCA_038387885.1. Lineage (NCBI taxonomy): Eukaryota > Metazoa > Arthropoda > Insecta > Lepidoptera > Noctuidae > Spodoptera > Spodoptera picta. Next base: position 1,703,676 of record JAZHFQ010000329.1, read on the forward strand.
TTTCAGTGCTGGAACAAAATATGTCAATGTTAAAAGCGAAATGAATATTAAAAGATTTATCAAAAATCTTTAATTACTTGGTTGCCAATTGCAGTGAATGTAAGGATTAACTTTGCATATTATCTTGCTGAGATGTTTACTAAATTTACTATTCAGAAGTAAATAGTAGTTTTGAAAATCGACAAGTTGATCGACCACATGTATAAATGTAATATGTATAGGATATATTTATTTCTTAGGAAGTAGTAAACCTTCTTCCGAGAGAGTGTGAAACGTCCACGAAGGCAAACTTGAGACTTAACAAAAAGTAACTCCGAGCCTTAAGAGAACTTGACAACTTTTGCAAACACTTTTTCTGTTCCGTTAGCACTTGTAAAGTTCTTATAAAATAAGAATTTCTTTGATAACTTAATACAAAATAATTAATTCGTGTTTCACTATATCTAGAGGCTTAAGAGCGGTGGAATTTACAAATTTAAGTTTCAGCTAAAGAAAGTTTTGTTTCGATTTAAAAATTGATTTTGAATAAATAGAAGATGACAGTTATTAGGTAAGCTACGCCAGGTCTATAACGCTTCTATAATTATCAATGCTAGGTTCAAATATTTTATGTACTGAATTTTAATGTAACACCGCTAACAGTACAAGTACTTGTTGCTCGTATTCGATAAAATCAACCAATTAAACTTTTACACTAAGTAATTAAACTGTAACATAATTATAGTTGCTAATAACTACAATGTTTCTAACCATATAATAATATCGTCAAAATATTTTGTGATGGATACAAAATTGGACAGAATTAGCTTACTTTTAGCCGCGACTTTGCGTGCGTCAAACAGATTTACCGCCGACTTATGGGGATTAAGTCCCCCTGCTCATTAGAGGCATTACGCGGAGTGAAATTGGGTGAATATACATTAAGTCCTGAAACAAGAATTGTTTGTTCCTATGTGTTATGTTGTGTTACATTATTATAACACGTACGAATCAAAGATGGCGCTCTGTGCTGTAGTGTGTGTTGCGAGTCTCCACTCACAGCTACTCTATTATTCATTCGTAATAAGTTTAAGGTTTTGGTGGTACTGGAGATTCCCACAACTCTATTATAATGTTTTATCTCCTACTATATAAATATTCAACATAGTGTTTAATATCTTTATAACGACTGCCTCGTTGGCCGAGCGGTGCAAGTGCGACTGCCAAGCAAGGGGTCTCGGGTTCGATTCCCGGGTCGAGCAAAGTATTACTGGGTTTTTAAAAAAATCTCAGTAGTAGCACGGAGTCTGGCATTGTGCCCGGTATATGGCAATAGGCTCACCCCCTATTACATAGGACTCGTAACATAAATAGTGAAAAGTGGGTGTTACATTGTACAGTGGCATAATGTGCACCTCTGCCTACCCCTTCGGGATAAAAAGGCGTGATGTTATGTTATGAGGAAACGTTTATAAATGAATATTGAACCTTAACGACTGTAATAAAGCTAAAACTCATTTATTTGGAATTACTCCAGGAAGTACAATAAACAATACTCGTTGTATAAGTTGAAAAAGTATAATTATAAGTGTAATGAACATATTTTTACGTGGCGGGCTCATAAATCTCAGTGACAAGTTAGTAAAGTGATGCGTTGTAATGATTAATGACCTCCAACTGCCGCCGCCATTGCTCCGCCCGTCTCATGGACTCCGCATTTCTACTTTCCTCTATTTTGTGAGTTGGTCATTATGAGATTGAGATGCACTTAGGTGGTATCGCTTCAGTATCATTAATTTACAATCAGAATATTTAAGTATATTTTGGTTTTATGCTCGTAATTTTTTTTCGAGTCATGTAGAGTAGGTAATTACTTTTTACTTGTAAAGATATAACATTTTTCGAAGTTGCTCTTGCTGTATCATTTACAATATACAATATATACATTTTTAGTTCATTGTGAGGGTGACAAATACACACAGATACACTTTGTGAAATTAATAACACCGAATGAAACTCATTGTAGTGATGTGTCTATGGAAACGTTGACCCCGCACCAAGGTGAGAGAAACTTTTATATTTAAGCGAACCGTGCATGTATAAAATAGTTTTGATTAAAACTCTAAGTACAGAACTTATAAAACTCATATATTTACAAATATTAGGCACTTAAAAGTTGTTTCATTTCACCCCATCATTGTTACTGAAAGTTTTTTATACATTAAATTATTTTTCAGCCATAAAACAATTGTTTTGATGTTATTCATATGTCTCGTAAATTCTTTATTTATTTACATAACTATGATCAATTGAACTGAGTTAAACTTACTAATATCTACCTGTAACTTGGAATAACAGTTCTGATATAATATTACGTAATTTGACGAAATTATGAACTTTAGTCATTACGCAATAAACAATTCTTGAAGAACATATCCGAGAAAATATAATTTTGTTTGAAGGGCCAAACGAAATATAAAAGAATAAAGTTTGTTTCACGTCCGGCCGCGTCGGTTCATACAGACCTTACGTGTTACGATGTAACTTTCTCAGAAATAGGATAACTTAGTTTCCTACGATGAGGTAAAACTTATGCTTAACTTATTTGTTTTTACAATGTTATCGACTTGTGAATACCGTGCTTGAGAACTTAATAACTAACCAGAAATATTTTAGTTTCGTTGGACTCATTTTCTCTTTTCATTATGCAATATCTATATCTCGGACAGGAACCTATACATTAGCAGTTTACGTTAAGCAAACTACTGGTGGCCTTAGTTCAAAACACAATAAAATCTCGTGAAGTACGTTTAGTCATTACATCACTACGATCTCCCTGAAGTTTTCAAACTTTTCTGAATGCAGATAAAATTTAAAGTGAGCACTTGTGCTCTGTTCTTGATTACGTCATCACTTCGACGCCATTACAAAGTTACAGAATATTCTAGAAATTACAGTTTTAATTTCTGTACTTAGATGAGAGTGTTGGCCGAAGGTTAAACCTATAAATCGTTGATAAGATCCGTTTGATGAACTCAGGGAGGACGGGGCGAGTTTTATCATAGCTTTTTGTTTTTATGGCAGCGTTCTTACAAGTCGGAACGAAGTCGATTTGGGACAGAGGAAATTGGATTATATTCCTTTTTGTCAGCGTTGACTTTTTTTTTCTTGACTGTCATCTTCCCTAACTCCACCCTCGTAAAGCTGTTTATTTCTGTTTGTAAATAATCTTCAAAGCACTGCGCTAATCTTAATGCGTTGGTACAATCCTGAACTTTTGTAGCTTGCACTTGCACTTCAAACTAGCATTACATTTATAGTCCTGAGTTAATTCAACTAAAGAAATACCACAAGACAATCCACCCCCGCAGTTGCTCACTAATCAGCTTATAGTTACAGCGCCATCATTTGAATTCGACAAACTTGTAGCTCAGGATTGCGGGTAATTATCCCATTCGTCTTAATTTCCTCGCTTAGATCCGAACGTGGGCCTCGGTTCCCATTCTAAATTCAAATGACTTTATTTTTCGTCTAGTGGTCGCTTTGAAACTATTAATCAGTTTTGTGTGAAAAATATTTCATAGAACGGATCCCAATAATCTGTAATTTGATTGATCGAATAGGCTCTACCGACGTTGAAACTTTTTGGTACAAATAAATTGTTGAAATAGGTTTTGAATATTCAATTACTTCAAGATTAAATTATTCTCATAATGAAGTCATTCTGCTACGAAATGTAAATATGATTCAATACAAAAATGTTTCCTAATAAATGAGAATTATGAATCAATTAAATTCAAAATATTCAATATCGGATACCGGTACAAATAAAATAATATGTTTTATTATAATAATAGGTATTTATATTCCTAAGAATTCAGTTTAGAGTATGACTAATTATAGTAGATTATTACACAACTTAAACAAGGTGTCTTAATTAAAGTTAAATAGATCAAATATAAGTAAATAAGTAAGATAAATTCTGTTTTAACACTTTAAAGATACACACACAAACGTAACGAGTCATTCACATGTAAACACTGCGATTGGTTTACTTTAATGCCCTCTCACGTGAAGTGTGAATTCAAACATCAACGGTTGCTGAACACGTACACACACAAACGGAAGATAAACGCACACAAATAAGTGCAGACAATCTGAATGACATTTTTTCTTTTTTTACTCTGATCTGCTTTGTAGTGTTACTTTTTTGTCTAGGCTGAGACCACAAAAATTATGTTGCCATCAGATTCAATCCAAACACTATTCACAATAAGGATCAATTTTGCTTGGTAGTACAGTATACAGGGCACCATAGTAAGCCAAGCCACTCGTGAGCCCGAGAGATCAATTATGCATACCATGACAAGAGGAAGGGGTTTAAATAATAAAGGCGATCTATTCAAAGTGACGGCAGATTTGAAGCGACTAATTATTTAAGTCTGGGATTGAGATCGGCTTCAGTACTTACCAATCATTTTGACACAACAATAATTATGATATTGGAGAGGTGTGTTAAAATACTGATCTTGTTGTAAACTAAAATTAATTTCCTTTTACAAATTAAATAAAATAAATAAATAAACCTGTGTTGAAATGAAACGTGATTTAAACACAAATGTTGTAGTAGCTATGATAAAAGGAATCATGAAGTGTAGTTTACCAACCAACTTAGTATTTTGTTTAAATTCCGTTTTACATGAATAGATATAATTGCTTGGAACCTACTCTGGGGAATAAAGTTCAAAATAAAATTACTTGTGAAGACGCTATGGCAAGGCAAAGGAAATTTATCCGACCATCCCATGGGAGCTATCCATTCAATGGGGTAAAAAGCGTATTTTCCATTTCGCGACGCGTTTCCATGGTGAAAAAGTTCCCTTGTCCTTTGCTCCGTCGAGACTGAATTGAAACGGACTGGCCGGCTCTCATTCACGGCAAGAATGATGGTTCAACTTAGCCTATTGTACGGTGAGATGGAACGGCAAACTTTAATTCTCCTTGTAGACGTTCGACTGCGATTGTACTGAAACTCTCAGGATTTCGTTGAAAGTTGATATCAATATCATCTTACATCACTCGAAAATATTTCTGGAGTTAGTAGAAAAGCTCAGTACAAGTCCTGAGAGCCAGTTATATGAAGAAGGCAGAGATTTTTCACAAACAGTGTATCCTTGCTCACTTTGAGTTCACCAACTTTAAGTTTCAACAACCATTCTAAAGATATTCTAAGCATAGGTCCGCTTTCTGTCCCACGTCGAGACACAAGTATCCCTATATGTATATCTTTGAATAACTAAACAGTTCCCTAACTAAGGTATAGTTGGTAAATAAGTAACTCTTGGTTCTCGTTACGTAATATAAATGAACAGCTTGTTACACGCACACATTGTAGTCGTCCAACAAGTAATAATACCGCACACAGACACAGAGTTGTATCAGATATTAGTGGCAAGGTCACACATGTGCCCAGATGTCGCCGCAAAATTATTAATATGTCGTGTCCCTTGACAAAAAGGTATTACGTGCGCTAAGATATTGATCTCATCTTACATGTTCTTATTAAACTTGTTTATCTTTGTAATCTAATTTCCTTGGTTACGTTATATGGAAAGATTTTCTCTATTAGTCCAATTTGACGAACGAAGTTATCAAAGACTGAAGTGTTTTTACAGGATTCAATAATAGTTTTTTTTATCTTAGTAAGGATTAACTTATCATTAAGTAGCACTCAAAGTAACTTAATTAATATTTACTCAATTTTATACATTCACATATAGCGCCTAGCTTCACTGATAGACAGACGAATGGACAATTTAATTTTTGACGTTTGAAAAGTGCCTAATTAGGTTGACTGGGAGACAATGCCCAAGGCATTAAGTTCACCTGTACACACTTGTTATATAAAGTTGAAATAAATAAAAATAAATAAATAATGATGGATTAATTAAACTGTCAAACACCAAGCGGTCACCGGTGACCGCAACCTATTGTTCTATAATTGTGTCTACAAAACCGGTACTCGACGAGTTAAAGTAAATGCTTTGACTTAGGCTTTGACTTTGATTTAAATTAAAAAAAAAAGATAAAAATTATAGTCGGTTCAAGTGTTAACAGACAAAAATAAAGTTATGAGTATTCTTTTCATCTCTTTATTCTCTGAAGGGCTTTAGAGGAAAGTATTTTGAAACAAAATATATATTTTATTTCAAAGTTACCGAAATCTACGCTCAGCTCGTGACAAATTCCCTATGAATTCATTTGAACTCGTAGACGCACTACGCCGTAGCAGCGTAGCAGCGCTACGAATGTCGTAGACCTCTCCGGCGCTGTATATTTTCTATTGGATATTAAACTTAATGATGATAATACATTAAGTTTTAAATTAGTACGTATAAAATATGAGTACATTCAACCCTACTAAATTAGTAACTTAGTAGTAATTAACTGTTTTAATGGCACATTCCTTTATAATAATTAACCATCCACACAAACTTAATAATAAGAAACATCTGTTAATATAATTAGATACCAACATGAGTATCTATTAAATCTGTCATACCTAAAACACAAAATAAAATGCACCTATTATCATACCTTCTGATCCTGTAAGTTCCGCGTAGGAAAATGTTTTACTCCAAAAAGCGCTAAATTAGAATACTCAACTAGAACAAAAAGAAACCGTCAGATAAGTTTGTTGTAGTGCCCATTAACAGAAACTAGTCTGTTGACCTGAATGTGTGGCGATAGCGAGTCACGTCATGTTAGATGTCTGGGTGTATAGGCTGCATCAATAATGTCGCAGGTACTGACTGATCGACTGGCTATTGTCACTGGGTATTGAATGATGCTTTGATCAAGAATAATAAATTGTATGTTATTCTTGAGTGTAGATAAATTTCGTGCAATGTATTACACTGCTTTATCTCTACTTATTTATTGTAAATGCATTTGAATGGAACCACCATAATATTATTAGATAAATGTATGCAATATTAAAAAATAACTTCAAACTGCCGTGACACTGTTTTTATACTAATGATACAGAGCAGAAAGAAACAGTTCGATTTTAGCATCGAAACCAAATTTAGTGATGCCTAGAAATGAGCCTCTATTTCTGGCGACTAACTGTCAGAGCTCGTTCATTGACCTGATCGTGATTACCTTCAGGAGCTGTTCGCAGTCGCGTCACGTATCACACTCGCGATACTGTTACTTGTTACGGTATCCTCAATTATTGTCCACTGGCTGACAAGTGGCAATAGTGACTGACGACAGTTCAGGGTCATAATATTGTTTTCTTAAGGAGTTATTGTTAATTCTAGTTGGCATAAAGATATGTAATAGTACTCGTACAAATTAAGAGGTGTTTATATCTTGTGACGGTCTTTATATATAGAGGTATGTGTCGATCACTAATCTAGTGCTTTGTTTACAGAATAACTGATTCAATCTGATTCTGAATCAAAATGTTTTGTCTGCTAACAATCCTCTACCAACAAAACATATTATCAAAATTCAAGGAAACTTCCTCATAAGCTTATTCTCAATCCATTATGTATCCATCGGTGTAACTATCGCGGCGGCCGTGGGAGGGGAACATCTGCTGTTTTTCTATCCCGAACACATTATTCAAATGAAGTATAAGTAATGTTACATGTAACACTTAGCTCTCATAAATATTATGTGGACGGAGTTACTGGAGTCGTAAGTTATTCCGAACTCGTATTAAGTACAAAAGAAAACAAAAGTCGACATAGAAAAGGAAGTAATAATTAGAAGTTTCCTTGAAAATGTATCCAGTAATTTTGTGTAACATTTTATATGAAGAGAAATGTTTTGGTTACCTCAGATAGTGTTAGAGATGTGAGTCGGTTCTCGAGTACCTATCGAGTGCGCCAATAAAACGAGCCATTAAACCCGCAGCTACGAGTAGCTGTCATGTCGCTTATAATGTGAACTCCAGGGACTGATAAATCACAGTTCAAATATTTTTGTCGCATTTTTTCGGTTTCAAAGTCATCCGAAAAAATGTATCAGTAATTTGATTTAATATAAACGGGAAAGTTTTGATTACATTTATATTCGCTTTGTCGCGCGAAAAAGTGCATACTTAATGTTATCTTATCAATACAAGTACTGAATTTGAATGATAATATGATTTTTATTTTATTCGAAGTATTTAGTACTGTAAGTTACTTTGAATACAACAGCAAGTGCTTTACTTGCCCCATAATAGTATTTAGAACATAATAAACATATTTGCATTTGTTGCTACATCATAAATCATGGAAATAAACTCTTATGACCCGGCACTGCTCCCTCGGCTGACCTCGGGACGTGACTGTAATAGGGTCTGAATTCAGATCCCTTAATAAACACAGAACCTCTCATTGACGTAACTAGCAAAAACCTCCATCATTTGCATAGTGGATCCCTTCCCAGTATTTAGGAGCACAGGTCCACCACACTTTTGTGTTATATTAATGACGAGGATATTTTGAGAACAGAACGTCTTTCACGATCATTAATGGTTATCTCCTGTATAATAAAGAAATTAATAGATATTTTGGTGACGGCTTATAGAATTACTAGTCAGTCTGAAAGTTCTATTAATATACATTGTATTAGACAAGGTTAAAGTAGAAGACAAAACAGTTGCCACCGGCTATCATGAGTTTTATGCATTAAGGAGCGCGCCCATAATCATACATTAACTTTCAATATTTTCGTATAAATTGCTACCAACCACTATTTACCTGAATGTCGAACCTAATACCTTGCTTAGCAATCATATTTACAACTATTCGACCAACAATAATATAAAACAGTATGTTATAGAACATTACGAATGTTATTAATAAATTATTCATAAAAATCCTTCTCCATTTCACACGTAACTTGTAGTTACAAGTGAACCCGGAATACATAAAACAGAAGACGTATTAGCTAGTAATAGTGGCGTAACCAGCGTAAATAGTAACAGAGTATGAGGACACGCGGCGTAATGGCGTGAGAGTCACGTCTGATTACAATGTATGGCGGGAATGAGTGCACGGTATCTTACAGTACCATTATATTGACGAGGGTGGAGGCCACGAGGACAATAGACAACTAGGAAATGTATTTCTATATTTAGAGTGCTATGTATACTATGTTAATGTTTAATACACATATAACTTTGTCTTGCACTTCCGTAAGTGCACCTTCAACGCGCATACAAAGCATTCAAGTCACGAGTCACGACACTTAACGAGTTAAGTAGTATTGCAATTAGTGTCAGAACATAACTTAAACCCACTCTACTACTCCATTAGGAGTTAAATGTATAATTTCCACATTAACAGGAAAAAGGCGCTAAAGCCAACATAAGTAAGACTAGTTTTCAAAAGAAAATTTTATTGTACGACGTATTAAACTTTGTGTTGAGTTTTAAATCAAGATCTAGTAAACACATCTCGTATTTCATGAAATGTTTGTCTAGAACGTGCAACGTTTAGAAAGTTAGTCCAACCCAGTGCTCTGCACAAACAGGGGTTACAAATTACATACTATTAGCCGGCAGCAGTGTTCCCAGTCATTAATGATGACACATATATACGAGCAGCACTAGTTGTGATGCTGTGCGTCTGACACACTTTCCACCTGACATAACGGGATCACATGCATTACAGATTTATTCTTTGTTTACCTACGAGTACTCTAGGTATACCAGCATCTATGTACTACTTTTAATACATAACGAACAAGGAAACAATATAATAATACAAGCTACCTCCACAATCAAATCGAAAACAATTAATATCAGCTGACAGCAAGTACTAAACATCAAAAGTAACCTCACATTTCACATACAATCGTCAGTCGAGTACTTCCTCCAATATAAACCCGACATGAAAATATAATTACGGGTGCACTCATAAAGACTTTAACCCTGCATCCGCCGGTCACACTTAATTACTACGTACCTATTTTAACGCGATTTTTTCGTGCCTTTCTTTCGCACAAACGGTGGTATCGGTATGCAGGAGAGGGATGGACACAGTGGATGGTAAGAGAGCGCGGTTGCCGAACACCCGCCGGCGGTGGCGGCGCGAGGCTGACTAAATCTGTGTCCCTCTCAAGCCAGGTCAGGTCAGGCGTAGAGCCGCGTCCAGAGGGCGAACATTTCCTGAATAAATTGTGTAAATATTTTAACATGGGCCCGCTGTTTTCAGCGGCAATTTGACGGGACGCGGTTGGTTCCTACGAATTTGTAGCTGTCGGTACGAATTTTATTGTGTCCGATTTATTTGGCCGCACGTGTAAACACGTAGGGATCAAACGCGTTCTAATTCCGTTTGATGTTTCAATTTACCCAATTATGTAAACGAACAGATTAGACTTTTAAAAGATTTCAGATTTAAAGGATAACCATTTGGTTTTCAAGGATTTGTCGTCAAAATTTTTGTTGTTGCGGATCTAATCCATTTCTTTTTTTCTGAACATTATGAAAATACTGATATGTAGAGGTATAAATTATCTCCATTATCATCATCATTGGTAAGAATATCCTTAGTCTTGATCCTATAGCTTTTATATGCAAAGCATGATTCGACAAAACCTTGATTTGAGAAACAAATATTTCATGTGCATTTATCAATTACTTAATACTAATGATATGTTAAATATTAGTCTGAATACACGCACTAGCATACTCTAGTCTGATATTTATATAATAACCCTACAGTTATTTTTAACTGGTGGCTAGAGTAACTATAAATATAAGTATGTAGCCGTAGAAAGGTATTATAAATCTTGATAAACACTCGACGTTTGTAAACTCCACATAATTCGCCAAGTCCGGGCTAAAGCAAACAATCGTAGGAACTCAATCAGCCGCCTCGCGTCCATGTGGATGTAGCTTTATTCAGCATCCCGCGCACACACTCTCACCAATCAACACGCACACACCCAACAAATCCTTCGGAAAATTTGATACATTTGTGAATGTGTGCATAGCGACCGTCCGTGTACGTATAAACCCTTGCACAGTGTTGGTTTCCCTGAAAATGGCCGCCGTTAGAAGTGCGCATGCGTCTAAATACAATTTAACGTGGCCACTAGAATTTTTATTTTCAAAGGAAATTCGACCTTATTGCACTGGTAAAATGGTATTGTATGAATTATTAGGACGTAATTAATAAGTTGGTAGTAAACACGGCGGGTATTTGAAGTTCGGACTTGAGTAAGGTAAAGGACACTTCTTGACGTTGGTGGCGCATAGAGAATTAAAATGAGTGCTCGTACTCGTCGTACAGCTACAAACTTAAAGCGCGGTTAGCGATAGACGCGTACACGACCCGCTAGTTTAGATTCTCACCTCTCGCCGCCCCGTAGCTCACCAGAAAATTACTTTTTATAACTTCATCTTTACTTTTTTAATCAGATCTTAGCAGTTTAGACACAAGTTTAATCATAATACCAGATAGATTAGATTAGATAACAAGGAGCTACTTTAACGAGAATATGCAGTTATTTTTGAGTGTAAAGAAAAGTTAATCTTAGTCAAGATAAGCAGTAGATTTTAAGTTTCAATGAGAGTAAAAAAAGAAAAAGACATGTATCGATTTACTTTATTATTTTAATAACTCAATGAGTACCAATTTTCTTCGCAATACTTTCATTACAGTGAAGATAACATAATTATTACGTGGCAATATTACTTTTATCTCCTGCAATTTAATTGATGAAAGTCTCATAAAAACAAATACGAGTGGAAGTGGACCACATCAATGCGGACATCAAACGAATCGGCGCGGAGATTGTAAAATTTTACGTTTGATCCTCTTCAACGAGTTGAGAAGAAATCGTTTAACAGCCACTACCACGGGAACTGTAAGTGACAGGCTGAGACTACTAGAGACGAAGCAATCGTAATGATTTGTACACAAGTACTAACTACTACTGTTTGCTTTGTAGCAAACAATGTAGTTTTGGTGAATCGTGAATTAAAATGAGTATTTCACTAAAACTTTAGCTCAAACAAGAAACAGCTTAAAATAAGTCGTAAAATCTGTTTAGAGGCTGTTTATATATAACCAAAACGACTTTGATTCCGGTTCGAAGCACTGTAAACTCGAATCCACATCACTTCATATTCTCGAAGTACGGAGATAATTTATTTAAGTTGCAGTGACCACGAGTCCCAGTGGTGTGCTCGTCACTCAGTACATTCCACGGAATTGGAGAGATGCTCAGCATCTCAACATTCACGTCGGATGCTGCACTCTTGACATGTGCGAATTGATCCGACGACTATGTGAGACGCCGAAATGAAATGGGATATTGAAGTTCGTTCGACGAATATTATTGAACAGTATAGAGGTAAATGTCAGAATATTACTATGTTAGAGAATATTAAGTATCATCCAGCTATTACTCAGCAATATTGCGTAACATTTGAAATCATAGTACGTTTAGACAATATCAAATAATGTATTACACCTCAGTAATTTGTTCTAAAGAGTTCGATGTCTAGTTTATAATGTGGATCTACTGTATTAATCTGTCTGTGGTATGTGTAGGTTGGTACCATTGAGCTAGCCTGCGGTAGCATATGGCAGGAGCAATTTATCACTCGACCGCTGTTCTGCGGTCGACCAATTAGTGCATACACACGTGTACAAGTAGTGGGCAGTACAGATCGACGGAAATACTAGTTATTATGTAGGTAAACTGTAGCTAATGGAAAATTCTAACTTTCAAATCGGGCATTTGATTAATACCGGTCTGAATTTTGTGAACAAAGCTTTGTTTCTGCTTAAAATCCAAGCTGATCCCCATAAAGCATCATTCGCTCACAGTACTGTACTTATACGCTAATTAATCACGGTTCTGAAACTCCAAACATCGGCTACACAATACAAACTAAGCATCGCTCAGGTATTGTTTACCACAAAAGTTTGTTTTGCGCAACAACAAAACAAAGTTGAACAATTCCACCTTGTAATTCAATACCCAGTCACAGGATATCAGATTTAATTTAGTGTACAAAACAAAATGAACAATGTTTATCGTATTGTTACTTAACCATAATCTCGATTCTACAATTCAATAGCTCTATTTCACAATAATTAGGATTTCGTAGTAGTTTCGTAGCACATCCTACTACGGCGGCTACGGTTCACTACGTCGTAGCCAATCGATTACAATCAGCAATTCAGCAGAAATTAATGAGCCATTTTACTAAGATTAGACTAGTGTTTGAGTGAGTTATACCTAAGATTGAGAGATCTTTAGATCTCATTACTTAGATTAGACGAACTTCTTCTTAGACTTTTGTTAATTTAGTTGTTTTAAGTACGTAGTCATTATTAAAAAGGTTATTAAACGATGAAGATTTTATCGACCAAATCATCTAGTTTTGGAATAATATTTCGTAGATCAACGTAAAGCACTGCGTTTTTATATCCGCTAAGAAATTGAATACACTTATGCCATCAGTCTCATGCACACAATTAAAAAGAAGGAAACTTTTATTCCCACGCATTCCAATATCATAAGAAGGAATGGACCTGTTATTTTTTATTCTTGTCGTCACTTTATCAGCAATTCAAACAAGATGTTGTGGCAATGTAACACATAATTTTGTAGCCATAGCATTGTACAGCAATGTTCCCGATTCCTTCCAGAATGATTGCCAGAGATAGTGTAGATAATTTGATGGTGGCGGCGTGCCAGATACGGGATTGAAACATCTTGGAGCTGGAAGCAACTCTTAAATGCCAAGACTTTGGCAAAAATGGCCAAGCCTAGAAAACTATTATTGATGGAAGGAGACCACTATGGCGTAAGTTAATGTCGTTATGTTATTAGGTAACTGAGTTGTGTATGTACATACAGTCTTACCGAAATTGTTATGTTATTTCTTATCTTTCGATTGAATCTGTTGAATATTCTATTTCCTTAAATACAAGTTCATAGCAGAATTGGGTTGGTGTATATTTTTATTTTATTTTACCGAACAGATTTACATACGTTATGGACGCACTTATTATACCTCGGAAGAAATTATTCTTATTTCCAAGTGAAGTGTCGCTTTAAGTTTGTAATTAGGATAAGTAAGGTTTGTAAATAAGTAATAATAAAACAATGCATTGAATAAATTGATTTTATTTTTCGTTTCAGTTAAAATATGTACAGTAGCAAACACGTAGGTAGTGACAGTTAACATAAGACTTGAGTAGATCTGTTCGTTATTATTGCTAGGATACCCTACGGTTAACTTATTACAAGAGTACAAAACAATTCGCTATAAATTATCGAGTATATCAATTTAGTACAAAGGGGCAAAATTGTGCTCAATACAAAACTTCAAAAACTGTAATTTTATCGCGTAACTGTCATATAGTAAGTAATATGTGTGTAGTAATTTAAATCTATTTATATTTTGTGGTTGGCAACAAAAGTCCTGAGTTTCACAAGCCACAACAGCTATAGCATTATCCTGTGTTAATCAATAAACATTAAATACTGAATAATAAGTTCGGTACAATAAGTTCCACAACTGATGTCAATTTAATTGGCACGAATTCGTTTATTTATTGCTACACTTAAAATACGATTTAACTCATAGAAGAGTTTAAACATCACCATGTTTTATATAAAACGATACTAACCTAACTTGAGGGAAATGTTTACAATTCAATATACAAGAACATACAGTAACAAGATCTAAACTTGAGCTTTTTAAAAACAATCAAAACCGTTGAACACACAAAATTATTCATTAGTTAAAACAACGCCATCTATCGAGCCCGTTTGCAAACAGGAAAATCGTATTTTCTCATTCTTTAACACTAACAATAAAATCTTCTTGTACTTACATTATTTACTTATTACAATATATCTAAAGTCTACTTTTTACATTTCGTCAGATATGATTCTGGATTTGTTTAATATTTAATTTACGACTATTGTTACGTTGTATTGGAATAGTAAATTTAACTGACTATGGATTCTCTATAAAAGTGGGAGTTTAGAAGAAACGTTTCGTTTCAAAAGTACATATTTAATAAAAAATGTTAATTTAGTGATACTAAATAGGCCGCATTATTTTTTTCAAATACAACACAGTACAAAACGTCCTAAAATATTTACATTTAATTTTTTTGTTAAAATCTCTTAGAGCTAAAACGGTAAATTAGCTAGGTAACAATTTTATAGTATTTCGCTTGTAGCAGTCTTTATTGTCGTCGTACCTATACGTGTATCGTAAAATCTCTTCTCTCTTGTTCCTGCCGTTGTTGGTATCTGTGAATATAAAATAGCGCCATCTAACAGCAGTTAAGATCACTAACAATACAGCTACATGGAACAAAGTACCATCTAGTGACAGCGAAAGTAAAACTACAAAATGAAGTAAACATGCTCAGGTGGTTTAGAAAGTGCTTTCATAATCCGTTAGATGTCCATTATTAGCAGTTTCTTAAAAATATTTGGTATGTACACTTTACGTTACTTCACCAGTAGCTCAGGATATTATAAATTCGATTGGTTATTGAAATTTTAGTGGCAATAGAAGTGCTAAAAGCAAAATGTAGAAGTTACGTTTATTATGGACTTTGGACGCTCCAGTCTCTTCCGATGAGAAAAAATTGATGAAAATTAATTTCGTGGTGGAATGAGATGATTCGCGTCACTAGCAAGGTTTACTAATTAGTACTCACAGAAAGATAAACATAGAAACCTGTCCTAGTCAGAAAATATGCGTTTACCTAATATAGAGTTTACCTAGACGATGTGGGCGTGTGATGTCGCCGCGGTCGTCGCCGCGACTTGTCGTGCGGTCGCTGCGACACGGAGCGCGCGTCAGCCGCCGACTCCGCACTTGAGTCCGTCACTGCACGGAATACTTCGTCTGAAAAGACATCTTTCATGTTTTATGGTGCATCTTTCATAACTAGATTACATTGAGTACATACTTGCACCAACCACCGCTAAACCATCTCTTGACTAAGAGTCATTAAGCGTGAATGGGACTTGTATTGTTAAGTGTCATTTATAGGTTTATGAAAAGCAAAATGTTGTTTAGTGTCAGCTATCTAGGGATTCTTTAAAATTTAAGAGGGGTTCGTGAAAACGGGCATGGTATTTGTACGGGGCACACAAACAGACGAGAATGACGATGATAAAGTAATTAAAGTTGCAATAATTTCACCTTTCCCCGGAGTGACAGGCATCCTATATGACACACTAGAGTTACACTCGGCGCAGGGCGAGCCACTCGAGTCCGAGTCAGACTCCGAGCGACGCACCATCAGCGTCATAGCTCGAGACAACGTGTACTCATCTGGAAAACAGTAAATAAGTTATTGTTAATTTGTGACCATAAAATTGTAGAAGTATGATCAAAACTGCTCTACATAATAATAATAGTAAGTTTATACTATTGAAGAAAATTTTATGGTCTAGACTAGTTGGTAGAAAACTAGAAGAGCCGCGTCATTATTGCTGCTTGCTCAAAGCAAAATCGCTTAGACACTTAATAAATCACATGACTACACATACACAAGACATACCAAAAACAATGTACCTAAATCTGGTTGTGAGTAGACATGAGGGGATGATAGACACTAGTACGAGGGTCCGTACCTGCATTCTCATGATGCAGATGGTGATGCAGATGATGTCGCGGCGGCGCGGCCTGCAGCGGCGCGGGCTCGGCGCGGCCGAACGTGCGCAGCGTGCCGCCCCCCGCCGCGCCCTCCGCCGCCTCCGCGCCCGCGCCGCTCGCACCGCCCGACATACTGAACGTCGCGTATGGACTTATCTCGTACATCTCTGAAGATAAATACCAATAGTTAATACTACACGAAATTCGTTTTATGCGTTTGTCAATATTATTGGTGAATGAATTCATTAGCAAAAGGAGTCTCAGTGCCATGCCAACCCGTAAAAATATTTAACAGTTGCAAAGGCTCAGAAGAAAAATTGCCCGTTAATTTATTATTGTTACAAATAAACGATGCTATATAACGGCAGCACAGGTACATATATGTCGGAAGGATGGTGTGGGCGATGTCAAGCGAGAACCCTCTTCGTCATATATATCGGTAGAGGTATGTTTATGCAGTAATAAAACAATTAAATCTTCGTAATTAAAGTAACGTTTACTTTCGACAGTGCACAATAAAATTACTCAGCGATTGCGTAACGTGTGAACTGGGCAACGATCGACGAACGACTGACTCGAGCCGTCGAGTCTTCTCTGCGTCCCCGGCAGGGGGCGCGAGGTCGCGCGTTCCAGGCCGATGCCTGTTTCGGCGGGTGCGCTCGCTGCCTGCTACAGCAGGCGAGGGGTTGGGTTAGTCGGGCTCCTTGCGGGGCCCGATGCGGTGTCGAGTCCGGTGGTTTGCCCCGCCATGGGCCGCGCTCTAGCCGGGCAAGCCCGGCGAGCAGCAAGCTGTTGGCGGGGCATGGTCGTGTCCAGTGGGGGCGCCGCTAGGGGCCGCGCTCGAGCCGGGGGGAGCCCGGTGAGCGGCGGGTTGGTAGCGGCGCGCGGTCGTGTCCGGTGGAGGCGGAGACTCTACCGACCCGCCGGCGGGCGGGCGGGAGTCTCACGCGGTGTCCGATGGGTCGGTCGGCGCGACCAGGTCTCTTGGGAGGCCGAAGCCGTCGGGGGGGCGCCGGTGGTAGGGTGCCAGCTCCCGGAGGTGGTCGTGCCGCGACCGATCGGAGCGCTCGAAGAGTGTGGTGCTCAGGTGCTGCACGAATGCGTCGACGCTCTCTACGCCGAGGTCTCGGGCGATTGTCGCGTTCCGTACGAAGCGCGGGGCCTGTACGATGGTGCGCAGCGACAGTGACTGCTGCGCACGGAGGCGTTTCTTGTTAGTTTCGGACACGAGCGCGTACCATGCCGGGGCGGCGTAGGTGAGCCGTGTCCGAATGTAGGCCTTGTAGATACCGAGCTTCGCACGGAGAGGTAGCGCCGAGTCGATCACCGGGCGCAAGAGGTAACGCGCGGCGCGCGCCTGAGCAACAGCCTGCTGCACGTGGGGCGTCATTGAGAGCGAGCGGTCGATGGTCACGCCGAGGTATTTAACGCTCGGCGCCCACCGGACCTGCTCTCCCATGAGTGTCATGGGTGTCGGCTTCATGATCCCCACGGCGAGCGCTTGAGTCTTGGCCACGTTCACAGCCAGTCTCCACTTCTCCAGCCATTCAGGGAGTGCATCTAGGGCGCGCTGTAGTTTAACTACTGCGTGCCTCGGGTTCAGCGATGTCGTGTAGTAGGCGGCGTCGTCGGCGTACAGCGCTAGTTTGACGCCGCTCGCGACAGGGATGTCGTCCGTGTACACGCAGTAGCACACAGGTGAGATGCAGCTTCCCTGGGGCACGCCGGCTCGGATGTTCCGCTCGGTCGACAGAGTGCCTTCCACTGCCACTTGGAAGGTTCTGCCGTGCAGGAAGGTGGCCACGATCTTAACTAGTCTTCGAGGAGTAGTAGATGTGGCCAGCTTGCTGAGCAGGCCGGCATGCCAGACGCGGTCGAACGCCTTCTCCATGTCGAGGAATACTGCCGCGGCGCGCTCGCGCTTGTTGCGCGCGGCCGCCAGGTCGTGCAGTACCCTCGCGACTTGCAGGGTGGTGGAGTGTTCAGCCCTGAAGCCGAACTGTTCGCCGCGTGGCTGGAGATGTGGGCGCAAGTGCAACAGCAGCAGCTTCTCGAAGAGCTTCGAGACAGTATCCAGGAGCGTGATGGGGCGATAGCTCCCCGGCAGCAGTGTGTTCTTCCCCTGTTTGGGCAGCATGATTACTCTGCTGAGCTTCCACTTGGCAGGGAAGTGTTCGGTGCGGAGGATGCCGTTGAATAGCCGCATCAACGTCGCGATTCCTCGTGGCGGCAGGCGGCGGAGGGCTTCGTTGGGTACTCCGTCCGGGCCGGGTGCCTTGCGTAGTGGGGCTCGCAGAGCCATACGCCGCACCATGCCAGGGGAGAGCACGATTGGGTCCTCTTCGGGGGAGATCGGCTGCTCCAGGTACTGTGCTACCTGAAGTTCGATAGCTGCTGTGTGTTGCACGTTGCGGGCCGGGTTGGGCTGGAACTGGCTCTCCAGGGAATCAGCGAAGAGCTCCGCTCGGTTTTCGGCTCGGTAGCGGGGTGTACCGTCGCTGGCCAGGAGGGGTCTTATCGGAGCTGGCTTCCCGGAGAGACTGCGGCACAATCTGTGTATGCCCGACCAGTCGTCGCTCACGTGCTCGATGGCTCGTTGCCAGGATTCGGCCGTGTGATTTGCCACGGCGGACGAGATTCTGGCGGCCAGAGCGTTGAGCGAGCTCTTCATTGTCGGGCATGGCGAGTATGGCGGCTGGGAGGGGTGATGGCCTCCTCGGTGACGACACGTTTGCCATCTGGGACTCGGCTAGTGCGGTCTGGGTAGCCGCGGTGAAGTCGGCGGCGAGTCGGTCGACGTCGGCGGGCGTGTCGATCCGGTGTGACGGCGAGTTTAGCGCCATGTGCGCGGCGAATGCGCGCCAGTCCCGCCGTGGGCGAGGGGGAAGAGGTCGCAGGTGCTGTGGGATGTCCTCGATAGTCAGACTCACTGGCTGGTGGTCTGACCGGAGATGGTCGTCCAGGACGTCACAGCTGACCGTCGCGGAGATTCCGCGTAGGACGGCCAGGTCAATGACGTCGGGCGTGAGTTGCCGGTCGTGCGGGTAGTGCGTCGGGGCTTCCGGCCCGAGCACGACGTAGTTGTGGAGCTCCGCATCGTCGAGCAGGCGGCTGCCTTCACGTGTGTTGGCGTTCGCGTTCCACGCCGTGTGCTTCAGGTTGAAGTCACCGGCGATGATGGTTGGCAGTGGCGAGTCCAGCAGGGTGTGGACGTCAGCCACTGCGAGGCGGTAGTGCGGCGGTCTGTAGAACGCGAACACCCGGGTCGGCTGATGGTCGATGCAGATCTCCACGCCCAGCGCGTAGGACGCGCGCAGCGTCGGTACTGGCAGTAGCTGGTGGACGACTTTTCTCCTGACCAGGATTGCCAGTCCCCTGTAGGCAATCCCTGACGGCGAGATGTGATCCTCCCGGTAGATGTGGAAGCCAGCCATCTTCAGCTTGTCTACCGGTCTAAGGTGTGTCTCGTTGATCAGGGCTATATCAGCTTGCCGCTGGTCTAGCAGCAGCTTCAATAGCCTGGTCTTCTCGGGGGACATCCCATTGGCGTTCCAGTGAACGATCTTAAGGTGCCGGTGGTCCATCGCAGATCAGGGACTTGATCGCGTCTAGGAGCAGCGGCACTGGATCGCTCTGCTCTTGAATGAGCGCCGTCACAATCCCCTGCAGGATGCGGACGACGGTGTTGATGGTGATCGGCGGGGGTGAAGATGCTTTCGGCGCGGTTGGCGCGGTCGGTCGGTTCGTCTTAGTCGCGGCGATGAAGGGCGCCTTGGTCGCGGGGGCAGGGGGCGCCTTTGCTTTAGCAGCGGCGCGGGCGACGGCGGGGGCGGTAGTGGGGGCGGGGGCAGAGGCGGCATTGGCGGGCTTCTTCGTCTTCCTGCGCCTTCGCCTTGCACGGCGTTTAGCGCCCGGCTCATTTGCCGCGGCCATTAGGGTGCCAGGGGCGTTTGGTTCGCTCTTTGGCTGTGTTGCAGCTGGCTTGTTTGCTGTGGTGGTGGTGGTGATGGTGGTGCGCGCCACCGTGCCCGCCCTGGGGTTGCGCGTTTCGCGGCGGAACACCGGGCACGACGTGTTGTTCGCCGTGTGCGCTCCTCCGCAGTTCGCGCACGTCGGCGGCTCCTCCCTCGGGCGGGGGCACTCGCTGGCCGGGTGTGACTCGCCGCACTGACTCGAGCTTGCGCTTGCGCTGCTTTATATATCACTCGGTGGTGGGGTTGAAGTGACGTCGGTCAGTTGTTTGTTCACTGCTCGCCAATTACATTCGCAGTTTACAAAATAATGACGGCGGCGCCGTCATATATGTCTTGTATTATTGCATACAAACCTTGTTGGTCCTTCTTCCCAATAGGATGCTTGATAGGCGAAGACGTGTACACCTGCTGACAGTTCCGCCGGTTGTCCCTTTTCTCCACCGACTTATCTTCCTCCTCCGAGATGTCGCCTTGCTCGTAGCCTTTTCTGAAGCACGATGCTGATGGACTGCAAGTATAAATAAATCTTTAAAACATCCTTGTGCTGTATACTATGCCTATACTCATTAAATCAAAATTAACAAATCTATTAATGGCTTTTAACGAGTAGGACCTTAAACGTAATATTTTGAAAACTGATTAAATATAATTATGTTTTCACTTCCGGGTGAGAGAACTGAATCTCTAATTAGGTACTTTTATCAATTATAATTACCTTCGCTTGTAAGCAAGTGTCGCCAGTAGCAGTAGTGCAGCGAGCAGACCGCAGCCGGCTGCAGCCAACACGGCGGTCGCACGCTCCCCCCCCTCCTCCCCACCGGGGGGGAAGTGAGCTGGCGCTGGGATGCGGTCTAGAAGACACAGAACAGTTTTACAGATTAAAGTATGGTAATTAACCGTTATTCGATAAAAAATGTGTAGTATTTTACTTGTCATACCTCCATTTTCAGTTAGAGTAGAGAAGTAGTAGTTGCCCAGGGTGGTCCCAGCAGCGCTCACTGCAACTACTTTCAAATGGTACCAGGTTGCCAATGTCAACCCACAGAGGACAGTGGGCTGTGCTGCCGGTGATACAGTCTGCGTCATCCAGGACGACTCCTCGAAACTCCTCACAGATACTGAGAACTGTGTCAGAGGACAGCCATTGCTGTCCCAGGTCAGTAAGTTGAGTCGGACGCATGTGCTGTTCGTAGTTATCAGATCCTTTTCTGGTGATGCTTTCGATGCTGGAACAAAATGTTTTTGCTTTGTTGGAAGCAAAATATTAAACATCTACAATAGGTTCTCAGCGCTCATCGCATACGATGTCCGTAGTATCGTAAGCATACAAAGCACTTCATTCGTTTCATAAGATTTATGTAATGTCATCATGTAGTAGGTGTTAAATTGACTATTAGCAAACTTACGTCCTCCTTTCGTAGAGACAATGAGTTCGTCGCTGGGCGCCGAGGATCCGACCGCGTTGTACGCAGTGAGGCGCACCTTGTACAGCGTGCCGCACGCCAGCCGCTCCAGCGAGTGAGTGCGAGTGTCGGCTGGGAGCCGGGTCTGCTGCCATCTGGTGGCGTCTGACCGGGAGTACTCCAGTATGTAGCCTGGAATGTACAGGAAGGAATAAGAAAAATGTTATGGAGAAATATATTTCGTCTATAATAATTATTATTGTCGAATAGCTATGGCTGTGTAAAGTGTAGGTATAGTTTTTGATTCTCAAATTTAGCTTTTCTTTTGACATTATCTCAATTTTTAAGACTAACCATGTATATTGGATCCTCCAGAGTGTGGTTTCTCCCACAGCAGCTGCAGGCGGGCGGGCGCGGCGGCGGCGAGGCGCAGGCGCGGCGGCGCGGGCGGCGCCAGCACGCGCAGCTCCCAGGCGGCGCGCTCCTCGCCCCACGGGTTGCGCACTGTGCACGTGTAGTTGTCCGCTGCCCTGCGGTCCACGTCTGGAACATTCAATCATCGCTTTTTATTTTTCTTCTTAACACTTCTTGCTTTATACTGCATACTTAAGCTTTTACGAGTTGATTTCTTGAATACTCACTGGCGTAAACTTACAACATAATATTATAACATAACATCACGCCTTTTTATTCCAAAAGGGGTAGACAGAGGTGCACATGACGTCACCTAATGCCACTTAATGGCGGAAACTTGTAATTACTAAATGTTTTATTGAGTCTTTCGCAAACAGATAGACACTTGAAAATTTAAGAATTAATCAATGCAACTTACTAAGAATTATAAGATAGGGTCCATCGATGAGGAAATTAGCATCATGTGCCAGTGGTGGCGCAGGTCGTCGCCGCGACCACGCGCGGTGTGGCGGCGGCGCGCCGGCTGCGGCACAAGTTACTCGCGCTCGACTGCCTTCCTTCGCCTCCAGTCGACGCCCGAACGATGTGATTTTTGCTGGAGCTAGAAAAATCAAAGACTTCTATGATTAAAATATTTAACGGTAAATTTAGATTATTCTTAAGTCAATCGTTCCATTGAATAAAGCTTCACTTCATTTCCTTAGCCTCACCTCTAGGATTTGGTTTCCTAGCGACTATCGCACTCATCTCTCCCTCACCAGACGCTGTGGCTGCTGTCACCCAGAACTCATATACGATGTGTTCTTGAAGACCTCTCACTTCAACTTGATACTCCTCCTCTTCTTCTTTGTGTAGTACCATCATATGTGAGTGCTGGCCTGTTCTGTGAAATAAATATTTATGTTACAATTTTTTTACTACTTAAACAAGTACGAATATTTATCTAAATGATAACAAAAGTACAGACCTTTGTGGTCTATTATAGATAGTGTAGTGCTTGATCTTGCCATTCTTCTGCAGTGGTGCAAGCCAGCTCACGATCACTGTATCTTCAGAGTTGGCTACTGCTTTTATGTCCATTGGAGCTCCAGGTACTTAAAAAAATTATTACCCATATTGTACTAAAAGTAATATAGGTACCGTACAAAAATACTTCAAATATTTTGTTAGGTCTTCACTTACTGTCTTCATGTGTGGCACAGTAAACGGGTTCAGAAGTAGGGCCGGTCCCGGCTGCGGTCCTTGCGCGCACCGCTATACTGTAGTTGACAGCTCTCTGTAACGCCTGTAGCACGGTTTCCATACCACCAGAGCGACGAGTCTCTACTTGACTCTCCAATTCGTCGACAGTCTGTGCAAAATAGTTGTATATACATTGTGGGTATTAATAAATTATTATTATGCACTTTGATTGCTAATCATACACCTGCTACTAGCATACCTCATACAATACTTCGTATCCCAGCAACACTCCGCCTCTGAGTGCTGGTGGGGGTGGCTCCCACCACACGCGTACTGACTGCGCTGACAGTGGCTCGCAGCGAACTCGCTCCGGAGGGCCTTCTGGAGCTGTGAACGATGATTAAAATAGCGATAATGCACAATCACAATCAATAAATAATATTGTAAAATGTGGTAATTGTAACCATTGCGTGCCAACAGTTCAATTGTGTAGTTTAGTTTAAAGATCTCATAATTATAACAGTTTCTAACCTCCTTCGAGGGTAGTGGCAGTGAGTGGCGCGCAGGGTGGACCGGCTCCCACGGCATTGAAGGCGCGCACCTTGACCTCGTACTGCGCATGCGTACGCAGCGCTACAAGCACCGCGTGGGCCGCGCCCCACCCTGCCGCCGTCAGCGCAGATGTCTTGTTGTCCCCTGACGATGACACTTCATGCCACGTTACGACATAGCCTAGGAGCTCACCGTTCCATGACTCCTGTGGTGGTGCCTAGAACAATAATTCAATGGACAAGTCAGATTTGGTGATCACAAAAAAAGAACAAGCTTGAAAATGATTGTGTACAATGTTCACCTGCCATTTCACGAGTAGCTCGCCTGGTGCGGTCGCCTGAACTTGTACATTATGAGGTGGTTCTGATGGAGCTGGAAACAAACAATTGATTTGTTGTTTCATAAATTATTTTCGTGAACACTTTTGCCTTCCGCAGTTCAGTTACTATGGAAGCTAGTATGATACACCGCTATAAAAATAATGCTATATCCTACTTCTGGTTTATTTTAACCATAATTAAAGTATAACTTACTAACCTTCTTCTAAAGTCTGTACAATAACAGGCTCCGAGTAGTCACTATCACCTATAGCATTGACTGCAGCGAGTCTCAGTGCGTATGCTGTGGCCGGTCGCAAACCTTCTACTCTATATTCCAGGTTCACTTCCGAACTGGAGTCGGGGTCCTGTCTGTAATCATAAAAGAACACATTATGTGACGAAAAAATTGTATAATTTTTTTTTATTTCTTGGATTGAATCTTATTAATTGAATATTTTATGTAATGTTGCAAGTATGGTGAGTAAAGTAACTACTTAATTATTTAAGCGTAGAAATCACTCTTTATCACCTTTCAATGACCCTCTCAGCAGGTACATCTCTGGTAGGTGCGTCAGCCCAGTCTCCTGCGTCGGGTCTCCTTGTGTCCCCCACTACGCGATACTGTAGACGGTACAGCAACACGCGTGCGTTGCCGTCGTACCCGCGCCGCCAAGATAGGGACGCGCCGCGACCTGTACGACGTGATACATGCAGCCCTACGGGGGCTTCGGGAAACTCTGAAAATAGAAAAAATAATTGTCATACAAGCTTAAGCCAATAGAAGCAAAGCCTGCTCAATTGGGATATAATTGTTTATTAGACTTCCAATGATAGTATTGAATTAAACAATCTCTTGATAACTGCTGGAAATAGTTACCTTGAACAGCAAGATAAATGAGCAGTTCATCTCTGCCGTATGCGTTTTCGGCTCGACAGCGATACACTCCAGAGTCATGCCGTTCAGCGTGTGCTATGCTCAGTTGTGAGCTGACGCCACTGTCTGATCGCTTCTCTGAGACTGATACTCTAAAAATACGCAAAGTATTTATTTGAGTACTTAGGTAGGTGCCTGCAGAAAATACCTGCAGAATACTTGCAGAATTACTTAGTTGTTACCTGTAAGTAGTGAGATCCACCCTCTTCATGTTATGTGTCCACTGCAGTTGTATAGGTGGATCTCCTCGTGCATCACATTGCAGTGTCGCTTGCGCAGTCCTTTTTACAGTCATGTTGCGTGAGGAAAATTCGAAATGAGCTGGCTCTGCAAAAAGAATATTCACATTTTTCAAATTGTTCAAAATTTTGATGAAAATTTAAATTTTTTATTGTAGTACTTACCATTGACAGATACTGCAATAATCTTCGATAGTCCCCTTCCAATGCCATTCTCTGCGCGACACATGTATTGACCCTCATGATGATGAGCGGCTGGTGCTATGCTCAGAGATCCATTAGGAAGCACAGCAAACTGGAGATCCAGGTTTGAAACTGGTCGGAAATCACTTACTCCTGATCCTGGGAAAAAGCAAAAACATTATGTAATGAAAAAATCTATTAAATTAGTAAAGTTCATAAAGTTCAAATATATAACATTGCACTCACCATGACCTTTGAGCCAAGAAATCCTCGGTTCGGGGTATCCTTTGGTAGAACAGTGCACTAAAATCTGGGTTCCTAAGAGAGCAGATACGTCTTGGGGCTCATACACCCATGACGGAGCCACTGGAACAAAAGATAGATTAGGTAATAGTTAATTTCAACCTAGAAGACTTGATGTCTTACATGATTGGTAAGTATGGATGGAGCAAATAGCTTCACTTTAAATTTTTTTTGACGTTCAAAAGTGTGTTTCTGGTCTAATTGAAATGATTTTGACTTTACATTAACATTACCTTTCACAGCCAATCTAGCGGTGTGGTTCACCTCTGCTGCAGAGTTACTAGCAACGCAGGTATAGTCCCCGCTGTGTTTCGACGTAACGTGAGAAAATATGAGGAAGCTGAACTCGTCCAGTGACTTTTCTTGAACCTGGAAAATATAAGAAATGCATAAATACAATTCGTAACAATTTAAAGAAGTAACAATTTTCGACTTTTCAGTACCTGTAAGCCAGACGGTATATGCTGTCCATCTTTGAGCCAGGAAAAATAAACTGGTTTGTCTCCCGACGTGATACCACACAGAACTTGTATTGAGCTGCCTTCGACTAAATCAAGTGGAAACGAGAAACCGGCAATTTTTGGCGGATCTGAAATCATAAATTTAATATTTAGAAGTGAAAAATTATTGATAATTTTATTATAAATAATTTTCTTAATTAAGAAACTTACTTCTCACGAAGATCTGAACATCTTTCTGTGCATATTGTCCCGAGGGTGACGTCACTCTGCAAGAGTAGACTCCGGCATCAGCTGGCTCTGCTGGCCACAACAGCAATTCTCCTCCAACTCCCGACAGCGCACGACCTCCGGTAGAACTAACGTCTAGTCCTCCACGTTGCCATCGAATCTCACTAGAACGTAGAATAATTTATGGTAATTGGTTATGGATCAGATTGATTTATTTTATTGAACTTAAATTTTGTTTTGTTCAAATACTTAACAAATAGGATAAAGAGGGATTTAAACTTATGTAAAAGAGATAATTGCGAGAAGAATGACAACATGGAAAACAGGCCAGGGACAACTACAAAGAAGAAACACAACACTACGAATAGAAATATAGAGTAAAATCGAGTCATCTAACATCGAACTACAAAACAAAACAAAATGAAACTTATAATTTTACTAAGCAAATGCACCTCCATCAACCTGATTGGAAATCCGGAGAATGGACAGTAGATGGTGGTGTTCACGCCGGCCACCACCCTCACAGGACCGATGTTACGGATCGAAGGTGGACCTGAATAGGCGAACAATATCCTATTTTTATTCTGGTCTCCCTAGATTATTTTTTCCAAAGAACATCATTATATTTTTATTAGCATTACCTTCGTGCCTTTTTTGCTATTATATTGATATCAATATTATATGAGTGCCTACGTTACTTTAAATTTATTTTTTCTTGTGTTTTTGTTTGCTCTAAGAAGGAAAATTACAATACTCAACAAGACCCTCACCATATACATTAAGCCTGGTGGAATGCTCGACGGCTCCCCTGGAGTTATGCGCCCTGCAGGTGTACCGGCCGCCGTCCTCAGGCCGCACTGAAGTCAGGTTCATGTAGCTCACCACATCGCCGTTAGAGTTCAGGAACTGACTTATACTTCTGACAACACAAAACAATAATCTATGGCGAATACTTAAAAATTTGATACACTTTGCGTCAGTCATTTTCATAAATTGTGAGAGTACACAGCTGCTAGATGCAGATTCCGTACATAGATGCAGATTCGCTCTATAGATGCAGATTCCGTACAAAGCCGACAGCGCGCTGGCGAGGTGGCTGGGCAACCAGCTGCCGCGCATCGTGTCGCGGGTTCGATTCCCGTACGGAACAACTCTTTGTATGTTGTTGTTTCGGGTCTAGCTGTCATTTGTATATGATCTTGCATGTCAGTAAACGCACCCACGACACAGGACAAAAGCACAGCGTGGGTTTGGGCGATTTAAAACACACGATCAAAGATCCCATCCTTGATTCTCAATAGTTACCTAGTCGTAATAACTAATATAACATACACAAAGGTATTAAAGAAAATGAAATAATTTGCATCTCATTTGTACCATAATAAATCGAGGTACTGGAATAAGAAAGTTTATAGCATCCAATTCAAGGCACAGCATTCAGGGCGGTAAAATTTAGCTCAAGATATGTCAACGTGAGCACTAAAATATATTCACGAGTTATATGGAACTGGAAATTTCCGCTACGGAAAAGGACCAATCTCAGAATGTGATGATAACACGTTAGTGTTATGTAGATAGTAGATACGTACGAAGTCCAAATAGTAAAGTTTAAAACCCATGGGCATAGTAATGCGCGAGGAACGACGCAATAAACAGTCCCTTATCCGAATTGATTTCCAACCTTATAAGGTCACGTTAACTAGATATCTAGTTTTCTTTTCGAAAGCTATTTGTTTTTTTAAGGTAGCCAAAAAATAAACAGGCCCTTCCATTTTTTTATGAAAAAAGTTTTCTCCACGCTTTCATTTTCTTTTGTATTCTGTGCGGGTATCGTATATGTCCCGATTTAACTTTGTAGTCTAGTTATAATCCTAGACTGGAATTAAAGTTAACTTTCTACAAAGTACCTTTGTGCAGTATTGTGTTCTTCTACTGCCTGTCCATCTAGTAGCCAGGTGAAACGGGGCGGGGGGCTGCCGGACGCGGCGCAGTGCAGTGCCAGGGACGGGCCGGGGTGCAAAGCTTGCTCTATGAACGTATAATGCAGCTCCGGTGCCGTGTCTGAAAACAAATTACAATAAAGGTCAAAGAAACGATGCCTAAGTCATTTTAGTGCCTATAAATCTTTCACGTTAAGCGCCCCATCAAATGAGCAAAGAAAATTGCTCATTACATCTGACAGGTTTATTTTAATATTAGACCCGCAGCTGTTCCTAACTTAATATCTTACGACGAATATTAGAACAACCTTCAACTTTGTTATTGTACTCTATAGAAGTATTTATTATCCTGCTAAGTAAGTATATTGATTCTGTACGACTGTAATAAGCAGTCAGCAATTATTCTTGCGAAGTGTTACATCACAGCAGAATCCAATCAGTGTACAGCCGAATGTATGGCGGCCGTTTATCACGAATCATAACGGGGTATCTGCCATTAGCGGCGGATTTATCGCACTCGTGACGCCGACACATCATTGTTTATGTTATAATATGTTAGATACCGGGTGATGTAATACTACTGTCGGAATTTCGGGCCAGAATTCCGTCATTAAGCGCTGTCTGCTGCTTGTAATAAAATTTGATTGACTGTGCGTGCGTAATGAAAAATGTAATATTTTATATTGGTTAGGTTATTTTTATAAATTTTAGGAAGGCATTCAAATACGCGCCTCTTTCCAAAATTACAAGCATTAAGAAGTTCGTAATATGCGGACTAATCCGTGATTTGACATGAACTAAGCTGGACAGTCGCACTTACGCTCACATAACCAACGAGATAATCTCTGTTTACTACTAACACAGCATAATTCCAGTAATTACACACTGACCGCGCCACTCTAGCGAAACACTAGCTAGACCACGTCACTCAAACACTAGCAACCCTTTAACATATTGGCATTCGCATACCGAAACATGGCGGATGAGCTGGGAGGCTGGGTCCAGTCATAAATCTTGGCAAATAAATTCAATTAGCCGCAACACTAACATAATAACGAATGAATACAATGGCCGCCGGAATTATGAGGGTCTAAATTGTGAGCGGCCAGCGTTTCTGAGAGCTTTATTACAGGCCGTACCGGACGCCGTGACAGACAATATGTCAGCGTGTGGTACAAGTGTGGGTGAGCGCGGTTACTTCGTTGTGGGGAGGAATTAGTATTTCATTTTGTTCCATAGTGTCATTTTCAAAGTCAAAGTCAAAGTCAAAGCATTTATTTCAATTAAACCATAGTTTGGTACTTTTGAAACGTCAACAAATACAAAATAAATAATAGTCTGTCAGTCAGTCCGTCAGTGAAATTAGGTGAAGCTAGGTGCTCATTCCAAAACTTAGATTCGAATGGAGAAGAACGAGCAAGAAACTCCATTCGTTACTCTTTTAAAAAAGTATGTTATAGAGGTAGTATATTATACTGATTACCGTTTTCTTTTTTTCATTTTTAGAAAACGTTATCTCATACTGGGATTTTGTAGACCCAAGACATAGACTTGTGGATCATAGAACCCGCTACACGTTGCTCGGCAGTCAGTTGACCAGTCACCACGTCAACCATGCATTCAGGAATAACTTTTAAAACACTTTAGT
The DNA here is from genome assembly GCA_038387885.1 of Spodoptera picta. Taxonomy (NCBI): domain Eukaryota; kingdom Metazoa; phylum Arthropoda; class Insecta; order Lepidoptera; family Noctuidae; genus Spodoptera; species Spodoptera picta. Next base: position 1,734,093 of record JAZHFQ010000329.1, read on the forward strand.
TTAAAGTAAGTAACAATAATTATTTTTCAACCAATCGCGGTCACTCACCACTGAGTCCGCATTATTTTTGGCACAGCGCCCGCTCACAACGCTAGCTCTTGTAAACGTTGTATCGTCTTGCGTGAATTTATATCAGATGCTCGCTGATAGTCGGCTAATTGTATAATTGTGTGTGCTCGCTGATAGTCGGCTAATTGTATAATTGTGTGCGACGCGCTTATCCGCCATACTCACAGCGCACAGCGGGCACAGGCCGACTAATTTATTACTTGACGTATTGTTTCCCGATTGTTCCATAAAATTATGGAATTAGAATCGGAAGTAAGATTAACGAGTGGAGGAAATTGAGTTGGAATCTACTTTTGATTGTTTGAATTTATTATTTTAACCTAGATTTTATTTTGTTTTCATAACAATTTGTCCCTATATTTCATGCAAAGTTGTGACCCGATCAATATGACTGTAGGGCATAGACTCGTACAACGTCTTATGTTGCTCTCAGCCACAGAGGCACTCACCACATAGAGACCTTATAAGATCCTACATCAGAAGCCTTAGAAATGTAGAGAGTCTGGACCGCGCGCACTCGACCTTCTCACAGCGAAACTGATAGCTTCCTAGGAATACCTATCTACCTCTAGAGTTTGTATTACGACAATTGTGGGATGAAACTTTACAAGTGAAACATTACTATACCCCTAGAGGACGGACCCTAATCCATATTATTTATGCCATAAACTTCAAGATTCGTATTACAAACAAATCAGTGTTACTGGACGGGTGTCTTTTGAATTCAAAATAGTTTAAGCAAGTATTAAAAGCGTTACGAAACTCAAGCAGAATCCGTGAATGAAAATATTTAAAACAGGGGCGCGAAGTTTGAGCCGCAAGAAACTACTCGCGCGGAATGTTGGTCTTAGCTCGGGAGAATTAACGGGAGCTAAGCTGCTCGCGGCTTTCGGATTTAATCATTTAATTTTATATTCTTTCATGCAATAATTTCTTGGGTCATTGCCAACTCGGTTGAAGAAAATGGAGACGGAGACGGAAAACTTTCCAAAAAAACTGATACGAGTTGTAAATTATCTTTTAGGAATAAAATTGTATATAGGTACTTGAACCTCCACATATGAAAATAGATAGTAGAGAAAACATATTCGAGTGAATATAATTTTGATAAATTTAACAGCCAAAGTGTGGGTCAGTCGGGTTTAGGACAGTTTGTGGTATGCGTAAGTGCGTTCCATAGCCAAAGTAATAAATTGTTCGGACATGGATTCCAAACAACGGGTGCGATAGAATTATCGAAGTTATGTGTGTTCTGTTAGTGCTCTATTAACATATTAATTTAGGTGTGGATTGATTGTGTGTTTTAAGTGTGGGAGAGCCATGCTTCGGCATGAATGGGCCGGCTCGACCTGAGTGATACCACGGCCTCACAGAAGACCGACGTGAAACAACGTTGTGTTGTGTTCCGTCATGTGAAGGAAGTTACCGGATGCGCAATTACCCCCCCTTTCCCTAATCCCTGAATCCCCAACAATCCTCAAATTCTTAATCCCAAAAGGCCGGTACAGCACTTGTAACGCCTTTGGTATTCCAGGTGTCCATGGGCGACGCCGATTGCTTATACACCATCAGGTGATCCCTCTGCTCGTTTCCGGTTTATCTCATAAAAAAGGTGTTGCATATAATTATATATATTGTATTAGGTACCATTATTGCTAATTAATTATTTTGTAATATTACAGGCAGAGTACAGAGATTACAGAGTTAGCTAATAGAAATAAAGAAATGAAAAGGGCAGACGAAGAAATCTCTTCTTTTAAAGCGAGCATGACACACTTAACGATATTGTATTTAGTACCTACATAACAGAAGAAACAATAAAACGATATTATTAGGAGCAATATCTCATCGCGACTAATCCAGCAAGTACGTAAAATATATGACGTCATAGATCGTCTCTATTATTCCATTAGAGCTATCCGGATAATCCTACGGTTTGACTTACGGGCTGTCCGCGACATTATTCCGCAAGTTATGGCCACCATAACGGGCGCAGCAGGAGGCATGCTCGGCTATAGGCAAGTTATTAGTCACGCTCGATGCCCAACAATGTCTCCCACCTCCCAAATATAAAGCAATTGAGAATCAGGATATAAAGAAACTTTTTACTTCTATCGGAGTCGTTATCTTTGAGTACCAATTGTAATAATGCTATCGATACGAATGACATATGTGGTTGTAGCTCACGTTTCTTTATTACATTTTCAGTTAGATTTCCCGCATTTTACTTTCAAAACATTGTGAGCATTTCTCTGCGGTTTCTCATTCCGTGTATTTCCCGGTTCTTTGCAAGCAAATGACAAAATTCCAACGAAATAAGACTGTTTGTACGCTGCTGTGTATTTTTCTGAACATTTCATTAAACTGCACACTGCAGCACTAGCTGCTGTACTATGCTACACAGAGAGGTATTGTTTAACTAAAGGCTTAAAACGTCTTAGTGTTCTGCACTCTTTTCCTTTACGAGTAAAACTCAGTGGACTACGTACTACCTGCAGAGTATGCTGCGCAAAGGTATGAAGCTAGTTACCTCACAAAGCTTTTCTCGGGAAGTAAAGAGGTTTTGTTGCACGATGATTGTGGTAAGATAGTGGTTGTAAGTATTATTATAGTATAATATACTCTTTATATTATAGCATTCCGGTATTGTGAAAACTTGAGTGCGTCGAAATTCAACTTCAAATACAAATCAAAAAGTACGAATACGTTTTCGAAACCGCAGCGGCACAGAGTACAAGCATCAGGTGCGGGTCTATCGCAACCAATAAATATATTAGAAGGCTCCAATATAAATCGAATGATCAAATATGTACGCAAGTAGATGACGAATGTTACATTAATAATAAGCTTTCATTTTCTTTCTTCATATACTGTTCCCGGCGCTAATGTCCATGAATAACGAAGTCGCAAAGTTTTTGAGGCAAGGCTTGAATGGGATTATAGGCTCCGGCGGCCCGCATATTTCTTACTTTGTCGTATTAGCACTGTCAGACCTTGTATTTATGGTGTTGCCATTTTTCCTGCTCCTGCTACTAAACGTAGCAAATTCCATGAGCGCAGTTATTTTACGGGCTTAGTTGCAATGTCTGATAATGTTAGCACTTTAACTGACAGATACTCTGAGCTTGTTAGTTAGTTGAAATTCAATGACAGAATACAGAATCTTTAGATTTATTTTTAAGGGGGGATAAATCAACGAATGACTGCTCCCGCCTGGGTGAGGCGGGAGGGAGTGTCAGACTCTTACTGACTAAAAACCACCCCGTTCCTTCTCCTGCACGTCGAGTCGGAGCCCCGGTTACCCGAGAATCTTTGGATAGAACTATAACTAGGTGTAGAAACATAGCAACAATATAGTTTAGTTTAGCAAGTACATTGTTGTAGGTGACCTAGTTAGGTGGCAGGGTGTGCCTATACAGTGGTTAGGTGTATCATAGGGGACTATGTCTTTGTGCAGTGTCCTCTGCCGTGACGCCTGCAATAGATCGCTCCGGACGGTTCAACTAACGGTGTCAAGTTGTGCACTGAAGCGGTAATGACAAGTCGAAATGTGATATAAGTAATCTACCAAAACCATTACCTAAGGTGAAATATTAATCACTAATTAGTTTAAATCATCAATGTTTGATTTTCTTTTTTCATTGTGAAATAATGCATATTTATTTATTTTAATTTCAGCTTCAATTCTTATTCCTGTCTTTATCCCATTATTATTTTTAGCAAAGACTAGTAGCTGATTTGTTTTGCAATGTGTCAGTATAAATAGAGACCAAACATAATCTATCTGAAACACGCTATCTCTCTTGACTCGTGTTGCGGTGACGGCGGGTGACGCATGGCCGGTCCAGTCATTGCTGCTCCCGTTAATCAATAACCCGACGACATACGAAATCGCACCGCACTGCACTCCGCAAAATTACACCAGTTGTAATTACACTCCGAAGTGGCCTCCGATTGGCCAATCGACTCTCAAAGGACGTTAATCGGCCAATCAGGAAGCAATTTTCGATTCGAGAAACGAGTTTTTTTGCTTTCTGTTGACGGCTGCAGTTATTTTTTTTTTGAACTTTGTAAGTAACAGTCTGTGTGCCAGCTTTTAGATTTTTACATTAAATATAAGAACGTTACAGATTGCTGTTGAGCATTACTTATTGGCCATTACTGTTGTTTAATACTTCTGTAACGGCTAATAAAAATCAGTGATCGTGAAACTATTGTAAAAAATATTGATTATAACTATCACCGAATACTGTCAGTTTATAAGGAAAGTAAGCAAAGGAAGCAAAGACAACATGGGTATTATAAAATTTTGTCCCTCTATCCCACGATGTCATTAAAATAAAATAAAAACAAAAGGTAGAAAAATAAAGTGATCTGGTAATCCCAAAAACACAATGGCGAAACTGGCAAGTCCTAAACAAATACGTGAGGATGGCCTTGAACCGTCCATTAATTCCAAATGGACCCTCGGCATGGGACTAAACATTTGTTGAAGGGAATTAATTCCGTAAGGACTATCGAGTTTTTCTGGATCCAAGATAAATAGACAAAGTTCTTACTGAGAACAACACTTATATCACAGATAGGTAAGTTGTACGTCTTCCACGTTTGGGGAAGTCGGTTGTTAAAACTTATACGTAATTACTTCGACAAATCCTTTTGAACAAAATGTATAAAATCATTTAAATTTGTCACACGTACTTACCAAGCCGTAGCGACGCGTTCTGTTATAATTTAATTGAATCACCTTATCAGCTCGTTTTCTTAAAGAGGTTTCCTGAGAAATTCTCAAGTCGCGAACATAAAATAAACAGACGAAACGAACATTTCTGCCGGTTCAAGTGTACTTGCAGAGGTTCGTCTGAACAAAAATATTTCAAGTAGAATTAACACTTTTTGAGTAGGTACGCCTGACAATGAATGATGGAACTGGGACGAAACTGATTGGGGTTAAATACGCCAAGTTTATATTTATTTGAAAGAGTCTAGATTATAGCTTTGTGTGGCGTGAGTGACGGGTCAGCATGACCTGTCGCTGCGAGCCATCACAAGTGTCACCGGGATCCAAAAGGATTCAGATCAAATTATTATTGAATATTGATTCGGTTCGGATCCGCGTGAAACTGCTCAAATCTAGACTGGCCGTAACTTTTAAAAGTATCAAACAAGTCTTAAACAATTGTTTTCTAAAAGTAATACATTTGTTTTGCCACACTTCCAAAAGCATTGAAGTAGGTATTAGTAATATAGTATTGATTTAGGTGAGTGTGTACTCTGACCAAATTACTCCGTGTACACACTGCTCCGGGCTTGAAGTGGCCTTTTACGTAAAGCCTACAACGATTGGGGCTCAAACACGTAGTGTTTATTGATATTATTTTAGCGTTTTGTTTGTCTCAGTACGTCAGTATTATGTTACCTCCTAGTCTCAGCTCTGCTGCGGCTTGTGCGCTGTCCAGGTCCCTCTCAGCGAAGCACTGGTACATGCCGCGGTGTGCCCTGACGACTCCGTGCACCCTCAGCGTCCGCTCCCCGCCCCCCACCGGCACCCCATCATGCAACCATCTCACGCGAGCATCCCCTCCTTCTACCGAACAGTTGAAAGCTACCGAGCTCCCAGAATTCGCTACCTGTGGGAAAAAGATTATTTTCCATAATTTTTTAAACGTGTTTTCTCTCCAAAAATATATTTGTACCGTAACGAGGGAGCGTTTACAAACATAAATCTCTCATACACAAACAGTGAAACCAGGAAAAGCTTTCTGTGTACCGAACAAAATAAATTAATCAAATGGAAATCAATGTTTGTTTGTTTATTTTTCTGTAAAACAAACTAAAAGCATGACAATATAAAAATGTAACAATTTGGTAAAATTTTGAGCCTATGGCACGAAGAGATAATGCATTTCTAAAAACGACACAAAAACTTTGAAATTTTACTTCAAATTTTATTTGGATTTTCAAGGCAGATAATTCATTATCGTTGCAAGTGAAAAAAGAGACGAATTAACCTAATTATCCCAACTGCTGGAACTCGATAAACAAGCGACAAATACGAATGAGTCGCCTCAAGACGACCCGTGAGCTCGTCCTCATGAATTATTCAGGAGGACATCACCTAGTGACTACGTCACGCCGCATGTCGGCTCAAACTGGATTACTAGGGCTGCTAGCAAATGGTACGGGTTGCTATAGTCTTTGATCTCTTGTGTTGGCTATTCAATTACATTTAGCGTTACTGTATTCATGTATATTTGTATTTATTTTGCATGAGCCTAATAGAATTTTCAATAGCAGAATTTAAAAGTTTGAATATATTTCGGTGAACATTTACATGCGTGTAGTAGGTAATGTACAAGAATGTAATATAGAGGTAATACTAGACATTATCAGAACATATCGAACTCAGAAATACGTCGTATAATTTTATTAATAACCTCCTTATTGGTAGGCATGAGTGATCAGAATAATAGAATTTGTATCATAAATTATTATAATCAAAACGAAAATATTATCATCCATGCTTACGATATAATCCATTTCCTATAAGGTACGATATATGTGGAGCACGGTGGGGTGGGGTCATCCTGTGCCGGAAGCCACGCCGCAATAAGGAAGTGATAGGCAGTGTGTATTGACAGTGGAGCATTCGGAGCATTCCCAACGTGAACGGCAGCTGATATCAATACAACGTCCGGCGCAGTGACAACCCTATGACAAGGGATATTGGCTACCAGCGCCATTCAACATAGTATGTGAATAATTTATTGTTATGGTCAAATACATATACGTCACACTCGGGTTATAAATATCTGGATTATAAGGCTGCGATCTTTACGGTTATAATCTGACCAGTTTCAACAAAAACTAAATATAATAATACCTGTAGGACATGATACTGTTCTCAAAATATTTTCAAAGGTATATTTGTAGAAGTTTTATTTTTTATTTTTTTTTATTTTAAAAGACTTCATGCACACACTAATGTACAAGGTGGGCTTAATGCCTAGGGCATTCTCCTCCAACCAGACCTTTGGGTGATGCTGAGACAAAAACAATGGTCAATGCAAGAAGCAAGCGTATTTAGGAATCGACAGAAATACATAAAAAAAGGATAGTATAGACTTACATAAAATAAATCCCTATATAAACTTACATGTATATGTCATAACAATAAACTTACACAATTATATTACATATACTACTTAGACGTAACATAATTATACATAGTATATTGATAGTTACGTGTAAGTAATGATAGCATTAAGGAGAACCAAAGTAGGATTAATTCACGTAGCTCTTACTTTTTGATATATATTTAATGTAATTATTTTTGAGCTATAAGTAAAATAAATGGATGGACGATATAAATTCATCAATTTCGTATGTCAAGAGTTATTAATAAACTTTTGATCTTGAGTTAACTAATGAAAACACTTTGTTCAGTTCTTAATCAAATTATGTACAGGCGATATTTACTTGTGAATTATATTACGGCGAATCAAGCTTGTTTTATTAAATTTGATGGGCTGAGTCCCAGAATTAATTAAAAACCAGAACAAACGTTTTATATCTGAAACAATAGACGTTTGTCTGTACACAGGTCATCCGAGATACAGATTTGTGCTTGTAAACTTAATTAGTTGATTATATTGTTGAGTTATTTATTACTCCACGTCGATTATCGATAAACCAATAAAAATAATATTATTCTCTCAGCTTTAAATGACGAATGTGTAACACAGTTCACGATATAATAAAACAGCGAAGTATAATTGTTCAATTTTATTGTTTCCCAATAGTCGAGTGTTGGCTGTCAGTTGCTAACTACTTTTTCCATTAAAACGTTCCCGTAAAATATAAAATAGAAGAGAAAGGCGTGTCATTCATTCCCAGTGCAATGCAACTAACGCAGCCATCCAACATGAAACATCGAAACTTTAAAAAATATTTCAACGGATTTTTACATGACAGAGGATCGCTTGCAGCCGTTGTACATGCTACCTAGATACATAATATATGTATGTAGATAGTCGTCTCTACTACTTTATATAGGCCAATTATTGTTTTGTACCTTGCGATCAATTTAAATATGCATTTGAGTTCAATGTACCCGAAAATGGTACTTACTGAAGTGCAGACTGACATTAAAATTCTGTTCGAAATCTTAATATTTTCGAATGTAACAAACAGTGTATTAAAATAAAAATAACATTGGAAAGAGTTATTATGATATATTATGTTTCAACACAATTATAAGATTCAGTACCTAATTGGATTCATTTTTATATTTAGTGAATTTCAAACAGTACTTGGTATTTAATTTCAATACTACACAATTATTTATGTTCATTACTTTCGTTACAAGCGAAGTATTTTTAGAATGAAAACTCTGGTACGACTGTTAACAAACAATTTAAATGTGGTTGTTCTAGAACCAAACAAAGATTTTACTTGTCAAATAAGTATTTAAAAAGTAATTAGGTACTGTCCGTATTACATTGACAAACAGATTCGTGGAGATACCGAGTAGCGACTTCTGTATGGAACAACTGACCTAAAAATGTCGAATTTGTGTATAGAACCGGTTACGTTCATTTGTTTTTTTTTTTGTTAGGAAATGCAACTACGATATATGACAATATTACCTCTATAAGCCCATAAGCCCAGTGCAGGTGGTACTTTTGTTTAAATGAATAAAATCTCCTTTGTGTTTAACCGCACCCCGCTATCTACACCACCTCGCCTCATCTTGTCTATATTCGATGAGCGAGCCGCTAGGATCACATCGCACGATGTGTCTCGTGTCTTCTGTGATCTGAATACTTATTTTTCAATTTTTGCAACGTCACCCGCCGCTGACGGGAGTTTAGCTGCTCCTCCAAATACAGATGTCGGGGCGTTTGGGACAATTGTGTTTTCTCTTAGCCGCCTTATGTAATAAAAGGAAATGTTCGCAGGTTATTCTTGAGTTGAAACGTACGCTGCTGTTTATTCACGACCATATCATTGACCACGTTCTTGTTAACAAAGATACCTATCGATTGAATTTTGGCAAAACTGCGCATCGTAAAGCTGGAGGCAAGAGCAGAATAACCATGGCACCCCTTGCCACGCTGAATGTGGACTTCAGCAACATAAGGGGATTACACACCAACCTCAATGCTGTCCATCACCACCTAGAGACAGCAAAGCCGGCCTTGTTCTTTTTGACTGAGACGCAGATATCGTCTCCGTTGGACACATCCTACCTCACCTACCCTGGGTATGAACTGGAATATTCCTTCCTGCCTAGGGCCGGGGTGTGTTTTCGCCATCGACCCTCACGACAATGCTGTCGTGATGCATATGCTGCATCCCCATCATATACATGGTTGGCAGGCCACAACTGTGCGGTTCTCACGTAGCTTCCTGCCTCGCACAGCAAAGCTGTGGAATGATCTGTCGTCGGCGGTATTTCCGAACCGATACGACCTTCAAACCTTCAAGAGAAGAGCGTACTCTTTTTTAAAGGGCCGGCAACGCACCTGTGACTCTTCTAGTGTTGCGGGTGTCCATGGGCGGCGCTGATCGCTTACCATCAGGTGATCCGTCTGCTCGTTTGCCTCCTATTCCATAAAAAAAATTCAGTTTCGTCTGTCGACTAACCTGTAACTGTGGGTGCACGCTGACGACCAGCCTTGACCTGACTCTCAGCCTGGCGTCTCTCCTCTGCTCCCCGAACTGGTTGTGCGCCCTACACGTCCACACTCCGCCGTCGGACAGCTGTGCGCGGCGGATGATCAGTACCTGGTCGGATACCGAGATCCTGATGCTGTTTGACACTGGGCTCAGACGACCGTTGGAATGGCGAAACCAGCTGCAACCAATGACAGGATATGGAAATTACAAATGTTTTTCAAAAAAGTGCCTTGGATAACATTTACATTCTGTCTATCTATTCGGTAAATAAAAAGAAACTTGAGATGAACAAAATTAATGGGGATGTTGACAGGGTATAAAAATTAAAAATATAATTAGTCCGTAAGTTAGGTAATAAAAAAATATTAGACACGTTTTTTTTTTATTTTGTCATATAATAAAACAATACTTAGATAAAACGAGTTAAAGTTTAGGAGTGGGGGGTAAAACGTCATTTCTTAGTATAAAATGTACTGAGAAGTGACGTCACGCGACATTTCAAATCAATATATCTTCAAAACTATTCGTTTCCGTGAGAAAATAAAAAATACGTGTCTAATATTTTTAAATAATCTACCAGACGGACATTAAAATAAAAATTAGTCGTCTACCCCATTCAAGTTATGTTGTTATTTATAAAGTTTGCAATGAAACTAAAACCCTGAAAATCAGACAAATCTAGGTCTACAATCAGGAACACATTCTGGACTTTTAATGACGTGAGCTGGATTTCTTCCAGCTCGTATTTTAGCAGGGTGTTTATTCCAGCTATTTGGAAGGCCTTCCTTAACATCTGGTCTGGCATAATGGGAACGAAGCCAAGTAGAATGTGCCATTACGATCAAACAGGCTTCACGAACATTGTTGTACAATGAATATCTTCATTTATTAATTTATTTGAAGTCAAGAAGAGAACACTAAAGGTCACTGTTGCTAGAACCAATTTTGCAGTTTGATTAAATACCTATATGTTGGTGGTGGACTACCAATAGCGCAGCACACTAGTCTGATGTCACCTCCCTGGGGCACCATCTCGTCATCGGACACAGTCAGCATTCGTGGAGCCATGCTCGATGAGGCATCTGTAATACAAGGTCTCATTAGACATACTACTAAATCTAGAATTACGTGCTTCTAGTCATTGCTCTAGTAGTTGTTAATTTCAAGAATTGTTTTGATAAGGTGTTCTAGAAATTAACTTGATACGAAGTTCATAGAAATATAGAGATTATATTATTTATCTAAGACGGCCTTGTCTGGCTACTTGGCAAGCACATTAATTGGATATTAACTGGAACTCGTGTAGGTAGATAAAATGTGTTTCTTGTTGACCATTATTACATTATCTGCAAGATAGATGGATACTAATAGTTGAAGATCGAGCTCAGTGTATTAGAAAACTTTATGTTCAGCAGCATTAAGGTGGATTAGACTACCTCCTCACACGAGTCTACTATCGTAAGAGTCTATGAACCTGCAAGACCAAATAAACCTGATACTTATAAACTGCTATTTTGGCATCGCCACCTACTCCAACCCACCTATTAAACATATAGATTATGGCAAACTGTCTTTTGTAGAGTACACCTTTAATCCAGCAGTGGACGCTCAAGGACTGCATAATGGTGGTGACTTTTGGACTGGTGCCACTTACGTGAGACGGTGACCATGGCAGCAGGGCTCCTCCTCTTCTCGCCAGTGAGTGCATGCTGTGCCTCGCAGGAGTAGGAGCTGCTATCCTCGGGGCGCGCGTCCCGCACCACCAGGACGTCACTGCGACTGCCACCCACTATGTAGCGACCACCTACAATGAAACATGTTAGATGGTTACAACTAAGAGCAGGTTAATAATCACCATGAGAGTACGGATGACCAGGCAATTCATATTTTTTGTCACAATTTTCGCGAGTATAAATATGTATTTGTTACAAAGTGTGGATTCCTTTATACAATCATGGCTATCTCTATATGAATTAGTCATCAAATGCTGAATATGACCTTTACAGTGAAGGATACGCAAGTATTGAAAACCTGATTCTCACAGCTAACTGTTAAAAGGTGTTTGCATACGTTTTGTATGTCCAATTTACCGATAGCTGGTTTTACTTGTGTAGATCTCAGCAATTTATTAGGACGTGACTCTCTTTGTGTAGGTAACAAGGTTCATGTACCGTGCAGGTCAAAGCACGGAGCTTCGAACAAGCTTTCAATTTGATTAAACTGCAATGTTCGCTTTCGATACATCCATCAACATCCTACCAGGAGGTTCAAGTGACAGAGGAGATTGGAGGATGGGGAGGGGGGTACAGCCTCTGACAAAAGGTTTTTTAACTATAATGATAGATTCATAAATATTTCAGGAAGATATTCTAACAAATATGTAGGTATTTATTAGCTTATGTAACAATGTGGTATTAATCTTATTTTTCATGGACCAAATAAATGTTCTTTAATATATACCTCTAATAAAGGTTTCACGCTAACAGTTTCACTCGCCTAAACTCGAGAAAGTTAATTTAGCAGAATTTATAGTTTACTCCGCAGAATGTAAATAAGTTATTATGTATTACAGTTTTAATTTATTTTATAGCTTGCAATAAATGAATTTAGGAGTCAGCTTTATACGACATGACACGGCGGTACTTCTCAAATAACGATCTGTGAGAGTAATGAAACGCTCATGACTTTGAAATTAGGAGACAACTTCCATCAAGTGCACTTACCCGTTTATAGCCGGTGACAGTATTTGACCGACGGAGACCGACGTACTCTTTATCTTGGGTATTCGAGCACAGAAGTTACAATAGAAGATCGGATTATAGTATAAACTAAGATAATTATGCAGTTTGCCTAGCTTGTGTTTTATTCAGCGACGGGTTTCATAAGGCAGGACAGATGTGCACATAATATTGTGTACGAACCGCATCATAAACATAACATAACATAACATCACGCCTTTTATCCCCGAAGGGGTAGGCAGAGGTGCACACAGAAGTAACACCCACTTTTCACTATTTATGTTATGAGTCCCATGTAATAGGGGGTGAGCCTATTGCCATATACCGGGCACATTTCCAGACTCCGTGCTACTACTGAGAATTTTTTAAAAACCCAGTAATACTTTGCCCGACCCGGGAATCGAACCCGAGACCCCTTGCCCGGCAGTCGCACTCGCGACCACTCGGCCAACGAGGCAGTCCTCGAACCGCATCAATTTCTCAATATTATATTTCGATTATCAAACGAAAGCACTAAATTAAACAGCAATACTTTAATATAACATTAAAATAAGCCTAACACAGTGCACATAAAAACAAATAATCCGTAAACGGTCGCAGCATAATGTTGAGAGTAATTCCGCAGCGGTTGTGTGCGGGAGTGTAGGGCGCACGGCGCGGCACCGTCTCGCCGGCCGTCACCGGTTACGATCAGATAACTTTCAAGCGCGACTTTTTTAATGAATTCTAAATGCGCGACTACCTCGGCCTGCGATCCCCTTCACTCCACCGCTTTGTTTCACCATTGTCGATGTTAACTGATCCACTCGATACTATTGTCACTTTGTTTGGCTTTTCACCGTTCTCCTTTTTATTGTTTTTCGTAAAGTGTGGATTGAATATCTTTACACAATGCACACAGATGTTCAGAGCACGCAATGTTGCGCTATTGTCTCATGAGAGTGAGATAGAGAGGTTGTAAGTGAGACTCTTTTGTGAGTGAGTCTGAGTCCGATCTCTAAACCGAGAGAGTTTATTGAGTTTCGCAATTTCAAAATTCAATAAAAGTTTAGAGTTTTGAATTGTGTCTGGTGTTTGGCTATAACCGAGCTTTAAAATAGCTCAAACCAAATTCAAACTATTACTAGCTCTAAAACTATTTAATGAAAATAGTAAACAATACAAATTATTGAGTAGTTATATAGTTTAGTCAAAGTCACGAAATTACAGCTCTATCCAGTGTTCCGGTCCAACATGGTTGTAAGAACACAGAAAGTAAAAGAGTAAACATTAATTAATTTCACAGTTTCTAAAGGGAGGCTAGCGAACATCAGAGCAAAGTTAAAACTAAACACTTTGAGCAGGATAACGTCGACGTCAAACAATATTTCAATTAGTGAGACAATGTAGCAACTAGCAACAGACTACGATACTGAAAAAATAATTGCATCTTACGCCTTCGTGAGCTGCAGCATACAATGATACTGCGACGCACTGTGACGTCACAGTACTCGTCATCACACGTCATACGGTGCGGCGGCGCGGAACACTATAACGAAGTTTTAATTAACGCCCTTTTGAGCACATTGTTCCAAATTGTTGTCAAATGTCAACAAATAAAACAAATATGTCTTCAATTAACTTTAGAGCTGAGTGATTTACTGTCTTGTTATATTTACTTGACACACAAACGTTGTGAATGTGTTGTTGTCGTTGAGATAGTCTGTTTTTGCCAATTATCGTCCTTATTGTTTTGTTTTCGGTGTGATTTCAATAGAAGCCGACTGATAACAAGTTGATTTGGAGTAATTACAGTTTAATTGTTACCAAGGAATAACAACTCGAGAACGTTATATTTAAAATGAACAATAACAGTTAGGTACTTATAACGCTTTTAATAAAAATTCTAATCTAAGAATACCCGCCGAGGTAACTTTATATGGTGTCTGACACCTGTTCAAATAACTTTCTTTAATACCAAAGGAGAATCATGAATATCAATTTATTATTTAAATTAGTTTCTTTTGAAGAAATTTAATTTAGCAGAGACAGAAGTGGTCCATGAACAACAAGAAAACTCACTCTTGAATAAAATAAGAAAGCTCTGATTTACTTTTAATTTCGTTTTGAAACTTGTTAAATTACTTTCTAGAGAATAATTTATGGTAAATTTTGTAAAATATCCGTCTCTGTAGACGATGTCAGTGATGTACGATTAAAATTTATCTGTCGCTTAGCTGTCGAGAATTATAATTGTTGTTTCATTTAAATTCAAGGTTTTCAAGTTGCCATGACTTTGCCGTATTTCTTATTGAATGAAATATTCTGTGAGCTGAATTTATAAAAGGTAATGTTCGTAAACGAAACTATCGTTTTTCGAAATAATATCATTAAATAAACAACCCAGCCTCTCAACCTTATCAAAATGTATAGAGCCCTGAAACAAAAGGACCCGAAAAAATATTCGATCCTAAAGACAAGAACATCGTCTAGAAATTAACTGATCCTTTATCGCGGCCTTAACTTGTTTTATGTCAACTTTATGAACGGTACGTCATTCAAATAACCATAAAAGTGAATGTCGGGGCTGTTCCCGGAATGTATATAGTTTGGGAGCGCGCTGCGAGGCGCCCCGAGGAGGCGATGGGTGACGAGATAAGCCCTCGGAACGTCTGTCTCAACTCGATAACAACCACTAAAATCCACACTTTTATGGAAAAATACCGCTTTTTAATTTCATTTTTACAAACTGAGTTTTTTGCTTTGTAAAGAAAATTGCGTTACATTAATTTTACTGACTCTAACATAAAAAATACTAATTAAGGTTAGGTTGGGGCTTGGATTATTTTAATTGGAATATGATATGAAGATGAGAGGTCTCTCAATGACTTGTTCCTAAATGGACTTACAATCTATGCCGTCAATGTTTGGAGTGTTCTGAGTCGCAGTTAATAATAATATATTCAGTAGGTAGCAAAACATGCGGAATACATAAGCTGTTTATTTTCCGGAAAGTAGTAACATTCAGATGAGCGAGCTGCGCTAAATGACGGTTGTAGCGAACGTGAATGAACATGACGTGTTGCCAACTTTACGCCGCTCGTCTCACCACATAACATAGCCTCAAAATTAGCACGTCGCCGGCGCGAAACTCCACTGCCGCGCCAAATAAGTGCGTGGCGGGATGAGCTCCGGCGCGATCTCATGGCGGAATGGCAGCAACGACTGTCGCAACCGGGGCCTGGGCTCGCTGCCATTGCAGCGGTAAGTCCCCTCTTTGAGGAGTGGCTTGAGAGACGCTACGGCGTCCTCACCTACCGCCTGACGCAGGTCCTCACCGGACATGGAAGTTTCGGGAGGTACCTGTGTCTGATGGGGCGGGAGGAAACGCCCGGGTGTCATCACTGCGAGGACCGCCCTGAGGACACGGTGGAACACACAGTGGGAGAATGCCCTTCGTGGGCTGAGCACCGCCGTGCCCTCAGGGAAGTGATCGGCGATGGCGACCTCTCGCGTCCGGGCCTAGTGCAGGCCATGATGCGGAGCGAGAGGGATTGGGATGCCGTCTCCTCCTTTTGCGAAGCAGTCATGCTAGCTAAGGAGGAGGCGGGACGCGTGAGGCAGCGAAGCGCTGCCTCCTCGCAACCCAGCCATCGCGAAGGACACACCGGGCGTCGGGGATCGCGAGACGATCTCCGGCCACCGTAAGCGCGGGCTTGCGGACGGCGAGCATGGGTGGCTCCCCGTCCGACCAGAAACAGACCCGAGCGTACGGCGCGTCGCGTTCCGCGCGCGCCTCAAAGAGCCATCAGACCACCACAGATGGGGCCCAATAGAGCCGATGCCGATTCGGAGTCGCGGAGAACCTAACGGGTAACTGGGGCTCCGGCTCGACGTGCAGGAGAAGGAACGGGGTGGTTTTTAGTCAGTAAGAGTCTGACACTCCCTTCCGCCTCACCCAGGCGGGAGCAGTAATTCGATGATTTTCCCCCCTTAAAAAAAAAGCCTCAAAATTTATGTTTCCACTTAAGAATTACCTCATACACACCCAATAAAAATTGCATAAATTAGTTAAAAATATGAGAAGTCGAATGTATTTTCGACGTCAGAACATCAACCAACAAAGCTTCGTTTTTAATTTTAACGTAATATATTTCTTTTATAAAATGAAAGGCGTTCAAGATGTTATAAATAACAGCAAATGAATGTCAAGAATGGAGTGTAACAGAAGCTGTAATAGTTCCTCAGAGTGACGGGCGGATATTAAATCAAGCGCGCGGGTAATCTGCATAAACGCCGCACGCCGGCGAAACTGGCACTCTGTCGGGAACTAAACTGCATCCTCCGCGCCACGCTGGGTGCTGCTTGCAAATTAGCTGGTTTTTGTTCGAATTCTACGAAAACTTGATATAGATGAGCTGCAAGAAGTGGTTTAAGACAAAGTTATCGCTAATTACAATTTCTGCTTATACACATTACAGATAATCTGAGATATGACTATTTACTTCTTAATTTTGTCTTTTATTTTTCTTTTTAAGTAACATAATTCCACATAAAAGAAAACAACAATTGTTGGTAGCCAAATAAGCTAGTACAAGTCTTCAGAACTTTCATCATCACATTATGGAAGAGTCGATAAAATATTGTGCAGCAGTACCTAATTAGCAATCAATCAGTATCCCAAACTGTTCCAGCGCTTCGCGCGGGCGCTACAACTTATCTGTTTAAGCAGGGAGTGGTAATTCGTCGCAACTGCATCAAAGGCGAACATTAAACTTGCATTAGCGACGCTTAACTTTACGTAAAGTTTGAATCTTATTGCCGCTGCGCACCGACAATTGAGAAAAGTTCCCTATTCAATTTGTACTGTTCTTCTTTATTAAACGACTGTGCAAAGAATTCAGAAATGCAACTGTTGAATGGTAATGTACCGGTTACTGCAGTCTGCAGTCTTAGACAATGAATTGCTTCAGCTTAACGGCGAGCTTTAGCATCTATGTAAATGTACGACGAATAAAGAAATGAAGAATAAGAATGGATGAATGATTTAACGTGTTTTCTTAGAACTTTTCGGGGCAATAATAGTAATTCAGGCTTATACCACTGACAAAAGTAGGTGAAGTAGTAAACTAGTAGGTATACGTCTCTACAAGTTGTCGAAAGAGCGAGCTAACTTATTCTCTCTCGAGATAGATTAACAGTCATCATTATTTTGGGCAAACTAATTATTTATTGTTGGCGGCGCTGTGTTGGCGTCACATTACTAAAGCCCAGAGTTATAAATGTGAACACTAAGAATAATGTAACAGAGTCACTTTTACTAAGAAATATTGAAGTTTCTTCATAAACGTACATAGATATCGCGCTATAAAATTTTATTGTGACAGATATTATTTTTACGATTTTATCCTGGACATTTAATTTATGAACTTAATGATAATAAAGTACACAGCCACGTTTCTAGTCGTAGTCTTGTAATAAAATATTAGTTGAAGTTCATGAACCAATTATACGATCTATCGCATTCAATGATAGCACATGGTGGTGGACGCGTAATGTCAGGAGCTATTATTAATTCAACAGTCAACACAATCGTCACATTGTCGGTTTATCTGTTGACACTTAACTAGAATTCTGTACATGATGCTCGTATATTGAATAGATGATCTACTGATCTTGTGTGATGGACATCGTGAAACTAATATTTAGTCAGATATCAACAATTGTCTAATAATGTTTAGATTGCATTGAACGGTACGAGAACCTATACAAAAAATGCGAGTAGTACAAATTAAATGACATGCATGTATGTATTTTAGAAAGAAAATATATATTTGCTGTTGAAAACTTACGTTTATTCAAATCTTATGTTTAATTTTACATTGTGCTTATACTTCAAGCTGAAGAGTTGTAGCATTAAATAATCAAGAGTGAGGGCATCAAGTCAAAATAATTATGTTACGCACTCATTCGTTGGTGTCGATTGTCGATCCCTTATCGGAGTGTTTCGGCTTCATCGAGCATCCTAGTGGTCTCAGGGTAAACCTACCCTTCTTAATAGAAAATGTAACAAACAGTCTAAGAAATATTGTTCTGTCAAGAAAAAGATTCCACATGTTCACAGACAATGAATGACTAAATAAGAATGACAAACACAAAATGCCCAAACCGCGCAACATTAAACAAGTTCTACCAACAAATATAACTTCAGCTTAAAAAACAATCTCTCGGAAAAATGTCCGAGAAGTTGAATGAGTCATTACCTCGAGGAGTAATCGAAAAAGAACGGAAGCGTCCGTAAATGAAAACATTAATCGAATTTTCTGGTTCTAATCGAGAACTCGGAACTCATAAAGCAAGTTCAGCTCCCTTGTTCCTGTCGCCGACAGCCGCTTCCTACACTCGGATTAACGAAAAATTCTTAATTTTCTCCTTTCGAAAGCAATAATCGGCCATTTGGCTCGTTCGCGAAAATTAATTTCGATTTTATAAGGTCCAGAGTCGGTTGGAAACTTTCCAGACGACCGTATCTATTGGGACTGGAGGAAGGTTACGTTTACAAACATGTTTGACAGAGAAGTACACAAAATATAAACAAAACTTTCTACAAGCTGATCAACCGACTATACAGCTAATACATACATACATAACATCACGCCTTTTATCCCCGAAGGGGTAGGCAGAGGTGCACATTCTACCACAGTACAATGTAACACCCACTTTTCACTAGTTGTTATGAGTCCCATGTAATAGGGGGTGAGCCTATTGCCATATACCGGGCACATTTCCAGACTCCGTGCTACTACTGAGAATTTTAAAAAACCCAGTAATACTTTGCCCGACCCGGGAATCGAACCCGAGACCCCTTGCCCGGCAGTCGCACTTGCGACTACTCGGCCAACGAGGCAGTAGACAGCTAATATTTTAATGAAAGTAAAAAGTTGTAAAGTTCTGTGTCGTCCTCGACGTCTAAAGTATATAAAGGTGACTTGTTAGTATTGAAATAGGTGCTTTTACAGAAAAAAACTGTACAATGAATTGTGTGTACGTTTACAGATAAACCTTTCAGTAACATTCAACAATGTCAGACTAGACAAAATTACAAGATCTTATTTTAGCTCACTAAAATGAAGTTATAATAACTACACAACTGTTGGAAACCCGTTTTATTGACAGGCAGCTATTTTGATAATAGTCGTTGTTTTCATTACAGCAACTTTGTTTTCATCCTATTTATAAACTCATCTGAAAGTATGGGTTTATTTTAAATTAACATTATATCCATAGTACCTCTATATAACCTAAAATTGTAAATATGGTCAACAAAAGTTTGACAGTGAGACGCATTATTACTTTTCTTGTTTGACAGAAAAAGCGCCTTCTAGTTTTTCTCGCTAACTTACCAGCTTCAGCGGCGAGTGGTGGCAGTACATTTCCATCCTTGAACCACCTGGAGACGGTGACGTGGTTCTTCACGATGGATGGCACAGTACAGGTCAGCAGGGCAGCTCCACCTGCCACGCCGTGGGAGGACTGCACGCGTACATCCCAGGACACGTCCATCACTGAAACAAAGCCATGTGTTTATTATTTGTGATAAGAGACAAAGAGCCATGTGCATCACCTGAAAGTAGCCATTCAGTCACATGTGGATACCCGTAACACCGGAAAAGTTAGAAGCGCGTAACCAGATTTGTTATATTTGCAAACATATATAGTATTCGGAAATATATAATGTATATCATCAATATACCTAATATCAAACTCAATCGCTGTTCAATGAATGTAAACGTCGATCAAAACGTTCGTAATAAAATTAAGGTATTTTAGTTAAAAAGTTAGATAGATAAATTTTACGTAGGTACAGATTTTACTGTTCGTTCATTGATTTTGTAATTATTGTGGTGTTTTGTAGCCGTTCAACCTAAGTTTGACCCCAAACGGGTTGAAATAAATAATTTGGGATAAATTACGCGACAAAAAGTGAGTAAGCCGAAAATATAATAATTAATTTGGAATATATCGGAACAACATGTTCGAAATACAAATCATGTTAATTGCCTCATTCGTAATGTTCATAGTTAAATGAATCCTAATAACGTTACCAAACGTATCAGTCAATTAATTTGGACTCAACCAATCGAAGTATAACCGGTATTTATGTCGATCATGACGCAACAACCACAAACCAGTGCGTTCACCTAATTATGTACTTGTCGATTATATGTATAATACGATATGTAATACATACTTAGTACTTATTAACTTATAATCATCGTGGACCGTGGAGTGAAGCATGTCATGCAGCGTCTATATGACGTCAGAATCACACACGAACTCTATCGGTATAATCCTCCGCTCGATAGCTCTGATAGATCAGTGTGTCACTCATTATCTGACCCTCTCCCCTCTTCACCCCCGCCTGCGTTTACCTCCCCCCTCCCCCGTAATGATGACATGACATCGAGTGACGTCATTAATTAAACGGGGCCCACGTCCAGCGGAATTGGGTTAGCAGTTACTGCATGCATCAATTATGTGAAGTTTGGACGCCCATTGTACTGTAGGCTTTGCTAGAACTTCGGTACCATTATTGTTTCAATAGTTCTAGGATTTCAAAGACATTCATGGTAGAATTTATTCTATACAGCCTACAATGATCAAATGATTAAATATTGTTTTATCCCCTTATGTAAAAGTTAGCCTGTTGTTTTATGAAATGTCAAATATATAAAAATACATACATTTACATCGGTAGTTGGCTGCTGACAAAGGTTCTGAGATAAAACGTTCCTGTCCCTGGGAATATATTTATCTGTTTGTAGAACAGGAATATTAGTCACGTATCAAAGGTTGGAAAGTTTTTCTCGTTGTTTTGGGAATAAATAAGACAGATGGCCGTTACCTGGTACCAGACATTGTACTCTTCGAGATAAATGATTCAAAACATGAACGATTTTACGAAAATTTATTTTGTTTAGCAACATTTTCCACTCAAATCATTAGTTGACAGTTGGTAGTTTCGCACGTGTTAACATTGGACTGGCAAATATTATTCTGTTTAATGCCTAATAGTTTCCAGTTAAACAATGAATAATTTCCTATGAAGTAAAATAATCGAGGGCTCATTATATTCTATTGAACCCTTAAGTAAGTGAAGAGCGTCGTTATAGATGTACTAAACGAGAATTAAATATAATATTTGAAAGGAAGTTTGGAAAATCTGTTACTCGGGGTAATCCGATTTTTCCACTGGTTCAATTTTAATCCAATTATTAAGTTGGAGCTCCGGGCTCTGACGCAGACTCTGTTTTGGTGTCTATTTTCTCATACAATGATTTATGTTCATAAATCTATTTTAGACGGTTGTCGTCAAATCTTTTGATGTGATTAACTAAAAGTTACACTTCTAAAAATAAAACTAATTACAATTATTTTAAATTCCCAATACTGAACTATTTTCTTTCTAGTTAATTTAATTCACGTCATTCACATTAGACTGTCATCTGGTGTCGTTGAGGTATTTGCTAATTATATCCAAGATCCTAGTATCACTGTCTGCCACTCACCCCACAATTAACTTACCACAATTGTCTTCTTACGAAACAGGTTGGAAATCATAAAATTAATTAAAACTCAAAATTGTAACCAGAGCTTGTAATATGTAAGCAAAGTGACAGCAATCAGGTAACATACTAGTGGAAGGGGTTTATAGGAATTACCCCTCTTCAGATGAAAAGGTCGCATGAGGTGTGACAGCGAATTACACGCTATAACGACCCGTATATTATATGTAGTAGGTATTATTATACGATGTTGTTGGTTTATTGTCGCTGTATGTGGTAGAGTAAACTATACTGGTGTGATTATAAAGTTGGGTACAGGGTTAAGTAAGGAAAGTTGTGTACTTCATCTCTGTAAGCGTCACTATCATGTAAAACACAATTTAGTAAAAGAAAATCAATTGGTGAGCTGCCACAAACCAAGAATACGTCACATGGAGCCTCGTCTCGGGGCACACGATCCATCACCCTGCACCCGCCCAATTAAACCCGCATAAACAAAGCAGTCAGTCAAAAATAATAAGATGTCACCCCCCTCCCCCCGCGGGAGATCCGCCAGTAATGAAATCCGCGGCGAGTCCGCCTTGAATTATAAACATCCACCGGACTCTGATTTCCCTCGCCGCCGATGGTTCCAAACAAAATGTTGGTTAACTGAAGCATTAGTCTGTCAAGCAAATGAGTATGATACTGTATTGCGGAGCCAATTATCGCTGCGGTGGAACTTCGAGCTGTTTCGTTTTACGAGGTAGATCTCAGGGCGGCCATTACGCCCCGTATCTACACGCCGCCGGTGAAGATCCTATTCAAATTGTCTGCTCTGTATCAACCAGCTCTTCAAGCTTAATGACTGTCATATTTCTGTCTTGATCAGTTTCAGTTTTGACAATAATTTGTACGAACATGTTCAGTACGTTCTTGCTTAGCAGAACTGTAAATGTATGGGTATACATCGTACACATCACATACTTCTATATCCGGTACCTAAGTTTATTTTTTTGTTATATTACCATTTAGTTTACTATTAACATGATTACCACAATAATATTAAGCTCGTAAAACTGAGACAATATACTGCTCGCTATCTCTTTATCCCATTCCAATTAACGTGTTTACAAAGAGGCATGAACGAGTCACAGGTGCCTAGTTCATTTAGGATTAAAACTCAAATAGAACTCATTCCGTGTTAAACTAGATAGATAGTGGCAATATCTTGGGCGGACAAAGGAACAAGGCGCTTGCAGCTAACTAGCTCCATTATTAAGTACAAGCAAACACAACCCCACGACTTTAACAACGGAAATTGAACAATAGCTACATTTTTAGACCAAAAAAAGATTATATTTGTACTGATAACAATTTGGTCGGTAAAGTGAACAAGAATCCAGTAATCAATTGATTGGATTACAAATTGTGGAACGAAGTGTTAATCTTTTGCGAACCAAGTTTGAATAAACATCGAACTGCTGCCAGAAAAAAAGCGAACAGATTTGAAATTGGAATTTTCTCTAATCGGCTCTTTGCGATTTATTCTTACCGGATAAAAATTCAATACTTCATTTCCTGAATGGAGGCTTGGAAATCGGTTTCTTTAATTAATTTCTTTTTGTGCGACATCAAAGCCGTCTAGTTGTTTGTAAATTAAAAACGTGTTTTCTGCCGTACTCTGAGGATTTCCTCCATAAACAGACTCGATTAATTTTTGTATAAGAAATAAATAGATTTTGTAAGAGCAGTTTTCTCCTTGCAAAGGAACAGCGGCTTTTTTGATTATTCATAATATTTATTGGGTTCAGTTTCGTGAAACAATGGGCTGAAAGGAAATTGAATTTGTTGTTGGCGTGAGACTGTAGCGGTATAGCTGCTGAGCTGTAGGAGTTAGTGATCGTGTTTTATTTCAAGACGTATTATAATGCCGACACTTGACGAGCTCTAGTACACTGATGTATTACTGTTATTAGTAAGGTGAGGCTTGTTACGTATGCTACATTCTTACAATATTCTCCAATAAGGCGTTTTTATTACGCTCGTATAGCAGGTTGGCTGATATCGCTGTATCTCCAGGCGTTGTGTCAATAATCTGATGTGTTTGTAGCGAGCACAGCCTTGCTTCCCCCTCACTTAGCGAAGTACTCCATTACGATATAGAGGCATTAAGGATTCTAAAGATAAAAGTTATAGATATATTAGAAAACGTTTAGCCATGTCAGTCAATGTATAAATAAGTGTTGGCGTTAACAGTAACTTAACAAAACTTGAACAATTTGCTCTTTTAGCTAATAATAAGAAATCTTCTCTAACAAGATTTAATTAAGGTTTGAAAATAATTGTCAAATATAATTTATTTTATGTTCTAGAAAGAATATTGGCTACTGAAGGTATCTGTATACCATTGAACAAATTTTAATATCGACACTGTAACCTGTGTGCTCAACGGCTGTTGACCCGAAGATCATATTTTTACGACACACCTTCGCGGAGGTTGCATACTAATACTTTAATCAAGACTACAATAAGGCGGTGTCCACAGTGCTACAGCTCACCTCGACTACTTGGTCAGGCAAACATCGTTATGTATGTAAAGCGAGCAGCAATAAGGAACATCTGGCGGACATTACCGCGGACCGTCGACTTTCCGACTAATTAACTTTCGTCGAGGAAATGTTACAAAAACTCCACTTAACATTCTAATCACATTTTTTTCACTGAGGAATAAATTTTGTTAAAGTTCAATAGGAAGTTGTAATGTGCGGTCACTGAATTAACACTGTTTTACAGATATTTTTTACTTCACAATGGCTGAGTAATGGCAGGCTCGGGATTTTATTATTTCTTACAAAGCGCTCTGTAGCGGAGATGATTTCTTATAAAAATTTCAATTTGAAACTTGATTACTATTTATTTTTGTCGTGCAGGTTCATAGAAGTACGTCAAATCACAGATTCGTCAAATCAAATCAAATCAAATCATTTATTTGCTAATATGGGTAAATTAAGTTGTTAGCAGATAAGTAGATACAGTTCCGACCATATTACGCGTTGAGGCATGCAAATTACAAAATTTACAAAAATTACAGTTTTACAATGTTATTTGGAAAAAAATCAAGTACCTTCAAAATTCAAACTTTCAACACAATTATTGTAATTTATGTGAATTCAAAATATAATTTCACCAATTTAATTAAAATTTAATGTCAATAAATGTATTTGTCAAATAAAATGTCATGAATTATATAAAATAAAATTTCATATAAAGGACAATGTCTAAAAATGTGTCGGATTCCACACCGATTGGTTTACATATCCTATCAAATGCATGCAAAACTTACAAGATATAGAGATTTACTTAATAAAAAAATAGTGATATTTTACATCAACTTGTCCTGCAAATACTCGTTGACAGTGTAATATGCTTTTGGCACTAATAGGGCTTTGATTTTTTTTTTAAATATATTTATATCTGAAATCTCCAGTACAGACTTGGGTAGGTGATTATAGACACGTGGCGCCATGCGGAAAATACTTTTATTAAGTAATGCTGTTTTAGTGCCTGGAAAATATATATTAGATTGATATCTATTACTATTAAATTTGTTAAAGCATTGCAGGTTTTTTTTGACAAATAGTGCAACTTCTAATATATAAATGCACGGTACGGTCAGTATATTTAGTTTTATAAAATAGGGTCTGCAACTATCTGTTTGCTTTATATTAGCTATAGCTCGGACACATTTTTTTTGCGCTCTAAATACAGCGTCTTTGTTAGTGGAGTTACCCCAAAAAATAACACAATACCTTAAGATAGGTGCAACATAGCCATAATAAGCCGTAAGAAGAGTTGAACTACTAACCGTCTTTCTCAGCATATAGAGTGCATATGAGTATGTATTTACTCTTGTGCAAAGTGAGTCAATGTGCTGTTTAAAGTTTAGAGTGTTGTCAATATTCAGTTCTAAAAATCGCGTAGCGTCCACTTCTTGAACCGAATCACTTTGGTAATTAATATTCATATTGGCTATTTTATTCGATCTATTTCTAAATGTCATTAAATTAGTTTTGCTGAGATTAATACATAAATTATTTGATGTCAACCAGTTTATTATATTTCCGAGAGTCATGTTTATCTCTGTCTCCATATCAATTTTATCATTTTCGGTAAAAAGTATTGTGCTATCATCTGCAAATAGGACAGTTTTGTATTTTGAATATTTTGGAAGGTCGTTTATGTATACGATAAATAGAAGTGGGCCCACCACTGTTCCTTGTGGAATGCGCGACCTGACTGTTCTGCATGAGGATGAGTGGTTGACTACCTTTTTAGTTATAGGACATATCTATCATTGCTTAAATAAGATCTAATCAAATCATGTATATTTCTCCTCACTCCATAGGCGTATAACTTGTCCAACAATATACTGTGATCTACATAATCAAAAGCTTTTGTGAGATCCATAAATAACGCACACGCCTGTTTACCTTTATCCATGTCAGTTAATATAGTATAAAGAAAATTGAATACCGCCATGTCAATCGTTTTGTTTTTTCGGAACCCCACTTGTTCATCACAAAACAATTTTTTAGACTCAAAGTAATTATAGATACTGTCGTGGATTACCTTCTCAAAAATCTTTGATATGACTGGTACAAGCGCTATTGGACGGTAGCAGACGTCTAACTGATAATTATAGCACTTCTTTTCTTTATACGAAGGAGTTGGTAACTCTCACTATCTACCAATGCTACATAGTGCCTCACTCGCTGGAAACCAGGCCAGTCTCATTAAATCCTTACTGCCATACAATCACGAAATGACTTTTCATCCCCCGCGCTATATACCTGTGTCTATATGTATGTACGTGCCTACGTCAGGCCACATCGGCCCTAAGCCCTTACGTGACAGTTGCTTAGTGCGCGCCACCCTTCAGCCCATGGAACAAAAGCCCTTTTTACTCAACAACTCGAGGGCCATTAATTCCACTCTCGGGAGAAGGACTTTTGGAAAACGCTCAACTTCATTTGTTTAGTCTCCGTTATAAAGCGGGATTATGTTTTGTGTAATTTCAATAAACTCCCCAACTCAAAGCGCTTTGATTTACTATACACAGCATTTATTATTCACGGATATAATTTGCTAGTGCCAATAAAATTGTTCTCCAACACAAGTTAAGTATTCGTCATTACGTTTCTCACAAAGACGTTAATAAATTTCTATTTAAATATTTCGTTGGTTTCGCCTCGGTGTGCGAGCATTTTCTAATTAGGTTATACATTGTTTGAGGATTTCAGTAATTCATTAAACCAATGAAGAACTTCAGTCGAAATTAAGATTTTGAAGATTGATCTATTGTTGAGCTACTAGCTGAATGCTTCGATCCCATCATATAGTAGTAGTAGGAACCCGCATTTGTTCTGTGACACGCGACAAAACAGCGTTCAATCTCCGACGCGAGCTGTAAAACGGAGCTTACACGGTATCGCCATTGTGGCTCGCCATTGTTCGACTGCGCACAAAAAGAGCCGTCAAGTGGTCGTTGAGATACAGTGAGTGGCAAATCGGCTGATACAAGAGCGGCCGATAAGTGTTGCGAGAATGCTGACGTCGGAGATTGTCGCACCGGCCTTTGTAGGGGGCGCCACTGATATTCCCCACGCTGGAGACTGTATGTTGTACCATCTGATATTTGGATGATCACCTTTATCTTATTTTTTTTCCCTTTTGTATCTTATTTTAGATTTTGATTTTGGTTGTGAAACTATCTTTTGCC
This sequence comes from Spodoptera picta, assembly GCA_038387885.1. Lineage (NCBI taxonomy): Eukaryota > Metazoa > Arthropoda > Insecta > Lepidoptera > Noctuidae > Spodoptera > Spodoptera picta. The sequence goes on from JAZHFQ010000329.1 coordinate 1,761,887, forward strand.
CTCTTCTACGAGCATCTACTCATCTCGATTTTCTCGCAGTAATTTGTGGAAATCCTTTTCTATTTCGCTCCCACACTTTCCACAGAACCTACTTACAGCCAGCTTACGGCTTACGATGATAATGAAAAGATTTATGATAATAGTAATTGAATATAAACTGATAACTGTTGTTGCTACGTCGTGTAAGATATGAATGTATATACGATGTTCATTCTGTATTTGCAATAATTGTAGGTAATTATTCATAAGTTAGATTGAAGTTTTAAAGAAAAGGCAAAAAGTTTTACATTTTCTTCTTGAGTTGTTCTAAAATTATGATCTAACCGTTCAACAACGTAAGCCATAATATCCATCCCATCAACAAAAAAGCGTTCTCCGAACCCAAATCTCAATCCCGCCTAATTCCTATACCTTAACATCAAAAAAATCCCGGCGAAAATTGGACGTTCAAGCACCGTCCGTACTTCGCGGGCCTTATTCCATTAACGGACCTTTTTCGCGCCTTGCACAAAGCGGGGATATTGAGGGGCACAGACCTCAATCTTAGAGGTTTACGGCGGGCCTCCAGACCTCCTCCATAAAGAATTGTATTTGCATTCCGTAGCCTGAGAGATTGATCCCGACTTTAGCATGTCAATACTGGAGGTCAAGAGCTGTCATTTACAGGGGAATTAAAACCGTATTAGCTAGCCCTAAGGCCGGTATTACATTGAGAAGTGATGTAGGGCGCATTGGTAGATTACTCGCTGGCAGTTAGGTTAAAGAGGATAAATAAAACGCAGGAATCAATCGTTTTTCCGATCAACGACTTTTTGTAGCGAGTAATTTACACAGCGCTAAACCAAATATATCATCCATCATGTCATACGATTTATATAATATGACTCTTTAAATATTATCACGTACGCTCGCTAGGTCACTGTACTACGTTTCAATAACGTAAGTAAACTTCTGGAACAAATAGTTCCACGTATCGTCATCTTTTAAACAAACTCTCAGTTGCCACGGTCAACAAACTCGACAACTTGGACAAAGTTCGTATGATTGCAGGAATCGTTCGGTAGTTCGCTGCGGAGCGGTCCCACAAGTCAGTTTTCCTTTCTCCTCGGCGACATCGTTTCAAATTCCTGTCACACTCGGTCCCTTTAGACGTTAGATTGAATATAAGCATACAAGTCACGTCGCTACGTGTTTTTCTACACGACAAAGAAAGGTCCTAACCGTTTAGTGCACGTAATCAAATATATAAATTGAAGGGTGCTGATTCGATAATACTTCGGGAATGGCGACGCGTTTTTATGGGAAATCTCATAGGACACTTGTATGGCGTGGTCGTTTGTAATAATAACAGGGTTTGTGTAAGGGTTGTCGGGTTCTATTTTGAAAGTGCTTTTATATTTCTCTTGTGAGTACAGTAAAACGAGAAAAGGCAAATATAACAACAATAAATACAACATTTTTTATTCAACATTCGTTGTTTAAAGAATCAAGCTGTTTACTTTAGCATCTTGTTCCTTGTACTTAAATATTACTTAAGAAAAATAAAAATATAAACAACCTCGATATAAACTGGTATAAATTCTATTTTACAGTCCATTGCTGTCTCGATCAGTAGCTACTATCGTTGAACTGTGTAACTTGAAATGTAATGCTGAACAACATGAAAATAAGCGCTTTATAGAGCACGTCCTGAATACTATTCCGAGTACGTGGAGAGTGGAACTTAAGCTGTTTGCTTCGAAATACTTTTATTAATATTTGTCCAACACTTGAACCAACGTTGTATAAATACTTGACTTGTCCCTTAACTTGATTCATGAAAATGAAACAGCCAAATTTTTTCGGAGGAACACAATTTCACGACGGTGGGCCTCTTAAACTTGCTTAAGTGCTTATTGGGAAAAAACGTCACCGAATAGAATAGGGAGTGACGTCACGGCTACATAAGGACACAGATTAAGTAAGGACTACGAACGAACGAAGCTATAAAGAAATAATTATTTATTTAAAACAAGGCGCTTTCGAAACAGTAACTTGGCGACTAAATTATTATTATGTCAAGAATATTCTGGTAACTTTTACGAGATTACTTACTATATAAATCTCGATAAATGTACCACAATTTTTCTAGTAGTTAGACCTACCAAAGCCTGTGGCTGACAGTAATGTGTTTACTAAGAATTAAGTAAAAAATAATGGCTGTAATAAAGCTTTTAATGGAAAATATTGGTGGTCTGGAGCAATATCGGTATCGTTTCCGTCAAATAATCTGTGTAAGATGAGATTGTGCGAAGTATTTCGTGGAGCGTGTGGCGTCGGATTACACGCGTCCCGTCCTGACAGGCGCACGGAGGCGCGGCGACGCGACACGACGCGTCACGCGTGACGCCAGATTAACTTCACCGAATCCCTTCAAGTATTCCCATTAACTGGACTCCGCACATTTCTGGTGTTGCCAGCTATTTCCCAATATCGGAAAGAGGTCAAAAGGTAATTTCGTAATTAGAAGCTTTGTAACTTTGGCAGTATTGGGATAACGTGTGAAAAGGTAAGTTTTTGTTTATTGTCGTTGTTTTAACGAACTACTGAGCAACGGGTCTCTAGTTAAATTATTGGGTTGTGTGAAGTATTGTTTGGACTTTTTGAGATTTTCGATCTCCATAGTAACCATAGTAAAACTTGCTAAATAGTGCCGGAACAATATTATTTTATGTCTAGAAAAAAGCTAAGATCACCTACTTGATTATTGAGGATTCTATAAGGTATACATATGATTCGTTTTCTTTTTTAACGCACATTTAAAATTGACAATTACAAATAACAATTGGAATGAGGGAAATATAAAACAAACAAAGCACTCTTGCCCATTGAATAAAAGAGAATTAATCGCATCGCATCGCGCGGCACACCGCACCCACAGCGCGACCTACATGTCTCTAAACGCACTGCACGAATTATTTGTTACAAATGGACCAGATATAGGAATCACAAAGTAAGTAAAAAAACATTAAATATGTATTCTTATCTCACTAATTGACCTCTTTGGTAAAGTCTAGATTGATTAGAAATCATAACGATTACAATTTCAATATTCAATTTTCGATAGTTCATAATAGTACAGGTACATACAAACAGACCAGTATGAATAACTGGCAACAAGTAAGTGTTGCGATTAATGTACTCGTCTCTGCCTACCCACGATATAAATACCCTGTATGTTACAATACAATATGTGTTCACATGACTCGTTGTTTCATTAAAGCGTCTCTGTGAAACCATCTTCCTCACCACACTGTTCTTAGAAAATTTTAATTACAATTCCACTGGGTCGCAACTCGTCGACCGCTTTTACATCAGTTAATTATTCATCGAAGTACTTTTGGTCAAAGACTCGAATTATATTAAAGGCAAATCAAGAGAATGGTATTACTATTTAGGTAATTCAAAATCCATACAATTGTTAATTTGAAATGAGATTATTGTCAGAACCGAAGGTTTAATTAATTCTTATTTTGTATTCTTCTCCTTGAAGCCTTCAGAAAGTTGACTAAGGGACCGTCAGATCGACTATTAATATTATTTCTATTTTTGTAGTTTGACCTTTAAAATTACCTCTTCGATATAATTGAAATAAATTGTTTCGACCTTGACTTTCATAACGTTTAGATTATTTGATATCAATTTACAAAGTTCCTTCGTTAGTACCTACATTTTTGAAATTATGAACCGAAGCATTGTTATAAATTGTATGATACCTCATTTATTTATTTATTTATTACATTGTCTGTTCATAAAGAGTCAGAATGTATTGTTACTCAATCTGAGTCTTTTTTTTTTCCTAACGAAACCGGGAACCTAACGGGTAACCGGGGCTCCGGCTCGACGTGCAGGAGAAGGAACGGGGTGGTTTTTAGTCAGTAAGAGTCTGACACTCCCTTCCGCCTCACCCAGGCGGGAGCAGTCATTCGATGATTTTCCCCCCTTAAAAAAAAAAAATACCCTGCCTGTACCTGTCCTGCCTGTAAATTTTATCAAAATCCGATCAGTAGCTTCAGCTCAGCACGACGGACAAACAAAGAAACGTTCACATTTATTATAGAGGTATTAGTGTGATTTCATTCTACGAAATAAACGGGTATTGAGAGGTTTTAAAAGTAGATTTAAAAGTAGATTGTTTTGGTTGTTAGTATATTACTTTCAAGTGTTTTTTTCTTATTCTCATCATCAGCTTATTACAATAGTAATGTGCTAATACTCTTTTATAGAATTTTCAACTATCTACTGTAAAGTATATACCTATAAAAACAATTGACGGATACGTGTGATTAGAAGTACTGGCATCTGTACGAATAGTATTTATAGTAGTAGTACATAATGGTACACGTGCCGCAGTCGCGTATGTCTGCGTTCGTGATCGCAAGCTCGCGGTACGTCGCGCAGCTGCGGTCTGCGGTCGACGCCGCGACGTCTGAACTAACCTCCACAGTTTGTTACAAACTGCTACTTACTATTATACAACATTAAGGCTCAGGTTAACATCCACTGTTATATTTTTAATACGACAGCTAAGTTAAATCACAAATAGGTGTGATTATTAATGGTTTTTGTGCTTAAAATGCTTTGTAGAAAGATTGACCAACAACTGTAGTTTCCTCATCTACATTGCATTGACTACTGAATCTTCACAAGTTTAGATAAATATAACACACACGTATGTATGTCTAGAATCTAGATAAGTTGTTAATACATAACGAATAACAATAAAGTGCTGTGGACTCACCGGCCTCGAGCCTCATGTCCCGCGAGAGTATGGTGCCGGCGGTGCTGGCGGCGCGGCAGCGGTAGACCGCGGCGTGCACGTCGCTGCGGTACTGCGCCGCTGAGAACGCGCCCAGCCACAGCGTGCCGTTCGACAGGGCGCTCCTGGAAGGAAACCACACCCTGTACTTGCAACGTACAAACTTGTACGAAGTTACTAAATATTAAAAGAAATTAAAATTGTTTCTAAAATGTGATATAGTATATTTAAATAACAGTTCTATCAATTTGTACCTACTCTACTTAATAGGAATTGACATAATCTACGCTTACGACGCTTGACGCTGTTATCTATACTAATATTATAAAGAGGAAAGATTTCTTTGTTTGTTTGTTTGTAATGAATAGGCTCCGAACCTACTGGACCGATTTCAAAAATTCTTTCACCTCTGGAAAGCAACATTATCCTCGAGTAACATAGGCTATATTATATTTAAAAATAATTAGGGATCTTTCCTAAAATTCCAATAATGTAACCCAAGGTGTAAAAAAATTACCTGAAAAATTCCTTACGTCGCGTGCGCTGCGAAAACTATTGATGATAGAACAAACTCATTTACTACGGACTTTGCAGAACTCATCATTATCTACAAAAAGTGTCGCGACAGCATGTCTAAATATTATAGTTATGTCACAGTGAGCTGTTTTTTATTCTAAAAATTTAATTTATTTGCCGCCGCTTGAAAAAGCTCTTTATTTGTACCTTGGTATTAATCCTTATCAAAATAAATTACCTTATATTCAAGAAGACGGCTTCAATACCTTTTAATTCAATTCGGACATTTCATTCGGAAGATATCACGAGTTTAAAAATGCAAGTATTAGAAAAAAGTCGCGTGGTTGCCGCTCACCGCGCTCAGCTAGCCAGCATGCGATGTAGGCTCCATGTAAGCGTCACTGGGGTACGGTGGGGGGGGGGCTGAGTCAATGTAATAAAATAACGTACCGGCTGGTCTACTAACTCATATACCGAGGATACCGATGATCCCAACTGATCTGCCAATCCCTTTTCAACGACTTCAGTTTCCGGTCAAATCATCTTTCGCGTTAACTATTAACAAGTCCCAAGGCCTTCGAATTATTAGGGATCGACCTACGAAAAGAATGTTTCACTCATGGCCAACTGTATGTTGGCCTATCACGTGTCGGAGTTCCTGAAAATCAATTTATTTTGCTGCCACAAAATAAAACTACTTCAAATATCGTTTACAGGGAAGCTCTGACTCACTAAAACTAATGGCTTTTGTTTTTTTGTAGATAATTATGATATATTTGTAAAAAAAATAAAATTAAAAAGAAACATTAATAAAAAATATGAATAAAAAATATTCATTAAAAAAAAATTCTAACTTCCTTTATAATTTTACTTTTTTCTTGAAACCCGGCGCAAAAAAGAAGGGTGTATGTGTGTGTGTGTATGTACCCGTGCGAAGCCGGGGCGGGCCGCTAATACAACAATAATAATTATAAGGACTTTATTAGGGGAGTTTTATTATGGTTTTTCAATACATTTCGAATATTCGGTCATATTTTCCTTAAGCATTGGCCCACGGAACTGGAACGAAAATAAATATAAACAAAGATCACCTGTTGCGATGTTTCCTCTAACTCAATATAAAAGTTCACGGCGAGCAGTGTGCGACGGGTAACTGTACCGTGTCTTCCTCTACGTTATTTATTGGCCATTGCTCAAGTGAACGAAATTCTATGCAAATACGTTGCATTTAATGTCGTGGTGGCCCGGAGGTTTAAGACGCCCACTTCTCATGCATGAGGGTGCGGGTTCGAAACCTACCAACGGCAAGTACCAATGTGACTTTTTCCGAGTTATATGTACATTCTAAGATTATTTAGACACCACTGACAAACGGTGAAGGAAAAACATCGTGAGGAAACCTGAACTTATAATTTCTAATTATAAGTTTGAAATCGCCAACCCGCATTGAGCAAGCGTGGTGATTAATGCTCTAACCTTCTCCGTGTGAGAAGAGGCTTTGCTCAGCTGTGGGCATTTATAGGCTGTTGATGATGATGATGACGTTGCATTTACACTTGTGTTAAATAATATCTCACTTAAAAGGTTCGGTCCATCATTTCCAAACAGTTCAATAATTAGTTTTCCAATGAATTTATGTTAACAACAACAATTAACTGGAACGGTAATGAGAATGTTGGCAATATTTGATTACAATACAATTACTTGTAAAACTGATTGTTGTTTGACATATAATTACAACACACAATTGTAAAATATGTAGATGTGCTGTTATGAATCCAATACTTTAGTCGGAGTGTCCACTTTAAAACCTCGCCGAACTTTGTAAACGTTATAGGCCAAATGTTATTTAAATGATATAAACACGTTTATTTTTAAAGGAACTTAATATATTAACATATAATTTTGCATTTAATATTACCTCTATATGAGCAATCATAGTAACAAATTTACGCCTCGTTAACTTAAAAGAAATTTTAAAAATCAGAATTTGCATTTGCAGTAAGAAGCAAATTTTATCAAAGGTGGTCCTTAGCGTCGCGTCGGCTACTTCACGAGCGTCGTCCATTATAAAAAATGTTCGTTCGAAAATGTTTTAAAAATATGAAAGCAAGTAATATCTACCATAGTTTGGATTGTTGCGAGAAGTTGAAGATATCCCAAGTTTGTTTGTATCACCACTCCCCCGAACAGTGGCGTAACTTGACCAACTTACTATTAGCAAGCACTCACTGCCAGCAGTTTGATATTCCTGAGCTATATTTTTAACTTTGTTGTAACTTATTATAAGGTAGTAGGATCTGTTTTAATCTGTTTTATGCAAATTAACAAAAGGCATTTCATACAATTGTATGAATTTCTGATAAGTTTGCATATCGTAGGTATTCCCTCTAGTAATAGTCAGTATAGGTAAGAGACTGCTCGATGCAAAGTACTGATATCCCCTCTATCCGGCTCAGATTCAGCTCCAACTCGAACCTTTAGAGAGCTTACGTATGAAAGTATATATTCCATACAAGTAAAGAAGTCTGCCAGTTTAGTTGAGCAAGATCTGGATCTGTCAAAACCTCAGAATCCTTCCTAAACCAATTGGAGAAACTATTTCGTTAAGCATTCACTAGTTGGAACGTTGTAAAGGCCGCATACAAAATTTATGGAAGATAAAAAAGGTTGTTACGTGAGTGGGTCACGAGGAGGTTTCTCGATCATGGATTTAACGGCTTCAATCGTCGACTTTTGAGGTCCACGCGAGAGTTACGAGAGACCTTATTTTAGGTAATAACTTGCGACCGGCTCAGCCCTTACTGTTAACTCACTGAGTTACGTTTTTGCTCATAAAAGTGGTGTCATCAATTTTTATACGTTTCCCGTTAAGCAGGGAGTTTATTGAGTCTCAGTTATCAAGGTGTACCCTTGCCTGATATTACATCTCATTTCAGCATGGCGCTGCGTATTTTTTGTGAATAACACTTTCTCAGGTAGATAAGACCGTTTGTTACATAAAGGTCGTGATCTACTTTTCTAGAACTTTAAAGAAATCAGATGATAAGAATGCATTATTCTCTCATATTAACGTAAAACAATATGACAGAAACTTACAATGAAAAATGTAATTGTTTCACCAATCATTAAAGTTGCAATAAACCATAAAAACAACCAACAAAATTACAAACGACAGCAGTTGAAATAGTTACTTGTAAAGCAGAGTAATCTTGTCAGTCATAATAAATTATTACGTAAAGTTTGTTATTAGTATTACAGATACATTCGTTGTTAAATAAAGATTTATTTACTTACCTAAACAATCTAAAATGTTCAGTTCAGTTGATCCAAACATGAAATCTAGCAACTAAAAGTCACGTTTACTATCACTACACTCAATATACAATTTAGTATGTATGTAACACATAAAATTCGATACTGTTAAATAAAATAGAAGTTCGATTTAATTATATTACAGTTCAGTTTTTATTGTTCGTCTAGAGGTATACTGTTATTAATGTAAGCCTATTTCGGACGTGTCATAGAATATTTATAATTAAACCAGCGCGGCGGGTCTTTTCAACGCTCACATTTATTTAAATTCAAAACGATTTTTCTGCGGCCTTCAAACGCCGCGCCAGCGCCCTCCTATTCATAGTGTCCAAACTTTCTATTGAATAATCTCTTTGAATACAAATGATAACTTGAAACAAAACACTCACTTCTGTGACTGTCCTCGTAATTAATCACCCAGATACTGTTCCTTTCCATTCCGATTCAATTCCTTGGTGTTTTTGAATAAGAAAATATTTTTAATAGAATCTGCGGGTTTGTGAATAAGATAAATGAGCCATGATTTTTGGTTTGGATAAAAAATGTCGGTGAATGTAAGAAAAATAACGTTTGAATGGAAGTCGGGTCGGACTGTGGTTCGCGCCCTTTATAACCGTCGCGTTTAAAACGATAGTGTACGTTATACTCACCCGGCTATAGATCTGCCGACAGATTTATTGCACCGCTTACATTTTTCGGCTTATGAAATTATTTGCCGGAGAAACATTTTCGTGTAGTTTTTAAAACGTATTCAATGTAATTTATTGAAAGTAATCCAAGTTGTAATTGTTAGAAGATTGTAGCGATGGTCTTATTAAAGTGTTTTTATTTTTGACGTAACTATAGACAACATTTTTATTTTAAAGCACTTTTAAAATTGACTAAGTTTTTATTAAATATTGATTGAAGTATTTGTTGTGCTTTTCAATCGAGTACACGTGAACAAATATTTTCTTAATGCTCTGATGAAGGTTCAACATTGGTTTACAATAAATAACTTAGTGCTAAACGATAAGAAAACGAAATGTATTAGATTTGTTCTGCCAAATGTTGGAAGTAAGGAATGTGACATATTATTAAACAGTCGGAAATTAGAATTTGTAAAAGAGACTACATTTCTGGGAATTACTGTAGATGACAAATTGCAATGGGGTCCTCATATTACATCTCTAGCGGGACGATTAAGCTCTGCAGCCTATGCTGTCTGGAAGATCCGACAGTTAACCGACATAGACACGGCAAGGCTAGTGTACTTCAGTTACTTCCACAGCATCATGTCGTATGGCATTTTGCTGTGGGGACACGCTGCGGACACTGAGACTATCTTTATCTTACAAAAACGCGCCGTCAGAGCTATCTACAATCTAGGTCGTCGCGAATCTCTCAGAGAAAAGTTTAAGAAGATCAACATTATGACCGTTCCATGTCAATTTATTTATGAAAACATTATGTATGTTAGGAAGAACGTACAGTTGTTTGGTAAAGTGTCTGACAGACACCACTATCAAACTAGACATAGGGATAGACTAAGTCAGCCGCTATTTAGATTGACAAAAGTACAAAAGTCCTTTATGGGATAATTGTTCATGAATAAATAAATGAAATGTGTTAAATGCTATAATAAAATTCCGGAGGAAATACAACATTTAAGGCATTGGCTGCCAATAAAAAACTGTTGAAGGCAAATCCTCCGCTAATGTCGGTCACCGGTGACTGCCATGGCGTTTAACGTGTTAAGTGAGTCAAAATTTAAATTATATGTTAAAAAAACGTTATGCGGAAAAGCATACTACAAAATTAATGATTACATAGAGGATAAAAATGCTTGGAGGCATGCTGGTCCGGCTCCACAGGATAGCTAAAAACATTGATGTTCCAATGAGTTCCAATCATGTCAAATACAGCCATTTTGTTCAAATGTACACACTGTAACACTTTATATAACTATTGTAAATGTGAGAGCCCTGTAACTACCTAAATTAAATTAGACTAGTAGAATGCATGTGTGTCAGCCTGGAGTTGTCATGCTCACTCAAAAGTCTCATTGGCAGTGGCACGGGCAGTGGATCGCTCGATTCCCTATAACATGGTCGAGTTGGGCGGTGCTGGCGTACGTGTCATGTTCGTGAACGGGCGCTGTCAAATGGGACTGGTCAGCTCCGGACTGTATTAAATTTGTTGTCCTCAAGGTTATTTTCTTTTTCCGTCTCCTTGACCAAATATTGGTATTACATTGTTCTCACATTATTGAACTCAACGGAAGAATGTACCCAAATGTATTGTGAACATGATTGAAAAAGAATAACCTATGGAGTTTCTTGCTCGTTCTTCTCCATAGGAAACTACACTTTGGAACGAGCAAATAGCTTCACTAGAGGACTGACCTACAGACTGACATTTTTTTCTTATTATTTAATATTTAAATATTTTGTTTTGACGTTCAAAAGTGCCTTAGTGGTCTAATTGAAATAAATGATTTTGACTTTGACTTTGACTTATATTCTTGACAAAGCTCTTGAATTACACGAGAGGCCTATAACAAGAGTCTCTATCAATCTCCCAAGTAAAGGTCGCGTGTACCAATAAGAGTGTAAGGTCACAATAAAATAATCATGGCGGTGTTTACGTGACTCACGCCGCATGAATATTGCATGGCAGCGAGATTGTGTCGCGAGCTCCCCGACTATATGTCTCGGTGATTTTTTTTTTAAGGGGGGACAATCATCGAATAACTGCTCCCGCCTGGGTGAGGCGGGAGGGAGTGTCGGACTCTTACTGACTAAAAACCACCCCGTTCCTTCTCCTGCACGTCGAGCCGGAGCCCCGGTTACCCTTTAGGTTCTCCGCGACTCCGAATCGGCATCGGCCGTATTGGGCCCCATCTGTGGTGGTCTGATGGCTCTTAGAGGCGCGCGCGGAACGCGACGCGCCGTACGCTCGGGTCTGTTTCTGGTCGGACAGGGAGCCACACATGCTCGCCGTCTGCAGGCCCGCGCTTACGGTGGCCGGAGATCGTCCCGCGATCCCCGACGCCCGGTGTGTCCTTCGCGATGGCTGCATGGGTTGCGAGGAGGCAGCGCTTCGCTGCCTCACGCGTCCCGCCTCCTCCTTAGCTAGCATGACTGCTTCGCAAAAGGAGGAGACGGCATCCCAGCCCCCTCGCTCCGCATCATAGCCTGCACTAGGCCCAGACGCGAGAGGTCGCCATCGCCGATCACTTTCCTGAGGGCACGGCGGTGCTCAGCCCACGCAGGGCATTCCGCTACAGTGTGTTCCACCGTGTCCTCAGGGATGTCTCGGTGATACCGTGTCATGAGTGATTGAAAGTAAACTTATGAATTAAAATAATAACATTTTGGATAATAGGATTAAAGAAGTTTTCAATCGCTATTAAAAATGTTGGAAATGTTTTTTATTGCTTCGTAAAATTTATTATTTTTTTCCATTGTGTTTTGTTTTTTTTTTTATCTTTATTTACATAAATATAAATAAATGTATTGGGGTTTTTACCCATTAAGGATATGCCAACCCCATCGTACCTTATTCTAAAGTGAGCACATGACTTAAATTAGTTTCACATTAAGTATTTATGTATATATCTATGTAGGTACTTTAATTACATTAATTGAACACGTTAAGTAAATAACTACTGATTACTCTTGGACAATTTTTATCAGTGTGTACAATCGTTTAGCCGCTTTTGAAGTTGGCTGTGCAAGTATACTTTGTATCAGACCTACATCCAGTCTATTAGGTTTAAATTCTTGTAAAAACAAATTGCGTTCATTCCTGTTTCGGACACATTCCATCAGCAAATGTTGTATATCTTCTATTGTGTTTTGTTAAAATATAACAAACACACACAGTATGTCAATAAAAACGGCATTTTTTTTATTTTATCATATATGTTGCTAAAAATATATTCGAAATATAGTCACAAAGCAGAATAAAATATTTTGACATATCTGCCATTTCTGTGAATGAAGGTCGCGTAGAGCGATGATGCTGCGACTTTTTATGTGACTCGTAATGTTCGTGTGACGAAACGTGTGCGGTTTGTATCACGCACCGCGCGGCGCCGGCCGCAGCACGCGGCGGGACCGTGTTTGTTCATTTGTGTTATTTGCTGATACTTTGTCTCTTCATAACATTGTTTGTATCTCATTAATATAACAACTTGTAACATTTTGTATGTTCAGCTGTTCCCTACATTATTAATAGAGGTATAATTGTTATTACTAGAAAGTCCATAATTACGTATTGTAAACTCATAGTACAGCGATGTGTAAATAGGATTACGTGGAAGGTATTGCGGTTTAGCATTTAAATACGTTCTGCTAATGATGAACATGTTCAGCCAGTAACAATGTCGTAACACGTGGCAACGGATGCGGCAACTGTCTTAAGGGGCAGTTCTTCCATACATCACTAAGTCAGCATTAGAGTTTCAGATATACATATGTATATCGTTTCATCTGTACTAAAGAGTATCATAACATAACATCACGCCTTTTATCCCTGAAGGGGTTAGGCAGAGGTGCAGGTAATGTAACACCCACTTTTCACTATTTATGTTATGAGTCCCATGTAATAGGGGGTGAGCCTATTGCCATATACCGGGCACAATTCCAGACTCATCGATCGAATCGAACCCGAGACCCTTTGCCCGGAAGTCGCACTTTCGACCACTCGGCCAACGAGGCAGTCAGGATATCTACTTCATTTTACATTAGACCATCTTATGTGACTTAAATGGTATCTATTGACTTGTTTAACGGACGGTTAACTGTGTTTTTTTTGATATTTCAAATTACTCTTTATGTTTAGTTAATTAATGTTAATCATTGAACGAATTAGTAAATTAAACTGTACCAGCTAGAACGTACAACTGCTACTTAACATTAGACACTTCCCAATTAGCGCGCGTCAAAGTAACCGAGAGTTACTGTCACTAACGGAGGACTCCGGAGGCTTTGATAAACATACTGACTAGCAACCTCAAGCCGTGAGCTTTGCAAATAATTTACATACAACATCCACTGGCATATAAGCAACGTTTAAACTGTTCTGTTAATTTCGAAAACATCTCATGTCACTTTGCCATCTGTGGGTTTCTGAAATACTTGAATAACCGTAATTTTTCAAATTATTGTCATCTCGCTCTCTACGTGCTACGAGAATTGCTACGCCGTAGCTGACTACGCAAATTCGTAGCCGTGTGCTACGAAATAATACTACTTCTTGCAACGTGTGATTTTTTTATTTGTTACTTTTATTTTTGTACATCGAAGGGATATGTACACAAAACACCGCTAATTAGTTTGCAGCGCTACACATCGACACTACTGTCATTTACACAGCGTGCATATGTGGGTAATTTCATATTACTGTGTATAAAAATATTCGTCCACCACATTCACATTGGTATTTTCATTCTTGTGTCGGTATATGTATTTTTATAATTTAATGCATGGGTAAGGTTAAAACTATTTACAATCATTGATATGACCCGACATTTTCACTGTCATTATCGTAGTGCTCGTGGTCGATTGGTTAATGAGCACGCTTTTATCGTCTTTCAAGGATCAATGATGATGTGGGTTCTATTCCAGCTAAAAGTTTTTTTTATTTTACCTTGTTGTTTTTCTTATTTTTTTTTTGTTTTTTGATATATTATATCAGGTTATAAAAGAAGCAAATGAGTCGGTAAATAAAACAATACAAATTTTTAATACAATTAATTTATTTATTATACAAATATGTGGTTTTATATTCAATATTTATATCTAATAATTAATTATATACCACATGTTAAGTTTAAAGTTCTTTAAATCATTGTACAAGCCATTTTCATTATATTTTGTTTGTTTGCATTTTTAACTGTCGAGTGCATGGCAATGGTATAATTACTGTAGGTCAAGGATGTCTTATTAAAGGAGACACATTTACCATACAAGCCTACCATGATTATCACAACAAAATTTTCCTGCAACCGCTGATTGACATACCAACAACACAGCCTATGTCGGCCTTGAATAGTATTTTGAATTCTTCATTTCTTCAAAATCCTATAGAAATGAGGACAGAAAATCACAATGAACTTTACAACTCTATAAAGCGGCAAATAGAAGAATTGAAACATCAAAACCTGCAAGGAATTGACGGTATAAATGGTACCTCGCATTATACAGTTATCTACTCAATTTTGGTTCCGCTGGTCCTATTTGTCATGGCATATGCTATATTGAGATTCGGAAGGAAGTGGTGGACAACAAGACCAATACGCACGCCACAGCAGCAACATCTGGCAGCCCAGGGAGCTGGATCGTCAATTGTGACAACCAGTCGGAGTCAAGACAGTGTAGTGAGTGATACAGTGAATGAAAGTGGTGTGAGTGCGCGACACACCGCTAAGTCAATCTCTCGCGAAATTAGTGGTTCAAGACTCAGTGTACATAGGGCTACGTCCCCAATTATGAACAAGACAATTAAATTTGATAATTTACCTGAACCTTAATCGTAGTTGGCTGAATTTTTAACTAATCTATTTTTGTATTTTTTCTTTTTTTTTTGGCGGTACTTCGTTCTTGGCAATATGTACAAGCCATTTTCATTATATTTTGTTTGTTTGCATTTTTAACTGTCGAGTGTTATTGCCAAATCGGCCTAATTAATATTATGTACATTTTATTCATTTACAAGCGCATGTTGGACAGTGCATTAAAAGCATTCAACCTGTATTGACGTATACTTTATTTGACAAAACTCTCTCTAATTAATCTTCCCGTGACATTCTATTGACATTCCTCTTGTGTGAGCTATTGCAGGCTCGCACAATCATAATTAATAGATATGACAATAAACCTCAAAAGTAGTCGAATCGGGAAGTATCATGCGGTAATGCGATGGCGGCAACATTTTTTATTAAGTAAATAAACAAATACAACATTTTTGTTTTGTAATTTAATAAAACATTAAGACATTAAAACATTAAGTTATAAACAAGTAAAACATGTAAAAAATTACATTGAAATTTCAACATGTTATTTCTTGAAATGGGCGACTTTTTGTCATTGGAATCTTCCATTAATTATCTATTTTACGACCGTTGTTATAAGGTTCAATAATCAGTGGGCTGTATGTTAGTAAAAAAGAATGTGACGAATGCTATTGAACGATTTTAACATTCATGACCTTTAGAATCAGGGAAACTTTAAATTAGTTAAAGATGGGCGTAAATATAATATGTCAATCAAGCTCGAAATCAGTTAAATAAATTTGTTAATGAAAAATTAAAGTGAAGTGAATCAACATGTTGAATAGAAAGAAATTATGACAATTTCTAACCACAACACAATAACATCACTTCACCGTATGCTCTAGACAGCATTTTAATATTCCTAAAAAATATAAACATTATTATAAGTTAATTTAAATAAAGGCTACACTACGTTTTGTAAAATATTCAAGTTATCATGACTGTTACTGAGACCAGATATTTCCACGAGCTCACCGGGACCCATAAAAGACATCCAACCCCAATACCCGACAGTAATACGGCCACTGGTCCTACAAGGCAGAAGGTTGCAATTCGTATACCTTTCTCCATCTTTTCTCCACAATATTTTACGCCCATCCTTATCCGACTTGAAAGTCTTTTCGTCACTAAATATAACCACACTGTTCGCCCAATCAAAATTAATAAAGTCCGTAGCAAATTCTAATCGCTTTTGCTGGTGCACCACAGATAACAATATTTTCTTCGCTGGCTTTCTGCACCTTAAACCAGCAGAATGCAGGTGTCTCCGTACAGTTTGTATTGAAACATTCAGTGCTGTCACTGTAGTGTGTGTTGGCAGGAACGGATCAGCCTTGCGCCTGACTACGATGTCGTTGTGCCGAGCCGATGAATTTGCCTTTGGTTTAGGCCCACGTCGACGATGTTCAACGTCACCGATCTCCTATGTTGATACCAAAAAAATAAGTATTTAAAATATTAGGAAATACTTTACAGGAATTAAAGTTACTTAAAAATAATAATAAATATAATTAATATCTATAAGTAACTTTAAATTATAAACACAATGTTAGAATAATAATTTATAATCAAGTAGTGGGGTAAGGAATAAAAATCCCTATCCAGATATGTTTTAAAGAAACACTCCTAACAAAAACAAGTCAAGTTACAATACAATTAATAATACATTATTAATATATCTTTATAATATTGAACTTCATAATAAGTTGCAATAATTTTTTTATTCTAGTGCAAAAATTGATAGGTGTGTCGAGTTACAAAATGGAATAAATATTATTTAGAATATCAACTTAGTATCTTATTTACTAGTGTCGTGGTGGCCTGGAGGTTTAAGACGCTCGCTTCTCATGCATGAGGGTGCGGGTTCGAAACCTACCAACGGCAAGTACCAATGTGACTTTTTCCGAGTTATATGTACTTTCTAAGATTATTTAGACACCACTGACATACGGTGAAGGAAAAACATCGTGAGGAAACCTGGACTTATAATTTCTAATTATAAGTTTGAAATCGCCAACCCGCATTAAGCAAGCGTGGTGATTAACGCTCTAACCTTCTCCGTGTGAGAAGAGGCTTTGCTCAGCAGTGGGCATTTATAGGCTGTTGATGATGATGATCTTATTTACTCACTGATATCATTAAACGCCTTGCAATTTCAGTTATTGGTATGTTTTGCTCATGCAAAACAATGATTTCAGCCTTTTTAAATGTTGATAGGTGTTGGAACATCTTGTAAAAATAAAAATAACTTTGCACTCGAATATGAGTAGTTGTTGTAGCAATAAACTATGAAATCCTCATACATTGACAAGTAAGAACGCAATTATTTTGTAAGTCGGGTGATTTGAAAAACTTGTTTTATATAGTCGGCAGTTTCTTCATAAGCGGGTAAAATAAAATACCATGGTCGCCACAAACATTACAAATATACTCAGGTATCGAACCATTAAGAAAGCATAGTTAATTACTTTTTTACTGTTTTTTATCTTATTTAAGTTGGTTGAAATGCATGAAGCAAATGAGATTATACTAAATAATAAATAACTAGAACTAAATATAAATAAAAAATATTATAGGTATAAATAAATCTAAAGTATTTACTATTAAAATTAACATCAGATTTAGAAAAATTGGATAAGAAAAAAAAAAGATTTAATTGTTTCAAATTTCAAATATTTGATAAATTAATACTAAAACAATATGTGAATGCCGGAATCGATCCGGCGGCACTTTACTTGACAACTGGAGGCCATAACCATTGCGCCAAGCGCGCTGTAGATGACATTATCGAAATATTGTACCTCTATATCATTCAGAAACATAAAAATACGATGAGAAAACACTATATTTATATGGGTATTGTATTTTTTTTTTTAAGTGGGGAAAATCATCGAATGACTTCTACCGCCTGGGTGAGGCGGGAGGGAGTGTCAGACTCTTACTGACTAAAAACCACCCCGTTCCTTCTCCTGCACGTCGAGCCGGAGCCCCGGTTACCCGTTAGGTTCTCCGCGACATGGGTATTGTATAGCTCGATCGTTCATTATTTGATTTCGATTTATTCAAAGTTTTTTAGAGTATTTTTATCTTTACCCTCGTTTTCATTTAAACTTATTTACTAAACTGCCTCGTTGGCCGAGTGGTCGCAAGTGCGACTGCCGGGCAAGGGGTCTCGGGTTCGATTCCCGGGTCGGGCAAAATATTACTGGGTTTTTAAAAATCTCAGTAGTAGCACGGAGTTTGGAAATGTGCCCGGTATATGGCAATAGGCTCACTACCCTGGCCCTATTACATGGGACTTATAACATAAATAGTGAAAAGTGGGTGTTACATTGTACAGTGGCATTAAGTGCCGAAATGTGCACCTCTGCCTACCCCTTCGGTGATAAAATGGCATGATGTTATGTTATGTTATTTACTAAATTATTACGTATACCGTCACAAAAATGATATTTAAATACGAAGATGTGTGTGATAGACGAATGTTTCTATACATATCTATTAATATGAAATTACCCACACATGTATATTGTGTAAATGATAGTAGTGTCGATGTGTGCTGCGAACTAACTAGCGGTGTTTTGTGTACATATATACAGACTTTCGTTAATGAGAATGTCCCTTTATAAATGAAAGTAAACGGTGGACCACTTTGTATAATTAATGTACGAACAGCTCATAAGAAGGAGCAGCTCATTTGTCAAGAGCTCGTAACAGTACTAGTGTTTACCAACCTCCATACATACCTAAACTGTGTTCCTAATACATTTGCAAGTGTAATTCTGTTCAGAAAGGGAAATAAAATCTGATGTACATCCTAATCGTATGTTGGTAATATATGAATTATTCAGGACGGAATAATGAATACCGTTGGGGTACGACTGTGCGAAGTTTGGCTTACAACGGAATTAAGAGCTTAGACGGCCGGTATTAGGCCCGTTCTTTAGTTTTCTATTGAGCTATAGATCCTCTCAAACCTAAATGACTCCGTCGACCGATTTATATATTAATCTAAAATTATTTCGGTGTAATATTTAATATCAATTTAATACTGTGTTTCAGCAACTATTAAAATAGGTACTTACGTTATCAGACACGGAATACATACGTGTTTGAGATAAATAAAATCTATCGTTAAGACCTTACTTGTAGACCCACGTATAACATATACAAATATAATTCTAGATCCTTTGCTTACTAAGATAAGGCGCAGGCTACGAGCTGAGCCTCAGGCGTATGTCAGCGTCTCATAGGCATGTCATCACAGTGAGTGGTGGTGAGCGGGTCACTGTAGCGTGTGCGCATTCATTATAATACATGAATAATATGTCTTAAGTAATTTTAAAATTCACGAATGCTTTTAAAATCATACTTAGAAACACATGCTAATTAATATTTTATTATTTAACTGGTCGACCATACACCTCTATACCTCTACACATTATCAGGTTGTCACTCATTATCTCGTACATATGTATTTAATCCTTTACATAGAAAGTCAAACAAAAGCCTTGTATTCAAATAGTCCCGAAAGTTGTTAATGCGCCGTGACGACTATACCCGCACGAATTCATCAACTATATCAATCGGTGTAACGGGGGCAGAGTAAGGGCAAAGTGCGGGCAGAGTGTAGGCAGAGCGAGGGCAGGGCTCGGGCAGAGGGCAATCTTCACTAGCCCGCAGAGCGCCGGCAAATATTTGGCGGAACTTGTGCAAAGCGTGTTTGTTATAGGAAGGGAAGTTTAATGGCGATAGATTGCTTGTGTGTGGTTTGGGATCATACAATGTATCTAATGGGAAGATTACGAAGTTTTACTTATTTTTTCTTTGAGTATATCCAACAGTTAAAAATATAAATAGAATAACTCAACAAAATTTTTCTTAAATCAAATTATTGTTGACATTCTCTGTTAATGAATCTGAAATTGTGACGACGACTCTTTTAAAATATCTTACAGTAAAAAGAAATAGTGCTGGTGGTAAGAAAAGTTTCTCAAGTATCTACTTCTTTATTTCATTACAACTAATGAAAAGTAACAACACACCGTTAAAGTTTGTATTAACTCCAGTTTTAACTCTGTTTTATGAGTACTAAAACGAATTTTATTGCTTATTAAGTAAAATACAAAGTTGAAAAGAATTCGTGTTAATTTCTAAAGTACACATTGTGTTGAACAATGTAAAGTACTAGTTCAACTACAAGCATAAACGTAATAATGTAAATAGTTTTAATTTACTTGCAACATAATGTTGCAAGTAAAGTGGATACAAGGTACATTGTCTCTGTTTATTCAAATGGTCTCGTATCACTTGGGCCAACCCTTAACAGGTTCGATACCTATAATGTAGTGCGTAGGGCACACTGAGGAGGCCAGTTTTACGAGCGAACCCAAAGGGCCGATTGTTTGCTCGACAAACGCGCTCGAAACAATTATATGTAAAGGCAACATTATTAATCTTAGCTTTAGTTTATCGAGTGTGTACCCTGCCTGTAATGTCGCGACTTTGACGATAATGCTCGGATTATTGTAGACCTTCAAGGTTCTTGAATGTTATGATAATATGTTAAGTTGATCCTAACGTACACTGGGTTACACTGTAGTCAGGGAGCCATGGCATTATTCCAAGGGTATGTAATTAAACAATGAAGCGTTGTTGTTGTTGTTCTAATGTTATCTTAATCCGAATTGTTTGCTTATTAAACTGTCAAATACCAAGCGGTCACCGGTGACCGCAACCTATTGTTCTATAATTGTGTCTGCAAAACCGGTACTCGACGAGTTAAATTTAATTATTATTATTAGTTTATTCTAGAAGTTTCAAATCTAATTATGGACATAAAATACAACATACTTGTATGTTTGATTGAATTTAAGTATCTATTATGAAATGAAATAATGATTAAACTCTGATTGTTGTGCTAGTATTTCGTCTATTAAATTTAAAGCCAGCTCTGAAATACAATTACATTTAGCATAAAAATAAATAAGAACCATCATTAAAATGGGTAAGTTTTTACAGGTACCTATATTTCATACAAATTCGGATCCAGTAATCATTAACATAAAAGAAAAAAGAGAATACTTTTTGAATCCGAACAATTTGGCAGCGGACAAAAGAATTTCGATGTTGAAATGAAGGGCTCATACCGCAAGACATTATTTTTAACAAACCTGAATCTGGCCCCGAACACTCCGTCCTCTTCATAGCAATCAACCCACGCACACACACACACACAGCACATAACAACACCTACCAACAATGACACACACACATATACCACGATGTTGCTAATTCTGTGTTACATGTGATTAGGATTGAACATGTGTGCGTAAGTCTTGCAATGTATCAATGTGTGTATCACTCGGTGTAAGGATTTAATTTCACATGAAACACTACAAAGTGTGTGCGATTCAAAAATGTTGTTTGTGTGCGTGTGTTCTTTAGCTCACAAGTAAGTACGGCGTGAGACACGGGCACAGGGCGGTTTATCCTTCGATACCTTTTGTCCGCACAATTTTCCGTCGGAATCCCTCGGGTACACCGACCATTACGTACCAGGATAACGGCTGAGAACACTTTGAATATACTTTACACACAGAAACGTAATGAACAGCAACCGTCTGTCATAAAAAAAGATTAGTTTGAACGTGTTTAGCTAATTTTAATGGAGAAATATCTTTTGTTGATAGAACAATGTTTCGAGATTACGTGACAATGTTCGCACGGAAGTAGCGAGATAAGAAAAAGTAAAAGAATTTCAAGTCAAGTTTGGCGGAGAACATTGTTGAGATTATTTCAACTGGAGCTCTTTCATTATAAATACAAACTTAGATCTTGATATCAACTTTTATAATTGTTGTGGGAAAAATAACTAAACACAACAAGATGGAGAAGGGAGACGGTACTGCGCGTCTACTTATTATCTACCGAGTTTTTTTAACTAGTATATTAAAAAATATTTAATGAAAAAATAAAACAATGCTATTTGGAGTAAATTTTATTGAACTCAACTGTATATTTTATCCACATATATGCAAACAACTCCAAACAAACAGCGAATACAAATAAAAAATTTAAAGTCAATAAACAAACATTGAAGAACTTCCTCCCACAATAATAATGTATCGACTCACAATAGCTTTTCAACTAACACATAAAATACAAAATTGTACCGAGGAATAAAACCAAAGAGGAAATCTTTTTATTACGCTCTCGTAGAAGTTGTTCAGTTTTACAGCTCTTCACTGGCGATTTTCAATTACTATGCTGTGGTGGTGCGGACTACATAACATTGCTGAACAAATCGCATTTACATAATAATCGACATTGTCGCTGTTCCCAACTATACAACGAACTGAAGGAACTATTCATGTCACTTTGTACCTCTTTCAAGATTGTAGTATGATCTGGTTGTGCTATGAATGAGTTGTAACTTGTAAGTATGTTAATTTAATACTAGCTTTTCGCTGCGACTTTGTTCATTTGTACTTAAAAAGATTCGATTTCAAATAGTAAATGGATATTGAAGCACTGAAAATTAAGTTTCGAATTGTGGATATAATTTTCAAATAGGTCAATTAGTTTTACAACCTAGTTCACAATTCAGTGCAAACAAACGACCGAATTTTTTATAATGTTAGTGTTCCTACATAGAAAAAATATTTAAAATTCATATTATCTGCTACATCTGTATAAAGATCTCTGATGAAAACAGATTCCGAGTATTGTTATTGATGATATCCAGTATCACCATCCCCTGCCTGACCCTAATTTATTTGGGGTCGCCGCAGTCCGCGCCTTTTTGTACATCTTTATACACAGTTACATCAATGTCCATTGCATATTCGACCGTCTTTTTATTTTTTGGGATGATTAAAAATGAGATCGACTTTTGTGTAATTTTGTTAAATAAATACTCTTTGCTTAACTTTAGTAGATATATTTATTTAGAGGTATATTTTATTTAGTAGTGAGTAACAACCAGTCTTATACGAATACAGAAAGTACCTACTAGTAAACTTATTTTGCGTCTCAAAAACTGAATACAACTCACAGTAATTTAAATGTGAACTAATAAGCGAAGCCCGCATGAATCACACGCAGGAACAAATTTCACAACTGAAATTAAGGCCCGGCA
This sequence comes from Spodoptera picta, assembly GCA_038387885.1. NCBI lineage: Eukaryota > Metazoa > Arthropoda > Insecta > Lepidoptera > Noctuidae > Spodoptera > Spodoptera picta. The sequence goes on from JAZHFQ010000329.1 coordinate 1,785,194, forward strand.
CACAAAATAAAAGTTAAATTAGAGGTCCACACAATCGCTTACTATACGTCACTACTCGACTACACACACATCTATGTGTACACACCACACACACATGATTAATTTAAAATGTTTGAATTTAGTTATTTATACGTACTTCAACTTAAATATTGATTACGATTCTGATAATATATTTGCATGTTTTTCCACTTATACATGAGTAGGTAAGTATCATTGTTAAAAAAATAATTCAGTGTTTTTCCAAAAAAAGTAGGCTCCTCAAAATAAAGCAATTCATCAATTCTCTGGATTTTATAACGAGGCATTGAAAAGTTCTGTAGAATAAAGCTTAAACGTTAACGCTTAAACGATAACACAAATTGATCTCCCACTTTCAAGGATTACGTCGAACACGGAGCGAAGTTTACCCGTAATTTTACATAGGTATTATAAATAGCTTATAGGATTAACGCCGAACTAGGTCCGTGACGCGGCGCTGCTGGCCCCGCCAACTTTCATAAGCGTCTGATATTGCGAGTGTGTGATATTATTCGCTTCGGAAACTAATCAGAGTAGTCGCAACTTTTCTAATAAATGGCCACATGCTCGAAAATTAACAGCTAACGAAGATTGTGCGAAGTCATAAAAATGTGCTCAGAAATTTAACGGGTTACGTATGTAGAGCGGAGCCGAACATTGTGTATTATGTGTGTCTCGTAATTAACATATTAAACTCCAAGTTACTGCATTTTACTTAACATTTTTATACGATTTTGTGAAAGTTTGTACAACATTTTAACATTTTACACGTCTAGGAACAAACATCGCGTAAAAAGAAATAGAAATACTTTATAATTTTTAGGTGAAAAAATCTTAAGGTAAAGGCAAAATATGGTTAGACAAGTATGAGGAACATGAGCGACGAGCAACAAACTGCGTCCGTCAGTAACGAGCTGTGAGCAGCGAGCCGACGACATCGATGTGCGACACTTACCGGCTTTGTGAACTAGGAAATGATGCAGTCGATGAGGACACCCTCCTACACAATTATGACAGATTTTTATAGAGGAATGTTGCCGTCATATTCTAACTTAATAAAATCTTTTAAGTAAAATTGCTGCTACTAAATAAATATTTGGCAAACATAGAATAAATCAAATAACGTCTAAGATTCACTGTAAACGAAAATAACCAGAACCGACGTACGTAATGTACCAACATAGTAAAACTTTGTTCTGCGGTTGATAAACATTAACTCAAAATACGCGGAAACTTTTAACTATATTCGGGAAATGTTCAGAAAACTTCACCAAGTAAGGTTTTGTAGGAAAGCCATGTTCAGTCGGAGAAGATACTTTGACTACATACGAATATTTTGAAACTCTGTGACGAAGTGAACCCGTAAATGTTATTATTGTAAACTACTGAAAGTTGCAACTGCCATTAGTCAACAGAGGAAGTAGTTTCTCGTGTGTGATTTTCAAAATCTTGTGAGTGGCATCATGCCTTTATAATCCTTAACAAGATCCTAACAGGTATGGGATAATCCCTTAATGACGGTTACAAAACGTAATGTAATTTACTCAAAAAATCCAAACCAAGATTAAATCAGTAAAAATTAAATCAGTGGAGAGGATGGATTGCACACCAGAATAAAGAAAAACATGCAGTTTCCATAGCAAATGACTGGTCCCATGACAAATAGTGTTAGTGAACCCTCACGGATTAGTGGTGACAGGCGCGGCCTGAATGTTGATAGCTAGCGATGTAGGCGGCTCGTGTTATACTGTCTCACTGCATTATTTTTGACAGACATGGAAGAATCCAATAGAGCCATCGATACTCTTATTCAATCATAGCTTTGATCCCAAGTATCGAAACACATGACATAAAATTACGTTTCAGTAAATTGGCAAACACCAGACACTAGAACCCGAAGCTATCTGTTTGTTGTACTGTCGTTTGTAAGACAACTTGATTAAGTTCTAGAATAAGCACTAGTGCGAGGTCATAAAGGTTAGCAGGAGATTACAGTAAGGTCCGTTTTCAAAGCGGTTCGGATGAAACAAGTAAAGAGCAATCGGTTACCAGTGGCCGGCGAGACAGAGACGTATGGGTGCCGTGACGTCACACGCTCCTGTTATATTAATGACGTCACAAGTTATACACGTTACTCTCGCGATGATTGATCGTCTCCCCCCGACACTGCTCGCTAATTTGTTACTATGAGCTCCGTTTAAAATTAGGTTATCGTTAAATGAGTGTCGATATAAAACCCAGCATAATTATCAACAAAGTGAAATATTAACTTCATGTAAATTCTGGTTCCTCATTTTACGGAAGAACTAAATCTTAAAACCTTAATTACTTTTAACGTTATAAGATTTGATGTTAGTTAGTTCTAACATAATTGTACAGTGACATTAAGTGCCGTAATGTGCATCTCTGCCTACCCCTTCGGGGATTAAAGGCGTGATATTATGTTATGATAGTTCTAACGTTACTCCAATGTAGGTACATTGATAATAACATAGAAATATGAATTTTATATGACTAATAATATATTTATTTCGAAAGTAAAATTTTGTTACTTTGCAAACGTTAAAAACACAAGCACACAATCAAATATGTAGTACCTATTAAAAACATTGTCATATAGAGTGCGACCCCCGACTCCCGACTCCCACCCTGGGCATCACAAACGTCACCATTGGCAGACATAGGACAGCTGACGAGGAGTTCCGGTGGCATGCACTGCCCAGTCACTGCTCCGGTCGATATCATAATGTAACTAACTGTCATGAAGTGACACGATATCCTGGATTGGGAGGGCGGGATATAACTGAGTATGTGTATTGTGATCTTTACAATTGTGACGTATGAGATTTAAGTTATTGAACAGTTTTTTCATGGTTCACGTATTAAATTTTGAATTTAGTTTAAGATTATATATAGAAACTTTTTAAATGTATTGTCAATTTGTTTTTTAGATACTGTTTACCAGTGCAGTAGTGCCACAGCGAAAGATTTTAAAAGAACGAGTAAGTAGACTCCTTGGTTACATTACGTTGTAGTAGCACGTGTCATGTTACGTATGACCACAATTTCTTTTTAAAATCCGCATATATCATTAGCATCTGCATCAGAGTCAATGCAGAACAAAACTTTGGAAAATGGTAGAACAAAAATGTAGTGTGACAGCACAGCACGGTACGTCGTTGTCCGGTTCGCAACCGGCGTCCGGCGTCCGGCGTCCGGCGTCCGGCGTCCGTCCCGATAATTGTGCACACGCGTCAGCGAACGCCAATTTTCATGTAAATTGTAAAAATTCATCCGACGATCGAACGCGAACCAACTTATTGTCTATAGAGTGCTGCAGCGCCGGTGCAGTCTTGGATGTGGTTTGTATGAGTACAGTGAAAATATTTGAGATTGTTTTATTTTAATAGGTCAGTAGTTTCTACTTGTTTGTATGTAAGTGAATGAGTTCTGACGTATCCGTTATTTATAGACTCGACTCGATAGTGAGCATTTTGTTTCATAAACAACATAACATAACATTACGCCTTTTTATCCCCGAAGGGGTAGGCAGAGGTGCACATTTTGGCACTTAATGCCACTGTACAATGTAACACCCACTTTTCACTATTTATGTTATGAGTCCCATGTAATAGGGGGTGAGCCTATTGCCATAATTACCGGGCACATTTCCAGACTCTACTCTACTATTACTGAGATTTTTGATTTTTGACATTTTGTTTCCTTTGTATAAATACCTTCCCGACGTCAAAAATTTGAAACCACTGATTTGCATCAGCCAAGTCGCTCGCGAGATTTGCAGCATGTTCATCGTTTCGGTTGTATATTATTAAAAGGCTTTTATTAACACTAATTTACTGTTTATAAAAAGATACCTAAAACAGTTAGATTTCTATTACTATGTAGTCTAAATTTAAATGTAGCCTCTTATAAGAAATGCGGGAATTATCGACAATGCTTACTTTGAGCTCCACATTGATCCCTCTGACTAGACTAAGCCTTTATGTTGGAAGATTTTCCCAAAGCTACAATAAATATATTCTCAAGTAAACGAGGCCATTATCCTCATAATATTTTTGTAGCGAGTCGAGTCGAGGAAGCAAAGGGGTTGTTGGTTAATACTGTATTTAAATGGTAAAAGATTGCAGCCATGTCCGCAGATATATGTATCCCGCGGCGGGCGGCAGCGGGCGGCGATCTTGTTAAGATTGAGAGCAGACGACGTGACGTTTATGTATCACAGCTCGTACCCCCCCCCCTTCTCCATAACTTAACGATGTCACTGGTCATATAAACAGAATGTTATCACGTCGTAAATCAATAAGTTTTCGAGAAAATACTCTTTTTGTAGTAAACAGCCATTTCTTTCCTTTCAGATAGCCATCCTATTTATTGATAAGAACATTAATTTATATAATATGAGCACGCAGAACTTTCTATACAAACTTACTTCACATGGAAGCGGCAAAGATTCTTTCAGTATTATGAGCATCGAATGAAAAGAGAACGTCACTTGTAAAGCAAACTACTAATGTCTGTGAGATGTATGGAAGCAAAGGTAAGACATTAACTGTTTTCTTTATTATAACAATTATTATCGGGACAGATAGACGTGACATGTTTTCTGTTATGATAAAATAGTTATTATCAACACGCTTATGCATTATTTAGGCATATAAGGCATATAAGTCTATACAGTTTCCCAGTCCTCTTCCAAAGGTCGTAAAACATGATATTGAGTGAGGGTCCCGTATATGACATGTAACTGTGTTTTATGAGTGTCGCTCAACTTCCAGTATTGCCCACAAAGGACGAGTAGTTAAGTTACTCGGCTAAATTATCCGGAGCCGCTCTGTTCCCTCTCCGGTACAAACTTGTGGCCAGCAGTAGGTACTTGTTGTTAGTTTGGATCAGTGACGAGAGCAACGTTATCGGCTATTTATGACAACTTGTGTACAACTACTGTCTAGCCACTTTCAGTTGTAAAGAAATAGTTTATACCGCAAGTTTTGTTATAAAGAATGGACAAATAAATATTTATGTATATGTCCTTACCATTTACACAAAGAAATATTTCTGATCTTTCTAGAAAAAGTGCTAGCAAACAATGCTTATGTTAAGAGAAAGTTTCGAGGTAACAGCATTTAAGGAATTCCGCAACATTTTGTTCCCAAAAGTGTCGTCAGCTAGTGAGACGTCGACCTTATCGCAGTTCACGCCTCAATAGACGGCTACCCACTGAAATATGACGGCATCCCCACCTCGTTACCCCGCACATACTTTGACAAAGAGAAATGAACCCTATCAACCTTCACATAAAGACATTTTGGGTAGCACACGCAAATTGTCCCGGTCGTGACTTTCAAAGTTTGTTTTGTGAATACGATTAAATTGAGTAAGTACTTGCAAATCAAGTTGAAATCATTGATAAATGAATTGTTACTTCGCTTTGTCGGAAGTTCTCGACTTTTGTCGGTCGCGGATTTTTGGGAACTGTGTGTACCTGCTAGTGTTGTTTTATCTGACTAAATTTTGTTCTACCTCTATTTTATTTGTAGCCAAGAAACAAGAACAAAACAGGACAAAATAATATTTCCAGAAATTATTCTTAATGATCAGAAAATGAAGTATAGACTTGCCTTACGTATATAACGAATAATAATAAACCTATTATAAACTAAACACTTTTGAAAGGGGATTCTTGGCTATGTATTGAATTCCGATACACAATACAAAGTATTAATGGAGTTTCAGAGTTGCCAGTACTAGAACGAAATGTTTGCTCTGAAATGTTCACAAGAACTCAGCAATAACTGCCGATTTTATGAGTTTACAACTTTCAACGACTCTTAAATATTAAGTTACCGCCCTGATCGGCTTAGTGAAATTTATAATCTGCTTGTATTATAATGTGATGTAAAACCATTACCTCAGAAACACAAACACTTTACTTAAGTGATTATAACAAATTCAATAAGTCTCTCGAGTCCAATTTAAATTGCAGAAATCATGAGAAACGCAAATGAAAAACATTACGAAGGACCATTCGCCAACTCAATTTAACTGGATATGTTTGGTAAGTGAATATATTACTGCGATAACGGGGCCGTTGTGACGTTGAATAATGAGCTTTATTCAGTTGGGTTAGAGGTTATAGCGATTGCGTGAGTGTGATGGTTAGCGAGTAAATACATCATCCACAATTATTGGCGCACAGCACATTATTCGAGGAACGAAGATAAACGAGGCTCCTACGTGGACTCGCCCTCGGCTCACTTGTAATATTTCCTACGAAGCAGTTTTTGTACGCCAACCTCGTAGGTGGTATTAGCTGGGTAATTTGATGGCGATGAAGAAAAATTATCAGTGGCTACTGGTCGGTAGCTGTATTTCGGAAATCATATCTCATCGAGACACATGCCCAGTGATGCCAGTAGGCTATCATTCTTGCAAGGTGAGACTTTTGAGCCATAAAAGGTTTATTATTGAAAGTTTTTTATCAGCATTCATAATGAAGCACACAGTAAAATTACGTAGCGTGGCATCTTTCTAGTGACAGCTAATGATACTTAATATCCGTTGTGAGCGCGACAACAGCTGACGTGGTCGTATTCTGGAGACGTCAGGAGGTTATTACGACACGGGGTTATTACGGTAACGAAGACAAACGGTCCGGACGACGCGAATATGAACTGCATGTGGTGGGCCAAGGAAAGCGAAGAAGCGGCGTACAGCGGCTCTAAAGGAATGCTTGATAAGTAATACTTGATGAATATACCTCTAATATAAACATGTTTGTAAAGTATAAATATAAACATGTCACTGCTCCGCGTTTTAGGACATCTATGATAATAATAGCAGACGTAGGTCCAATAAATAGAAGCTGGTGTACTCTGAGATACTCAAAAAATATATTAGTCCAATAAAAACAACTTCGACTTCAGTAACAATTTATAATAAATTTAGGTACACAGCATAACATACAAACATGTTTTCATAATATTGTTTGAAATTCCAAGTACACTCATAACACTGCTAATAAATATTTCTAGTGAAACGTATTTATACCACATACATTAATATTGTTCGTACAATTATTGTTATTAGAACTCACACCTGAATTATTTATTTCTAAAACTAGTTATATTCATAAAATATATTCGTTTCTGAAAACTTATTAAAGTGAGAGGGAACTGAAATCTGTTTATTTAGTACGTTCAGTTTATACTGGTGAATCTATCTAACATAAGATTTTTTGGCTCGAACTTTTTATCTTTGTCATCTCACAAGGCGTGTTTGTCGTAGTACGAAATATATTAATTGTTATTCAATCCTAACATAACAACAGACGTTCCTAGAAGAAGAGTCGCCGTCCCCTCATTCCTTCTACCTCATAGTTTCTCTTCACCGTACCTACATATACATAATTTATCAATCATTTATCACGCAGCGACCGCGCCGCGCCGCCGTCACGCCGCCGTCACGCCGCGCTCCGCGACGCAACGCGTCAAATTGGCCGGACGCTAATGAAAATTGAAAATTGGTTCAAAGAACGATCGGTTCGCTCACTGATGACTATGTGATGTGGAAATTATGTGTCAGCATTTTTTTTCCTGTTTTCGTTTATAGGTTAAGCACCTTTATAAGCCAATGTTTGCTAACCGAACGTGATCTCGAAAACATAAAATATTACAACCTATCGATTTTTTGCTGGATGTTACAACAAATGACAAGGTACTTAGATACAAGTAATGAACTGGTATGAAGGAGTGTTGTGAGCATAACATTGTGTTCAGTGGAGCGCGGCTCATAAGTGACGCAGTGAACAGCTCAGTGGGCACACGTTGGGCAGGAACAGGTGATCTGTTACCGGCGCCGGCGATACGACCTGTTACTTGCCCACTTACTTGTAAAAACCAAGCTTACTTAACTACTACTACCAGTGTTCTTTACAATAACAAGTATAAGAATCGGTTTAGAAAAAATCATTTCAATCATTTCGTGATTAGTAAACCTGTAACAAACTTTCTTCTTTTCGTAAAAAAGGATTACAATCTGACCAATATCTTATATAACGTGAGTTGAAATAATGAGCGAATGTTTATAAAACCTATTTTAACCGCAAACAAATTAAAACACGGCCCCTGATCTCAAAAATGAATACTCTGGAGGCAGGTTACGTTAAAAGCCCATCAGTCACCAAACGGCCGTCTAAGAGCCGATGTGAGTATAATCTGGCCCGCAGGATTACAGCAGCCGGAGCCCGAGCACTGACACACGGAATGCGATATCACGTTAGCTTCAGATATTTGAGCCCCTTTGTAATGTCAGCACTATTCACTCTTAATTCTTTTTGCAATTGGACTTCGTATAGGTACTGTTCTTCTTCTGATAAAGATTAGTTTTCTATAAAAACGAGCACATAGATTTAATGCTTTCTTCTTTTAGCTGGATCAACACAATTAAATTATCGTAAGATATTTGATGACAGGGCTAATGTATCAATCGCTGGAAGAGTTTATTGCGGTCGAACAAATGAGGCGACGTGAAGCCATCCGTCACGCAATATTCACGGGCCGCTGCCTCCGTACGGAGTCGTTTCCTAGTCGGACAAGCATCACACTAATCCCTGGGCGAGGGCAGGCATTAATTCATTCAGAACCAATGACGCGGAAGGGTCAGACAAGATTAACGAGCTATAAATTTGGGGTTTAAACCGTTTGTATAGAGATGACCGGTCGACTTAGTGCGGTGCGCTCGGTTTCCTGTGTGAACTATGCCTTAGTGGAAGGCATTCTCGGATGCATTTAGCTGACCATAATCTCGAGTTCCGTGAAACGCTTATATGGTTTATGCAACTTGAAACTAACTATATATTACCATGTATGTACCTCTATATACTACAAATTCATAATGAAATTTAATATAAAAGTAAGTAATTACCTGAGTCCAGAAACATCAGACACTGGTGCTCCGTCCTCCGTGAGCCAGGATATGATGGGCGCTGGAGTGCCGTGCGCTGCACACGATACCCGTGCGCCCGTGCTATTGGAGAACGACAGCCGAGGAGGTGGCTCCATCAGGAACAGGAGCTGACATGACGACGTTGATACTGGGAACAACAAAGAATAATTAAGGTAATAAAAAGTATATTAAAGTTATTTTGAATGTTGACCACTGCAAATAGAACTGATCACTTAATTTCAAAGACTATGTGGAAAATTATTAACACAAAAACAGGCAAAACAACAATAAATAGACGAGAAAATATAATACTCAAAATAGACAATGATGAAGTAAAACATCCACTAATTGTTGCCAATCACTTTAATGAATTCTTTGCAACGGTAGGACAAAACCAAACACCTCATTCGAATAAAAGCATTGGTAAGCCCGTAATCAGCCCTCCTACTTGTTCAAACAAGACAAAAGGGATATAGTTAATATAATAAAATCCAACAAAAATAAACATAGCTGTGGTATCGATGACATTCCACCTTTTTTATTAAAACAATGTGCTATGGAACTATCCGTTCCCCTGATGAAGATGGTTAATCAAAGCTTTCAAGATGGACAGTTTCCAGACTCTCTTAAAGTGGCTTTAGTAAAACCAGTACATAAAAAAGGTGATAAACATATTGCAAGCAACTATAGACCCACAGCCACCTATTGAATTGATTATTACTATGATGTGACATACATATACCTGACAATTATTATATTTTTTTACCTACAATGTTAATAACAATGAATGTGTACCTACATAACTAAAAATGTTGCAATGTCTGTAAGAGGCCGCTAAGTATTAAGCACTGACACTTTTATTTTGACGTTCAAAAGTGCCATTCTGGCCTAATTGAAATAAATGATTTTGACTTTGACTTTGACTTTGACACTGTAATAATTTTATAACCACCATCTGTACACTTAGTTGCAATAAACGCTTTGACTTTGACTTTCATTCAGTCATTTACGTGCACGTAGGCAAGGCCGACTTCTCTTTTAACAATATCAACTGTCAATCATAACGTACGTCTAACGAGTTAGTGTACGTCTTCATCCTAATTTGAGATTAAAACGAGCGTGTAACAGCGCGGCGCTGGCAACAATTTGCTTCTAAATTATTTGTCAGAAAATGATTAACTCCTACGTCTCAAACGTTTCATTTAACAAAATAAAAGGGAATTTCAAATGGTAACTCAATTAATGTGAGCTGAATGGCGTAAACAATTAGATGAGGAGTGTGGGAGCTGTGTACTGCGTGTACTGCGGGGACTGTGTGTCAGCCGGCGCGCGGCGACACACGACAGGAGCACGTAATTAGCAGCTGCGTGTGAGTTATTGGATGTGTCTTTTGATAACGGAATCAAAGGCAACCTCGGTACACATTCGAGCTCACTACGTATCAAAGAGTATCTGCTATAAGCCTTGCCGGTACCAAGTCAACACGTTGCGAATCATAATGATACATACATACGTTTGACAAACACATGTATTACTTGTTGGAAATTTGTCAGACCCTGCATGCCATGCTTCGTTACGTGCAGGCAAATATTAAAAATGATATTCCTATACTTAACTAACTTCTCGTTAATCATAATCATTAACGAACTCATTAGACATGTGGTGTTCTAGTTAAATATGTAATCTCACGAGTAAAACAACAAGAGCCCCTTGACGGATTATTGCAATCCGTAATTCTTTCACTCATAAATTAGAGGAATTTAACAAACAGCAGCGCGAGGCACCTGGCCCCGACATTTCGGCTAACAGATTTATGAGTGTCGCGTGCACAGAACCGCACCTTAATCTTACAATATAGCCACAGAGCCACACGAATGCGGTGCCATCCTCTCCGTTCGTTACTCCATGTACCCACTGCTTTATTAAAATTCCAATGTTGCGTCACTTTGTCGTGCGACCGCGCTAATTGTCGCAAGTCGCGCAACAATTCGCGACGGAATCCTCTTTGACGAAACTCCTTTGAGATTCACTTATTATAAGACGTCGCTTACATTTAACTAATTTACACGACTTGATATTACTGCGACAACTACGTCTTTATGTTTATTATAATATTTATAGTTTACCAACGTTTATAAGATGCGTGAGATACCGCAGATAAAGTAATTCTTTGTCAAAAGGCACTTAACTGTGAACTACTGGAATATTCGGCCCCGGATAGTAGGCGAGCCTTTGTGTCCTTGTGTTTATTTATTAATGAAATAATTACTGCCACTCGAGTTATTCTTTCGCACCAGGAATAACATTAATTACGTAGTTAACACAAAATACTTCCCCCACAAATGCCCTGTACAAATAAAACAGAACAAAGGAGCAACAAATAACGGTACAATAACTAACATCCGTATCAAGAGGCTGACTTTAATATAGTGTGTGAGTGGGAACTTAATAAAACGAAATTACACGTACTGCGGCTTACAGCGGCTTAGGCCAGCCACCACTCAAATTTACTGGCCGTCTCCGCGACTATAAAAAGAGCATTTGAGCGTGTTACGCGGACGTAAAATATACGAGCTCCTGGGCTAGCGCCGCTGATAGTGACGTGGTAGGAGCACGATCATCGAAACAGGTTTCTATTGTTGTTATGTTGTCACCTGTTGGTATTCGGGGTGGCACTGTAATACATTTATATTAAGTGAAATTAATTAATGACTGCACGGTTGTCGCGGTGTATGGGCAACCGGCTGCCACGCAACGTGTAGCGGAGTTGATTCCCGCACGGAACAACTCTTTGTTTGATCCGCAAATTGTTGTTTCGGGTTGTCATGTGTATGTGAACTTGAATGTTTGTAAACGCACCCACGAAACAGGAGAAAATTGTAGTGCGGATAAAAAAAAGTAAGTTACCCATGACACATTTAGTAATTACTTATAAAACTGCAATAGTTTCATGCAGTTTTAACTGTACACTGAACTAAACTAACAAAAAACATCACTACAGAATAACAAATCGGCAACAAAAATCGATATCGATTCATCACATCACTAGCACAATGCCAGGTGTTCCGATATTGTTTTATGGGAGTTCCAGTTTGAGGCAAATTGCATAACTTGGCCTACCTGTATGTGTTTATCGATTTTATGCGTAACAGATAAAAACTAGAGGAAAATCAACGCGATCAGCGAAACTGCTTGAGTTAACAGTTTATATTTACGCGCGCGAGCGGTACGATGAAACGAGCCTTCGGTTTATATCTCATTTTCAGCGGGATGAGGTAACCTTACAGTTTAGGTGAACTACCTCTCGACGATAAAAGGTCGAGTTGTATATGAAATATCGAGTCAGTTAGCACTTCACTGTTATCGAATACATATTAACATCTTTACAAAATAATGGCCATAATTGAAAACTTTAGCAAAGTGAGAATGTGCTTTTTAAATAGCACGTCATTGTCGCTCTCACTCGTTTCCCGAAAGTAGCCGCTTAAAGGGATTCAATTCGAGATTTATTGGAAACAATTTCACCAAGTGTACGGCAATAATGTGCTGGATGTAAGCTCCCTGTAGTTAAAGGATTGTCATGAGTGTCAATACAGGGACGTGTTACGAGTTATTTTATATTGCATAATATTGAATAGAACTGCAGGGCTTTACATCAACTGTCATAATATTTTGTAACCTTTTAGCATTTTAAATTATTTCTATTATTACCATGTCTGTGGCTAATCTACATAAAGCTACAATTTGACATCATTTTCATTACATAAAAATAACTCATACAATAGAAGTCATTAGAAAACTTACGACGAACATTTTCCTTTAAAGATCTTTCTAATTTGTGTCCTTTTCGGAAATTCGGTAATAAATGGAGGCATTTACTTGGATATTTCTTTTTTTTGTAATAAAATTGGCGGAAAGAATTGAAGTTGGTCTTTGTTAGTGTCTCTAATAAAAGTAGACAAAGGGCAGGACGTGGCCAGTGCGCCGCGTCCTCAATTGTACGCAGTACTTACAATACTCACAACTTTTAACTACTACCAGAACTGTCTCACTAGAATATTGATTCAATAAACACTGCTCATACTGCTGTGCTCTGTTATGTCAATTAAAAGACGATTTCGTTTACATTAACATTATTCTTCATTCAACCTGCATTGTTACATATTCATCCTATGAATAACGTGGCTAGCGTTTATCACGTTTCTGTAATATTGATCAAAAATATTTTCCTTAGAGGCAAACGCAAAATCCATTAGTGCGGAACCAATCACTCAACCACTTCACTCATGTACGCCAAAGTTTTCAACAAAAATAGCAAAATGACTTAAATCGCTACGTATCGCCCGTGTATCACTCGTTTCTTTACGTCTGTGATAATATTCGCCTGAATAACGTGATTAACTTTAGTCCCAACATTTGAAACAACACAGCTTAAAATTGAATGAATTATTTCTAAAATAACAGTTTTGGGTAAATTATTTTGTGCGCACCTACGCACTCGCGTAATGTTCACGTTATTATTAACATTAGACGCGGTTAACAAAAACCTTTGTAAACGTAGAAGTGTTAATTAGCATGTGACAGAACTCAGCTCACGTATTTGCTTTAAAACATTTGTTAAACCAAAATGGTCGCGTTAAACACATTTTAACACATTTAGAATCAGTGTGAGAGAACATAATGAGCTTACGGTTAATTCCGCAGTAAAAGAATGTCAGTCGGAGGTCATTGTAATATCCATTTAGTTGAACATAATCCTTGGTATGTAGCTCATTAATAACTACGTAATCCATTCGGGCGTCGTTTAACCCTTTCGCCCTTGCCCTAAACAAGGCAGTAACTTCAGACTGTAGAATGTGTATGTGGTACAAGGGACGAGCGAGTATCTTGTGCCACATAAACATAACTTATCTTGCAGTTGATTTTCTGACTGATCTTTTTCAAACTGCCGTAAATACAACTACTGTGTTGTCGATATCCATTTCAATAAAATAATTAAACCGATGTTGCGTATATACTGTTTGGCTTAGACATGGCTTTTTAGTATATTATATTTATGAAATAAAATAAATTTAAGTTAATTTAAACTAGACAATTATAAACTGCTACTCGCTTCCGTTCACACCTTGTCCTAAACCAAAAAAGGTCTTTGATATGCCAATATGCATGCACGACAGACTCCTCGAGGCAAATTGAAATTTGCTCGAGGCCCACCTTCAGTGGGTCACCGGCTGCTGAGCTTGGCGCGAAACGGTTATTGTCAGGACGATCGCTTTCATTGCCCGCCATGAATAGAACACGCACAAATATTTTGATTATGCAAATTCAGTGTGTATTGCCTCTGCGAACGAACCGTTTTACACAGCACTTTTATTTTCTTGTAATCTGCTCAGGTCAATTGAGTTTTTACCTGTACCTTTTTTGAGGTAACTATTACATTTCTTACAAAATTGTGAAACTGTGTAAATTATGTTCTATAAATATAGGAGGTCCTTTGGTACAGGATTGGAAGTTTCATATTTGTCGAGAATTGTAAAAAATGCACGAGTTTCATTATTTACCCATGTATAAACTACGGTATAAGTAGTTCTTTATCAGAAAAAAACAATTAAAGCTTAGCTGTTAAAGGTCGGACATTCCAACTGTGTGCTAGTACAGATCTAGAGAACAAAAAGTGCTCTGTCCGTCCTCATAACTAGGTCAGCGGAGTTCCAGCCAAGTTAAAGCCTTCGGAAGTTACTCACATAAATTAATAATAGAACTTTAGACTTTAAACATAAATACATTAATAATAAAAATATACATACATGTAAAATAACATAATG